>CM076572.1:1054111890-1054501788 GCA_034641835.2 Pinus albicaulis | reverse complement strand
AAGATGAATGATGGGGGACCAAAAAATGACAGACCTGGGATTACCTTTAGCATCAATTTTCTGAACAGGGAAAGGGAATCTGTCCGACTGATAAAAAATCATGAGATGATAGATAACTGAGGAGTACTTAAAAACCTTTTCAGTATCTAGCCTTAAAAATTGATCATGGATTTTGTTGGCAATGAAGGAAGCACAATCATACTTAATCTCAGGAGGCTGCCCAGGGGTAAAGATGGATAGCAAAGCCAGAGTTATCTCATCTACATACTCACTGGTATTGAATCCTAAAACAAAGGATATTATATTCACAATAAGCCTTCCCAATGTATTGAAAAAGTAAAAACCATAGGGGGGAGTCCCTTTTGGCTGATGCTCAGGTAACATGAAATACTGACACATTGCTTTTAATTTCTCTGGGGTTAATTGTCTGGTTTTCTCAATCAACCCTTCCATGGATAAAGGTGCTAATTCTTGCTCTGGCGCAAAGTGTAACATAGCATTGATAGACTGAGGTGTGATAGGAAACAGAACACTTTGATCAGGAGCTAATACAGCTCTTTGTGCGGGATCATAGTTTGTATGACAGTAATGAATGATTTCAGGGAAAATGTGGACTGTAGGAATAAAATACCTTGGGAGATTGGATTCCCACAACCCTATAAGATCTTGCCCCTTTGAGTGTTCGTCTCTGCAGCGACAGAAGCTCAAACGGGGACTTTCATCAAAATGAAGGTCTTTAATTTGGAAATCTTCATCTATTAGAGGTAAATAGTCTAATTCCCGGTGAGGAGCATTCAATGGAGTGATATTTAAAGCTGTCGGGGCCTCCATTTTGGTTCTTGTGGATTCAAAATGGAGGTTTTCGTTTTTCCTTGCAGACCGGGCGGGATATCTGGCAAAAGAGGAAATTGGAACAATTCGCAGGTTTGGGAAGCAAATTCACAGGTTTTAAATCTTTAATGAGGACTCAGAGAGGATTTTTAACCATTTTTTCAGATAAAAAACAAAGGAAACTAAGCTTGACTTGCAGTCGGGGCGCGAAATGATAAATACCTGTTTTTAGATGGAAACTGGTTCTTTAACAGGTAATGAACAATGGCGGGGACGTTCTTCAACACGGGCGCAGCTGAATTTCGGAGTAACTTGGTGTATTTGCAGTGGAATTTGAAATTGCAGCGGGAGCTCTGTCTCTTTCAGAAACTAAAAATAACTGAAAAAACACGAAAATGGCTTATTTACAAGTCAAAAAGGGTTTTTGTCTTTTTCGAGGTGATGACGTCATTGACGTACGGGGTGACGTAGGAAAGTGGGGCCGGCGGTATGCGGTAAGCGGTAAGCGGTGAGCCCGCACCGCTTATGGACGAAGGCGGTAAAGGACGCGGAGGGAGCGATTCCATAGTTTTAACGCCACGTGGAATGCTGACTTTTCAAAAACCGCCCATCCCCCGCTGGTTAACATGCTGGCAAGGGATGGGCAGCGGGATTAACGATCACCGTTGATCAACGAACGGACGATCCAACGGCTGAAAGGGAGGGGAACTTGTGCGATTTCAAAGGTGGGCCCGTCGGGGTTTAAAAAGGTTTTAATGCGTAATCTAATCACCCCGGAGAAAAGTTAATAGGCGGAAATGGTTGTTAATTAGTCCAAATGATTAATTAACCCCATGAATATTATGAAATGGATTGCGATGGAGTTTGGCCAGGTGGAATGCCACGTGGACGGACCACGGTGGCATAGACTTTTGCAAAGTTTATTAATATGTTTTGGTATTAAACATACTTATAGTATTATATGATGAATGAATTAATATAATTAATTCATCATAGGGGCGGAATTTATGTATAAGGCTATAGTTTTAACCAAAGGACTTTATAAAGCAGGGTGTTTATTTTCAACGTGTGGGAATATATACTTTGGTAAAACATTATAATAAAGGGTTTTGGGGATATTTATTAGAAAAGGGAGTTATATACTTAGGAAAAGGGATTTCACTAGGGATTTAATATAGTAAAATCAAATGTTAATATGAAAAAGGACAAGGAAAATCAAAACATCTTTGTACATCTAAGAAAGTGATAACTTGTGAAGTAAATTGCAACATTTTATCTTCAACACTTAAACTTAGAATAACAAGATATTTTGAGGAATTTTTATGAAATTTTGCATCAGTTTCCTAAGTACAATAGGATTTTACTTAGGAAAAAGTTAAAGATGGAAGATAACAATGATGAATTATCTCAAGTGCTTAGGTCTTTTTGATCATTAGGCCGAGGGTCCGGTCCCTCCAGAAGTCAAGGAAATGCCTTGAGCCCCTTTGATCTCCAATTACCTTAGTACTTTTGAGGAAATTAGTAAAACTCTTGAGGGGGAAAAATAATGAGGGAGGTTAATGAATTTGACTTTGCTTGCTGTGATTTTCCAGTGTATTTCCTGCTTTAGTACTTGTGATGAAAGTAAATGATTAACCAACACTTTGCAACACCATTCATCAGATAACACTTTGCAGCACCATCTACCTACCCTATCTACTTAACACTACCATTTTCTCTTATTTATTAGGGTGCATTTAGACTTGCAAACCCTGATCAATCTTTTCTTTTTACATGATGAATCTATCTATTTCTACCCTTATTACATCCAAGGGCTCAGATTAAACTGTTGAGCACCTTTTAATAACTCTACCTAGCTACTTATCTGCCAAGATTAAACTGTTTGGCTAGATATTTATTCTCTAATATATAACATGAAATTGAAATATGACTAAGCCAAGTTTAAACAGTTTGACTTATTCATAAATTGTGGCAAAAGTTTCACAAGTTGCACACAATTGATTTATTACAACAGAGTAAAAAGTAGTGGCATTTGGATTTGCACACTTTCCTTGGTCTATTTTTTGCTTGGGGTTCATTTCTTTCTCTTTTTGACCATTTTTATTCTTTTTACCCTTTAATCTTTCTTTTAGGGTATACCCTCTTTACATTTTTTAATTTTTTTGATTTTTTGGTTTTAAAGAATATGGAACACCTTTGCTCAAGTAAGAAGGTTTGAACATATTCCACACTTCCATCAAGACAATCATGAAAGATGAAACCTATTGATATAGGAGGCTAACACTAGCTCCACTTGGGGATGGCTTTTCCTTGTGGAAAGTCAAGAACAGCAGGTCAGATGCCTCAAAATGTCTTCAAACTGAAAGTATGAAATCTTCCTCCTTCTGGTAGCTTTATTTTACATATGATAGTGAAGCTTTTGGAACTTAGGGCCTTCACTTCGGGCTTCAATTCCAAGAAGTCACCATCCAATCCAAACTGCATTAACAAAAATAAAACAAGAAAACAATATATTATGTACAAGTTAGAAACATTAAAACATTCTAATAAATTGGATCAAAATAATGCTTAAGCATTCGACCATTGACTGGTCCTTCTTCAACTTCTGAATTGTCCAAGTCCTTCAAAAAGTAAGTGTTGTTTCCTTGCAAGGCATGAATGATATAAGGCCCTTTCCACAAGAAATCAAACTTTCCATGTTTCCCTTTTTCTTCTCTTCTAGAATCCCATCTTAGGACCTTGTCCCCTAACTGAAAATCCTCTGCTTTAGTCCTTTTATCAAACATTTTCTTTAGCTTTTCCTGTAAAACTTGTGATCTTTGGTATACCTCTTCTCTGGTTTGTTGCAGGTGGATTGTTTGATTAATTCTTCTTTGAATGTCATTTGGCTCAACTTGAGCCTCCTGAAGTAATTTCATGACCGGGATTCCTAAAGATGATGGGAATCTTGCCTCCAGACCATAAACTAACTCATATGGACTCTTCCCAATGGATTTCTTGGTTGTAAGTCTGTCTGCCCATAATGCATTGGTCAGTTTCTTATGCCAGTTCTTTTTATTTTCCTCCAACAATTTCTTAATGATATTGATCAAACTCTTATTGGAGGATTCTGCTAGTCCATTACCCTGGGGGTAATAGGCTGTTGAATGGCCTAAAGTAATATGATATTTATGGCAGAAACTAATCATTTTATTTGATTTAAATGCAGCAGCATTGTCTGTTATAATCTTTTCTGGACAGCCAAATCTTGAAAGTATGTTGGTTTCTAGAAACCCTATGATTACAGAATCATTGGACTGTCTACATGGGATGGCTTCAATCCATTTGGTGAAATAGTCTGTAGCAGTTAAAATCCATCTATGTTGCCCTGAAGAAGGGGGTGAATTTCTCCAATAAAATCTAATCCCCATTGTTGAAAGGGTCTTTCTGTGGAAACTGGTTTTAAAGGCAGAGGTAACAACTTTCTTTTACCCTCAAATATCTGACATTTGTGACAACTTGTTACAAATTTATTTACATCAGAAAATAATGTTGGCCAGTAAAAGCCAGCCCTTAAGATCTTGTCTGCAGTAGATTTCCAGTAGAGATGTCCTCCACAATCTCCTGCATGAAATTCATTAAGCACTTTATCAGCTTCATCTTTTAAGAGACAATTTAACAAGATTCCTTCATGATTTTTCCAAAATAAAGTACTGTCTAAAATACAATATTTCAAAGATGTCATTTTTAAAAATCTTTGCTTGGTTCTGGACAACCCTGGAGGAGCTTGCAGGTTTAATAAAACATGAATTATATCAGTATACCAGGGTGAATCTAAGAAAGCTTGACTGATCTGAGGAGTCGCCATCTCCTGCTCATTATCCAGTTCATTGATATCTAAGGCTTGGCAATTGGTTTCTGTCATAAGTTGTGCTAAACCTTGGCCTTTTATCAGTTTGGTTGGTTTAATCTCAATATCATATTCCAAAATGGTAGCTATCCACTTGCCTCGTTTACCTTCGATGCCATCTTGAGTCAAAATATCTTTAACTACTGCATTAGGCACATATGCTATCACATGAGAATATAATATGTAAACTCTGAAATCTTTGATTGCTTTTACCAATGCAAAAGCCTGTTTTTCCATAATATTGTATTTTAGAGATGCATCTCTCAGTGCTTTACTAAAAAATTCTATTGGCTTTTCACACCCTTGGTCATCTTTTTGAAGTAAAACAGCTGCAACAGTATGTTCAGAAGCAAATGAAAAAATGATAAAGTCTCTATCAAATTTAGGACTGGTCAAAACTGGGGTCCTTGTTAAAGCCATTTTAATTTCCTCGAATGATTGTTTGGCTTCTACAGTCCAGTCAATGCTTGAATCTTTCCTCAACATGTTAGTTAGTAATCTAAGTAACTCTACTAGACTAGAAATAAATCTTCTCAAGAAGTTGATTTTTCCTATAAATGCTTGCAATTCTTTTATGTTTCTTGGGTGGGGTATTTGCAAAATTGCTTGAATTCTTTCTGGATCAATCCTAATGCCATCTTTAGAAATGATATGCCCTAAGAGCTTTCCTTCTTCCAAACCAAACAATGACTTCTTAGGGTTTAAATAAATTCCATATTTTCTGCACTTTATAAATACTTGTCTTAAGTGATCTAAATGTTCCTGATCTGTTTTAGAAAAAACAGTCAAATCATCTAGGTAAATTACCAGAAAATCATGTATCTCTTTAGCAAAAGCAATATCCATTGCTCTTTGAAATGTAGCTCCTGCATTCTTGAGCCCAAATGGCATTTTGACATATTTAAACGTACCCCATGGTGTAGTGAATGCTGTTTTATCTTGATCATCAGGATGAACCAGAATCTGGTTGTACCCTGAAAATCCATCCAGTAGAGATATCCTAGAAGATCCTACTACCCTCTGAAGAATATGGTCCATTTTTGGTAAAGGATAGTTATCTTTTAAAGAAACTTTATTCAAATTTCTTAGATCAACACACAGTCTAATTTCTCCTGTCTTCTTTCTTGTTGGTACCAGGTTAGAAACCCATTCTGAGAATCTGATAGGAGCTATAATCCCTGCTTCAAACATTCTTTTGATTTCCTTTTCAATTGAGGGTAATAAAACAGGATTAATTCTCCTAAGCTTTTGTTTAAAAGGTTTCTGGTCTGGTTTCAAAGGTATAGTATGTTGAATGATGGATGTATCATAAGATTTGAGGTCTTCATAACTCCAGGCAAAAACATCCTGGAATTCTTTTAATAGTTCAACATATTTCACCTTTTGTTCTTTAGGGAGGGATTTGGACAACTTAACAATTTTAGGATGTTCTGGTGTTCCTAAGTTGCATTCCTCCATATCAGTCTTAACAGGTTCCATTTTAGGTCTGAATGGAATATCATTTGAGTCGAATAGATCTTCCAAAGGTGTTAATCCTTTGGGTAATTGATTATCTTTTAAATTGATGATTTCTGTTTCATCTATGATCTCATCAAATTCCATTTGTTTCAAATTTTGCATGTCTTTTTCAGTGAATGTGGTTGGATGTAGCATATGAATTGCATTTTCTCTTGAAATCTCTATTTTTTGTTCTTTTTCTTGATCAAATTCATCAACAGTTATGTCTTCATCTATATTACAGTTAGAAAACTCATTCTGAAGTGTCAAAAAATAATTGATTTGATTGTTATTCACAAATACTTTCCAATTCAAAAGATTGTCTGGTATTGCAGGCCTGTGCCTTATCTCAGCTGAAAACTGATGATTAGGATCAAAAGGCAACTTGCATGTACTAGCAAACATTGCTAAACCGTGAGCATGCAAGTTTTGTTTCCTGGGAATTTTGGCAAGTTGGGCTTGTAGAAATGTGTTGAGAATCTCTACAACTGTCTCTCGGTATTGTTTCAGTCTCATGTCCTTTGTTGTACATTCTCCTTTAATCTGTTGGATGATTAATTCAGAGTCGCCTATGATTGATACCCTAATGCCTCCTAACTTCTTGACATGTTTAAGCCCCAATAAAAGAGCTTCATACTCTGCCATGTTGTTAGTGCATTTGAAATTTAACCTATAAGCATGACCCTCTGCATGATTGTTCTTTACATTGTGTAACCAAATTCCAGCTCCTGCACCTAGTCTGTTTACTGAGCCATCAAACTCTAAATGCCATAGAATTTCATGTTCATAATCTTCATCAATTGTTTTAACAGATTTTCTGACAAGAGCTAGTTGTTTAGTTTTTCCAGGTTTTTCTTGGTCATCTGGTGTTTCTTTGTTTTCAGATATTTCTTCAATTTTGACAGTGGTTTTGTTTATGATTTCCTTTTCAGGAGCTCCTATTTCAGTAGGAAGATCTGACTCAGCCTTGTATAAAATAAAAGAATCCATGTCAGAATGTACAGAATAAACAGGGAAGTTTTCAGGCTTCTCATGGCTACTCACTAAGTACTTCATCAAAGTTTCTCTATATAATCTTTTAGGCTGACCAAAAACTGAAATAGTTGCATAAGACATGTCTAGTTGAATAGATCCTCCAAGTTTAGCACCCCAAGACCTAGACAATAACATACCATATTTGGGTGGAATATCAGCAACTACTATGTCCATTAAAACAGACTTAGCAGGGTATTGGACCAAAGTGACACACAGATCTTTAATTAAACCTAAACATTTTACCTGACTGGAATCAAATGAAAACAAATCTTTGTACGGTCTAGTAATATCTAGATTCAATCTTTCCATTACTGCTTTTGGCATCAAATTGTGAGATGCTCCAGAATCAAGCATTGCATTATGGAGTATCTTGTCATGAACATTCAGGCTTACATAAAATGGAGGAGTCCCTCCACTTTCTGGTTTGCCATTAACCTCAGGGCCAAAAAGAAGTTTGGGTTGATCATCAAGAATGTTTACTGAATCATCTAATCCAGTAATGTTAATGTTTAAAGACTTGGAAATCTGACTCCTATAGACATCATGTTTAGCCAATTCTGATAAAGGAACAACTATCTTGAGTTTGCCTATTTCAGCCTTTAGATTAAAGGGTTTTTCTGTTTGAGTTTTAGTGTTTTGCACAGTTGGGTTTTCTCTGTTTATTGGGTCCTCAATGTTTTTCTCTTTTTTCATGAATGAAGTTTTGTTTTGAAGATGTTTCAGGACTAACTTCTACTGTTTCTTCTACAGTTCCTACATGAGGAGATGTATTGGATTGTTGTTTGTTGATTGGTTGGTTGTCAGAGACATCTTCAATTATTGGATTTGAAAAACTGGGAGTTATCCTAGGGAAAATTTGTATTTGGGGAATGTTTTGTACAGGGGGAATGTTTTGTTTACCTTTGACATTTTGTTTTGTGGTTTTCTGTTTATTTTTCTCTGGTACATCTATCCGTCTACTTCTCAAGTTGTACTGTTTATGAACCTCGTAGATTGCTGTGTCATAGCCTTCTTTGAAATCAAAAGTCTCACCTGAATGAGTTTGGAATGTTTCCAGGATATGATTCTCTTGATCATCCTGGGATAGGAAGACTTCTGGTTCATCTTTGTCCTCATTGACATTGTTTATTTCTACATCTTCTGTAGGTTCTTCTGAGGTTGAACCTTCAACAAAGTTTTCTTGGAAAGGTGGTCTAATGTTTTGATCAGGGACATTTTTTCCAATATTTTGGTTCAGATTCCTCCTAAAGTTTGGGTTTCTTGCAACATTCTGGTTATCAGTAGCAGACTTTCTTTCAATGGTTTCCACTCTATCACCTAATATTTCCATACCTTTAATGATTACATCCAGCTTCTTTTCAAAAGCTGAAGGTTCTTCATTCATAGGCATTCTTCTCTCTGCCCTAGCTCTGGCTCGTTTTTCTATCAGATTTGCTTCTACACTCACCACTATGCTTTGCATTTCCTCTAGTGTTTGTGGAGCTCTTTCTCTAAGGGAATAAGCTATATCGGAGTCAAAACCATCTGGAAATTTTACCAACACGTTATTAGGTGGGGGCCTTAGGTTTAGAGGAACTGCATTATATGATTCATTGAATCTTATGATGTAATCTTGTACGGTTTCATTTGGTCTTCTTCTTAATTTTTCAAATTCTGAAAGGATCTGGAGAGGATCCTTCTTTTTCTCCCATCTGTTCAAAAATGCCCTATACAAAGCTTCTAGATCAGCAATACTTTTCAGGGTGAGAGCCCTAAACCAAGTTCTAACTTCTCCAGTAAGACTCTGTACAAAAATTCTCATACGGATATTATCAGTATCAATCTCATAAAACTCAAAGTAATCTGTCATTCTTTTGGTGTGTTGTTGAGCTGTGTAGGTACCTGATCCGTCAAAAGGTGTGATCTTACTTTGGTAGTCTTGTGGTAAAGCTGGAGGGTTGGCTGGTAACTGTAAAGGGGCATATCGATTAGCCATTGGAAGATAAAGTGGAGTGACAGGAGTAGCCGGTCTAGTAGAAGGAGAAGGTGGTCTTACGGGAGGAGATGGAGGTCTAACAGGAGGAGATGGAGGTCTAACAGGTGTTTGAAAAGTGGCTGAGCTCGGAGATGCTTCAGTTATCACAGAAATGTTTGAGCTTTCTTCAAAGGCTTGCTCAGATTGAATGGAGTTGTGCAATTCTCTGTCAAGATGATGTGAAACAAATCTGTATTGCAAATCTTCAAAGAACAAAGGATCTGGAATTAATCTAGATAATTCAGTCTCAGAGAAATTTACAAACAAAGATGTTTCAAATCGTGCATCAAAATGAATGTCATCAATATAAATAATTTTAACAGGACAAGATGCAGATCTAGAAAGTGGTCTAGAACTACCTGTACTTTCCTGACTTCCTTTTTCAGAACTTTCTTGACTTCCTTGTCTTCTAAGAATCCTAGGGATCAGGTTTGGATTTTCAAAAATTGGTGGTGGATTTGGGTCAGGGTTTGACCTAGTATGTCGAATCCTTTCTGAAGCCAGTTTTCTTAGAATATGTGTTTTTGGATTTTGGGTTTTAATTGAAAAAATAAATACAAATTCTACAAATTCTTTAAGAAATAATGATATGTGATTAAGATTTCCTCAAAGATCTGTTTAAACTAGAGAATCTGATTGAAAATTTTGAAACTAAGATTCAATTTATAAGCTAAATCAGAGATAGACTGAAACAGCATTTATTTACTTTTGCATTTGCAGAGCAAAAGCAATTTCAAAGGCTACCTGGCTGATCTTCAGACTCTGTCTATAGCTTATATTTGAACAATACTAACAAGTAAAATTGATTCAGTTCCCCAGTGGAGTCGCCACTATGTTATCACTCAGGTTTTCCTAGAAGTTGTGTAAGAGGAAAGTATACCCGAGGTAACCACAAACCAACCTTTTAGATGCAGAATCTAGCCAATCTGCATCCAGAGAGGGCTCTCTCTTTATAATTTATCGTTGTTTCTTGAAAGGTTTTAGGCTAGTTATAGATTCAAAGTTTGTTTTGGGAAAATTGGTGGAATCCACAAACTAAGGGCAAGGTTGAGGGCTTTCAGTCCATTGGGCTATGAAGTCAAAGGATGGATTTACTGGATTTCTATTCTAGGCACAAGATGGTATTACAGGGCAAGATAGCTAGACAGAGAACAATCCTTAAAATTTAAAGTGGATGGGATGATCTTGAAGGGATGAAAGGCAGCTAAGAATCTTTCACCATGTTCAGAAGAAAGAAGTGAAATGACTACAAACAAAGAGCAATGAAAGATTCTTTATTATAGTAATCAACAATGTTTAAATTAGCAAAGCAGGAGCATTTAAGAATTCATGCTTATAGCTAATTTAGAAGAAAACATTAAGAACAATTACATTTGAAAACAGAGTACAATTAAGCAAATTCTGTTTCAATCTTTTATGTAAATTATTCAGAAATGGATATGATGGTATTAAAAACTAATATAAAATTTCAGACAAAAGGTAGAAACACTTATTGAACTGTAGTCCAACACATGAATCCCGCAACAAGTCCAGTGCTTTCAAATCGTCATCCAGCAAGCCACAAGTAAATTTCTCCAAAAAGCTTTTATTCCGAAAATCTCAATGTTACAGCAGAGTAATAGAATCCACCCTCAACACTCTCTTTGAGGGTTTATTTATACACAAAATAATCCTAACAATCTTACGCTATCCTAGCCAATAATCCAGGCTGACTTAAAGCATATTTACAAACAACAAGAGACACATGGTCTCATAAATAGAATAATGGGTAACGGCTGATGTGCTGTTCCTTTCTTCATGGACGTGCTAAAGATAAGTGCTTAAAATAGGACTCTGTGCTGTCCTTTGCGTATTTCTTTGACTTATTGAATACTCTTTCTTCTCACGGATACTCTTTAACCTTTCATCTGATACTCTTTCACCTGCTTTTCTGTTTTTACCATTTACTTGATAGTAAAGATAAAATCTCATCCTGAAAACAACTTTTACAAAACTTCCAGCATTTCCTTCCACCACTGATCATCTGGTATCATTGTTCTTCTGAGTTTCCTTAAATTTTCATCTGCTTCAGTAAGTTTATAAAAAGTGGGCTCGTTCGGAAATAGATACTTTATTTCATGTTCCAGATGAAATAGATTTCTCACTTTTTCATAAATACTTTTCCCAGTTGGTAATGCAGGTTCTGATGAGCTAGTAGAACCTATAGATGTATTTTTAGCATGAGCTTTTATTCTTTTCTCATAGGTTTCCAAGTCTACTATTTGATCCTCTGTGAGCATGGGACTTGGCAATTCACTGTCCAGCAAAGCTTGAAACTTCTCTTTGAAAACGTTGATATCAACCAAAATGTCAGTACACTTTCTTTCTAGATTTTGCATGAAAGTCCTCTTGGTGAAAACTCTCTTTGCTTCCAAAACTGCACCTGCTCTGTCATCAATTCCTTACAATGCAAGCTGTTGTTTTGTTCTGGAATTCAAAAATTGAATGAGCTGCTGGGCCTGCTCCGGCTTGCCTCTTAATTCATGTCTAGTTTTATTTATTTCTTCTTGTGCTATCTTGACTAACTCATTTTGCTCAAAAATAGCTTGAATGGAGGGCCAAATACCTCTTATTAATTCAATGATGTTGCACCAAAGAATATCATTTATTTCGTTCAGAGGCTTTTCCAGTGAAAGATCTTTTTGCAAAGCCTCAACCAATTTTTCCAATTTTTTTATTTCCCTGAGGTTGTCAGCAGCTGTCTTTTTGGATGTGTCATATTTTCCCTCCAATTTTGTTAATTGTAATTTTGTTTCTTGGAGTTCTGTGACCTTTAGCTGCAAACTCTCCATCTGCTTAATTAAATCCTCAGAATGCAAATTAGAAATGTTCACCTGAGATGGTTGTTCCTGCTGTCCTGTAGTTGTAGTACCTTTTGTTGAAGTCTGCTTGATATTTTCCTGTTCCTGCAATGCTTTTTCCAACTCCTTTTCTGTTTCATTTAGTCGCTCTGTCAAATTCAAGAGCAACTCCATCATTTCTTCATGTGAATTTCCTTTTATAACTTCCTGTGTCTGAGGGTGCCTCGAGGCTGGTAGTTTCAGCTGTTTTCTGAGTGCAGCTATATCATCCTCTTTCTTTTTTACCAATGCCTCAATACCTTTAATGTCTTTGGGATTGTGACCCAAACCAATGATGATCTCTTCTAGAAACTTTATTCTATTGTCCTTGGCCTGTGAGGAGGCCCTCTCAATCTTCAATTGTGCAGTAGTATTATTCAAGGAATCTTGCAGCGTTAAAGCTGCCATGGCTTTGTTGGTGAGAGTAGAATAAACCATTTCCCCTGTTTTCCTATGAAGCTCTATCTGATCCAGGGGATGGATATCTTTTGCTAAAACTTCAAAATTTGTTCTGATGTAATCTATTGCTGAAGTTGGCTTTGGCACCTTTGCTTTAAAGTGGCTCATTATCATTTTACCTTGTGAAAGATCAAATGCAGACATCAGCCTTTGCTGATTATGAGGAGCCATCTTCATATACTGATCGTATACCTTCCTTTTCAATGGATCATTCTTTGTTTTGATATCAATGAAGGTTCTTTTAATGTCTCCAGTATCTGTCTTTGGCGGTCTGAAAGAAGATACTTCAGTGCTTAATTGCTTTTGTATCCCTTTCTGGCTTATGTTTGTTTCACTTGCTGTACCTGTTTGCTGATTATCTTCCCTACCATCATCAAATACTTCATCTATAATTTCTATATCTGGAGGTGGATCAGACTTGTGTTTTTTAGCTTGATAAACTTGTGGGGCTCCTTTTGAAGGTGTGGTATCTGGAGCTAGCCTCTTTTTCCCTATTTCCACATTCGGTGGAGTTTGCATCTCTGGAACTTGGATTTGTTTTGCTGGCGTGGGAGAAGCCTGAGATGGTTCTGGTGTTTTGGAACTCTGTGGTTTTTCTGCCATGACCAAGGTTTCAATAACCTGAACTACAGGTTCTTTTCCTTTACCCTTGGGTTCTGCTGCTACTGATGGACTGTTTTCCTGTAACGCTTGCTGTAGAGTGGTTGCTGAAGATGTGCCAATGCATGGTACCTACATTTGATCATATGTTTCTAGGTCAAAATTCTTCTCAACATCTTTCATAAGTTTATTCAATTTGTCAGCTCCACTTTCCTCTTCAACAAGAGTTCCTTCAACCCATTCATCTTGATTTGCATATTGTTCTAGACCAGGAATCTTGTGGTGTATATAGGGAGATGACTTATTCTTTAATATTTTTTCACAAATGAAACCAAAAGGGTCATAAGGGACCCAACGGAAAGATGTCTGGAACTTTTTCTCTAATAAAAGTTCTGCTTCTCTCTCAGCTTCCCTAGAATTGCAAATGAAAGGACCTAACTGGCTTTTGATCCTTAACTGTGCTTTCTTCTTTACATTGCGAAATGGATCACATACGATTTATTCATACGTAAAGTATTCCAAAGCAAAAATTCTCATTTGGTACATATAAGGTATGTGAATGGAGCGTAATTTCTGAACATAAATCTTGATGTTGTATGGTTTTGGTACAAGTACCAATCTCCAGTTTTATAACTCTTGAGACATGCAAAGGGTCTTCTCTAATTTTCGATACTAGCTTTTTAAAGGGGAAACTCCTGTTAACAAGGTTGTAGCAGGGTGTACGAACTGATCAATGAATTCTGAATAAGAGTAGGGAGAATCAGAGGACAAATGAATGATGGGGGACAAAAAAATAACAGACCTGGGATTACCTTTAGCATCAAGTTTCTGAACAGGGAAAGGGAATTTGTCTGAGTGATAGAAAATTATGAGATGATAGATAACTGAGGAGTACTTGAAAACCTTTTCATCATCTAGCCTTAAAAATTGATCATGGATTTTGTTGGCAATGAAGGAAGCATAATCATACTTAATCTCGGGAGGCTGCCCAGGGGTAAAGATAGATAGCAAAGCCAGAGTTATCTCATCTACATACTCACTGGTATTGAATCCTAAGACAAAGGATATTACATTCACAATAAGCCTTCCCAATTGATTGAAAAAGTAAAAACCATAGGGGGGAGTCCCTTTTGGCTGATGCTCAGGAAACATGAAATACTGACACATTGCTTTCAATTTCTCTGGAGTTAACAGTCTGGTTTTCTCAATTAGCCCTTCCATGGATAGAGGTGCTAATTCTTGTTCTGGCTCAAATTGTAACATAGCATTGATAGCCTGAGGTGTGATAGGGAACAGAACACTTTGATCAGGAGCTAATACGGCTCTTTGTGTGGGATCATAATTTGCATGACAATAATGAATGATTTCAGGGAAAACGTGGACTGTAGGAATGAAATACCTTGGGAGATTGGATTCCCACAACCCTATAAGATCTTGCCCCTTTGAGTGTTCGTCTCTGCAGCGACAGAAGCTCAAACGGGGACTTTCATCAAAATACAGGTCTTGTATTTGGAAATCTTCATCTATCAGAGGTAAATAGTCCAAATCTCGGTGAGGAGCATTCAATAGAGTGATATTTAGAGCTGTCGGGGCCTCCATTTTGGTTCTTGTGGATTCAAAATGGAGGTTTTCGTTTTTTCTTGCAGACCGGGCAGGATATCTGACAAAAGAGGAAATTGGAACAATTCGCAGGTTTGGGAAGCAAATTCACAGGTTTTAAATCTTCAATGAGGACTCAGAGAGGATTTTTAACCACTTTTTCAGAGAAAAAACAAAGGAAACTAAGCTTGACTTGCAGTCGGGGCGCAAAATGATAAATACCTGTTTTTAGATGGAAACTGGTTCTTTAACAGGTAATGAGCGATGGCGGGGACGTTCTTCAACACGGGCGCAGCGGAATTTCGGAGTAAATTGGTGTATTTGCAGTGAAATTTGAAAATTGCAGCGGGAGCTCTGTCGCTTTCAGAAACTAAAAATAACTGAAAAAACACGAAAAATGGCTTATTTACAAGTCAAAAGGGTTTTTGTTTTTTCGAGGTGATTACGTCATTGACGTACGGGGTGACGTAGGGAAGTGGGGCCGGCGGTATGTGGTAAGTGGTAAGCGGTGAGCCCGCACCGCTTATAGACGAGGGCGGTAAAAGTCGCGGGGGGAGCGATTCCATAGTTTTAACGACACGTGGAATGCTGACTTTTCAAAAACCGCCCATCCCCCGCTGGTTAACATGCTGGCAAGGGATGGGCAGCGGGATTAATGATCACCGTTGATCAACGAACAGATGATCCAACGGCTGAACGGACGGGGAACTTGTGCGATTTCAAAGGTGGGCCCGTCGGGGTTTTAAAAAGGTTTTAATGCGTGATCTAATCACCCCGGGGAAAAGTTTATAGGCGGAAATGGTTGTTAATTAGTCCAAATGATTAATTAACCCCATGAAATTATGAAATGGATTGCGGCGGAGCTTGGCCAGGTGGAATGCCACGTGGACGGAACACGGTGGCATAGACTTTCGCAAAGTTTATTGATATGTTTTGGTATTAAACATACTTATCGTATGTCTAAAGTTTTTTGTATATATTTTTATTATATGATGAATGAATTAATATAATTAATTCATCATAGGGGCGGAATTTATGTATAAGGCTATAGTTTTAACCAAAGGGCTTATAAAGCGGGGTGTTTATTTTCAATGTGCGGGAATATATACTTTGGTAAACATTATAATAAATGGGTTTTGGGGATATTTATAAAAAGGGAGTTATATACTTAGGAAAAGGGATTTCACTAGGGATTTAATATAGTAGAATTAAATGTTAATATGGCAAAGGACAAGGAAAAATCAAAACATCCTTGTATATCTAAGAAAGTGATAATTTGTGAAGTAAATTGCAACATTTTGTCTTCAACACTTAAACTTAGAATAACAAGCTATTTTGAGGAATTTTTATGGAATTTTGCATCACTTTCCTAAGTAAAATAGGATTTTACTTAGGAAAGAGTTAAAGATGGAAGATAACAATGATGAATTATCTCAGGGTGTGAGTGCTGATGTTGAGCCGAGGTCCGGTCCCCTCAGGAAGTCAGGAAATGCCACCTTGGTATACAGAGTCTCAAGGTGCTGTGTGCAGTACTTTTTTGGGGAAATTAGCTAAGATTGGGGAAATTAGCTAAAAACTCTTGAGAGAAAAGTAGTAGAGAGAGTTATCAGATTTAGCTTTTGCTTGTTTGTGATTTTCGATTATGTTCCTTTAGTACTTGTGATGAAAGTAAATGATTCTTCAACTTGCTTTTCTGCTGACCCCATTCATAGGATAACACTTTGTGACACTGTCTGCTATCTACTTGGCACTACCATTTTCTCTTCTTTATTAGGGTGCATTTAGACTTGCAAACCCTTTTCAACCTTTTCTTTTTACATGATAAATCTATCTATTTCTACCCTTATTACATCCAAGGGCTCAGATTAAATTGTTGAGCACCTTTTATTCACTCTACCTATCTACTTATCTGCCAAGATTAAACTGTTTGGCTAGATATTTATTCTCTAATCTATAACATGAAATTGAAATATGACTAAGCCAAGTTTAAACAGTTTGACTTATTCATGAATTGTGGCAAAAGTTTCACAAGTTGCACACAATTGATTTATTACAACAGAGTAAAAAGTAGTGGCATTTGGATTTGCACACTTTCCTTGGTCTATTTTTTGCTTGGGGTTCATTTCTTTCTCTTTTTTGACCATTTTATTCTTTTTTACCCTTTGATCTTTCTTTTAGGGTATACCCTCTTTACATTTTTTAAATTTTTTGATTTTTTTGGTTTTAAAGAATATGTGAATTGGCCCCAAAAAAACTGCTAAGTACCTCTCTACAAGAATATTTACACTTGAATATATTAGACAAATGATAAATGTAGATGAGGTGCATTTTGTCTCTGCGAAGAAAAAGTCCCAATTCAAGATCAAATCACAGATTGGTCCATTCATTTGCAACAACAGAGCTATAGGGGAAGATGCAGACAAAATATTGAAGGAAATGAAGTTCAATCATAGCTTCACTTGGTCATATGATCCCATGCGAATCATTTCTTAGAATAGGGTGGATAATAAATCCACACCATATATTCATACCCATAGATTGGAGATATAAAATTACATGAACCAAGAGGAATGGGTAGAAAACACTCTCCAAGAAGCAGAAGGGTATGTCATTTCCACTTCAGGAATACAAACACCAACTCCACAAGAAAGGAAAGTTGCAGGAACAAAAGATGACAAAGGAAAGGAACTAGAAAAGGAAATAGGGAACAAAAGAATAAGGGATGACCAAACAAACATGGATATTGATACAGCTACCAAGGATTTCAGGATGAAGTATAGGAAAAGAGCCAAAATCCACATGGACATGGACTAGAGTAGTGAGAAATATCAACAAAATATTATCACAATCATAGATTCACCAAGCTCATCTCCAACAGGTGGCCAAACAATTTTTTCAACATCCTCTGCCACTGTTCCTTTCCAACAGAAGAATGTGCAGACTCCAACATCTACTACCACTACAGGGAAAAAGGAGGATGATATATATGATACATTTAAAGAAATCAAAAGAAGGAATGAGATTATCAAGACCAACACTTATAATCAGTTTTGGAAACAAACAAGCAACTCCCAAAGGAGGCTTCTGTCAACTTTCGGCTCTAAAAAGGGAAGAATGAATATGGCCTTCTTAGAAGCACAAATACCTCAACCCAAAACTACAGAAGACTACAAGAAGACCTCTTTTGAGTTTGATATAAAGAGCATTCATATAATAGACCAAATGAAAATGCATAAGCAGACAGGAGAAATGTTCTCCTCCACTTTAACTAGGAAAACCATGAGTCTTTCAAAGTTACAGGTTACATTATCCAACACACATTCACAGTTGAATATAGAGAAGATTTCCTCCATGGAAAAATACTTAAGGATTAAATCCCTAGAGGATTTAGTGGTTCAAATTAGGTACAATCCATCAAACCTAGCAGTGGAAGAAGCACTTGTAAAGAAGAAGAGTGTAGATATAGCCACTTTGAAGAGGCAACTCAAGATGCCACTAAAAGAAGATCCTATGGTAAGGGAGATAGAAGAAAATTAAACATAGAAGGCATAAATGATGCAATTGATCATTGAAAAATATGAGAAAATCAAGAAAATGGAGAATGAGATGGAGAAAATGGTAAAAGAAAGACAAAAAGTAGTGAGAGATGCAGTGAAGGAAGCAGAAAAAGAAGCAGCCAAAGCCATGATTCCACTGCAAGTAGTCCCTCTTGTTGTTATTCATTCAGAAACTTCTACAACTATAGGTAACACCAAGAGAAGGCACTGAGCAGCTAGATAAGGAAATGGAAAACACATCCTTATAAACAACATATATTAAAAAATTGCAGGAAAAAGTCTGTGAACTACAAGATCAATTAAAAAGGAAATATTCAACACATTCTATAGAATTGCAAATCAGAAAAAAAGTTAAATGAAAGTTTGCAGAAGTCTTTTCAGGAGTCCTCAATTGGGAGCATGGTAGGAAGACTCAAAGAAATTATCAGGCAGAGTATAATTGACTCCATGAATGAAATATGACCATCTATCCAGATAATATTTAAGCAGAGGGATTTAATTCATTCAGTAAGTGTTGCAGTAGAAAAAGCAAATGAGGAATTAGGGGATAAACCTGTAACTGATAATAATATTATTAGATTTCTCGACTCGAAAATCAGTTATGAATTAGAACCCCTGGGAGTAGAAGACATGACAACAACTACACTTGAAGTCAAGAAAGTGTTGAACAGGAAGAATTTAGTTGCATAGGTTGAAGAAAAATGTAATCAGATTCAGATTGGAGTAAGCAGGTTCTTGAGTAGGATGGAACCATTGAACAAGAAAGGTTTTCCTTCATTATTTGTGATTAATGATAAACTTGTGGCAAAACCAGATTATGTAAATAAGCTGACTAAAAACTCCAAGGATTCATCTAAACATGAAAATTTGAAGAACACAATGACAAGGAGGGATTTTTATGAAGTTCTCAGTAATGATTTCTTCATACAACATGAAATCAAGCACATTTTTCAGGTGAAGCCAACTTTCATGAAATACACAGAAACTAATGAGATATATAGAAGGTTAATCATGATAAAGATTTCGAGTATAGAAGATTGGGAGAATTTGTGTGATTTGCAGTAATGATGATAGCTCAACATGATTACAAAAACAATTAACTCAGTCAATCATCCACATCAGCATGTCTAGTGTATCAGTACAACACAACAACATTGAAATTTCCAGCAAAGAAAACCACTACAATGCTTAATAACAATTTATTGAAAACTTTAAGACATTTGTCAAAAAACCATTACGACGTGTCGATGCATGGAACACGAATGTCAAATTTCAGTTATTTTGTAATAAATGAACAGATTGCCTCTTTTGATACAAAAATCTGTAGGAAGTAGTTTAAATATAGCATTTTATTCAGTAGGGGTTGGACCCTAGATTGTAAGCACTTTTCATTGGAGTATTCGTAATTTTCAAGCTGGAGCATCAATAAAGAGATCAATTTGCAAGATTCATCTGTTGTGTTATCCCGGTGACGTTTTTCCTGTATCATGTTTAATGTTTTCACTGTCATATTTTCATATGTGTCATTTGAAACTCTAATTGTGAAACATAAAATTTAGATTAAGATTTACTTTCCAGAGTACCTTAATTGTGACTATTTTCACAATTTTAATGTTTTATTCTGATGTATGGTTTAAGAATTCTTAATTTCTCTTATATTATTAATGAAAATCGTTTTTCTCCATTTCATAAATTCACTCGGTTATAAAACACCAATATTTACAACTAGCTTGCCTTGTATTTATTCTGAAAATTGATGCATACACCCAACCTAGGTTTACTCCATATCCCAATGGAAACTGTTTAAATAAATCCCTTAATTCCAACCACAAACAATCAAACAAAAACAACTCTCACATTTAATTTAACTAGCCTAATATCATAAAGCTTCAAATAAATCTAAATCTTATATAGAGAGATCCCTCTCTGAGTCTAGGAGGGCTAGATCCTAGGTTTCAAGTGGTTTTGATGTTGTTCTTTATAATTTATTCTTTCCAATATTATAAATTATAGAGTGATAACATAGGTCAACCTCAACATCAAGTGGACCATCATGGAAGCTTATAAAAAGAAGAGACGTAAAGCTTATTTTCACACATTGATCAAGCTCTCTTCTCCTCTTCTATTTTGTTTTGGCTTGCATAGGTCTGATGAAGGAAGCTCACACAAGGGTTTGAAGTTGCAGGGTCAAATCTCGCACGAATCTAGGGTTTCTGGTTTTCGGACGTTGGCACAGAACTTGGAAATTTCATCCCTGGATGCAAGCATGATGTGGGAATTTTAGCATCCAATAAGTCTTGGATGAACCCATGCTAGCTTGAAGGTAGCGTCCAGGGCCTCAGAAGGAAGATTGAGAATTTAGGTCCTTGGATGCACGCACAAAGTGGCCCAGGTAGCATTTTAGGAGCCTTAGATACATGCACAATAGCTTGAAGGGTGCGTCAAAGGGTATGAGGAATAAAAAATCATATTTGTCCTCATACGTATGCACAAATTCCACTAGGGAGCATCTAAGTCTACTATAGACACTCAATCAACTCTTCCTTCATGCATCTTGGACTCAAATATGAATCTACAATACTCCAAATATTCTACTCAATGACAACAATGTTCAACAATATGCTACAGGAAGTGACAATATATTACAGTCATTAGAAATAGGATTTTGATGTTTAGATGCATTTCATGGATATCCTAGTCGATGTGAAGATATGGATCATTCTAATCTCTTTTGTTGAATCATTTGATGACAATCTATTAGAAGAATAATTTTCAATGGTTTTCCCCATAGTGGGTTTTTCCCTGGTCTCTGAACAATCCTGCTGTCTCTATGTGTGCATGATTTTCTTCCTGTGTTCCTTTATGTTTCACTGCATTGATGATGATGTTATTTTTCTTTATACATAGATGCATATGCTGATGAATAATGATGTTGTTAGCCACTTATGAAATTTGTTATACCAAAAGGTGGCTAAATAATTTTTGGAGCCTTCAAGGAAAAATTTTTATTGCAAAAAGTGTTGGCTCTTGAAGACTCTTAAGGCCCTCATGCCTTTGTCTGAAATCTTCCCTACTGTGCCCACATAACACCCTGGAATTCTACTGATTTCATGAGAGACTGCTGCAAAATCATCATTTTTCCCTTCCTTCCACTTCCAAAACTAACCTCATTTTTACCCCTTTATTCCCCATAAAAACTCCTCATTTTTCTGTTTTTCCCCTTTCCCCTTCATCAAAACCCCTTTGATAAGGTTTAAGACTCCTTCTTTGCCTTATCGAAACCCTCAAAACCATTGAAAATCTATAATAAAACTCATTTGTGTATTACAGGCTTAAGCCCCCTTGGGCTAAGTCCTTAACCATTTCCACTACACATGCCCTGGTGCTGGAATCAGGCGCTAAGCCATTTGGGCGCTTATCACATCGGAGGAAACACAACGCACAAGTCTTTTCCCTTTATTGAAATCTTTGATGCCAATTAGCCCTATGTATTATATCCCCCGGTCATATCGCTTTTCATATAGACCATGGCCTCGCAGACGGGTGCCAAGCCATATTAAAAATATATATCCCATCCCTGAAGCATTAAAACTTTGTTTATATTAAATTTTGGGTTTTAATGATTTTTTTCATTATATTAAAAGAAAGGCCAGAAGCAGTTTTCATTGCACTGCTTTTTAGAGGAAAGCAGTTTTTCCCCGATTGGCAGCGATCACCGCCACCGACCGACACGTGGCCTCAAGCAGTTTGGAGATACCGCCCTCATCACACATTAAAAGTTGACTATGGGCCCGACGCGATATTGACATGTGCCGTTCGATCTGAGGTCGGCTCATCGGACAGTGATCGCGCCCAAAAGATGCTTGAGGGATAAAATCCCCCTCCCTTCACTTCCGCTCGTGCATCTTTCCAAAATCGCGCTCGTTCTCCACCATCAGATCTGAGGCCCCAGATCTGACGCTTCTCGTTCCATATCGCGTAGCTTTCAACACAAAGTTTATTTCTCCAAAGGCCACGCGAAATGGGTGGTTTTCTAAAGACACGTGTCGGGCGGAGATGCGTATCGTGTCCCCAAGGGAAATACCACCTACCCGCCTTTTCCTCACACGAAAAAGGTGGTTTCCATCCCTGAAACCACTTTCCCTCTTTCCATATGCATTTTTTACGTGCCTCCTCAACTGTAGATCTTGTGGGATGATCTCATCCGATGGCCCACGATCATCCCGAAACCCCAAACACCATTTTTAACCATTTTGTCTCATAACAATGGTTTTTAACCTTATCCCATCAAATTTTTGCCATTTCTTCGTAAAGTGACTCCTTTGCTTTATTTCCTCCCGATCAATCCTGACCATCAATCATTCCGCGATCGAAAATTTCGACTTATTTTTCACCCATTTTCCTTTTTTAACCTCCCAAAATAGATCTCGACCATTGGGTGATGCCATCTAACGGCCATTCTCTCTCCCTATGCCCTCTTAAGCAGTAAAACCTATATAATGCAGGATGTTATAATTTTGTTCGTGTTGTGTAGGGTTTTCAATGGTTTTTCATTATATCGAAAGAGAAGCCGAAGGCTAAGAATGACGATTCTCCCGACTTCGATTCATCAAAAGGAATCATTCACAGGGTTCAAACTCCACGTTTCGTCAGTGTTTCATGAGGCATTGAGGCCATATGAGCCCTGCGCGGCCTACACATCAACAAGACACAGTTAAATGAATTGAAAGAGTATCAGTGTTGAAGACAGAACACAACAGAACAGAAGATTGAAAACAATTTGGGGATTACGGCTAAGAGTGATTATCAAAAGCCTAATCCTCTAAATTAAAACAGAATTAAAAGAAAATCATAAGTGTTTATCGGATAGCAAGCCCCCACCGCCACATTTGAGGCAAATTGATTCCTCCCAGCTACCACAGTGCCACCTGTGCCTCAAAGCATTCAAACAAAGGCTGACGTTATTGATCAAGATCAGATATTTGCCTCAGCGCAGCCAGAGAGTGAATTCTGGAAATAAATTTAATGAAAGAATATCAACAGAGTTACTTCAACATAACAGAGAGCCTCAAAAGTCAAAAAGAGCTCCCACCGAGCTTAAATCTTAATGTAAATTATTTAATATAGAGGACACCTATCTAAGATTTTTCATCGAGCCCCCCAAAGGTTGAGAAGCCATTTAAGTCTGTATTAATTATCTATTGGAGATCTTTTATCAGATCTCACCTCCTCATTCTTCATTAAATACTGCTGGAGAAGATGAGGAAGGGGTTGGTTGAGTTGGCTACTGAATATTGAAATGTAATTAAGCTTGAGACTTCTACTTGTAAATAGTGTTCACTGGCCCTTGGAGCTCTGCTTGTAATAGATAAGTTAGTATGGGAAGTGTATATGATTGCTAAAATAAAGTATTGGACTTAAAGCTGTAACTAGTTTGGAGCATCCATACAAGCTGATTTATGGGATCCTGGTCTATGTCAACGGTGATGTTATTTCTTATTGTGAATTGTTGTTTTATTTATGTTTTCACTGTGTTCATCTTCTCTTATAAAGATCAACATGCATAGAGTTAGGACCTACTGTATATTAGTACCCTTCTCTGACTGAAAATCTTTATCTGAATGTTTTCTTCCAACCTGTGTTATTTGGGAATGATTTAATTTAGTTTAATCAGTAGGAATGCTGGCGTTCCCTCATCCTCCTGTTTAGCTAATTGTTATTCTTAAATGTTATTTTCAGTATATGTTAAGTAGGGATGAACTAAGGAAGATATGGTGTGCCCTGGTCCTAGTTTTATCCCCAAAGACTGTTTGAATTTTTCCCTTGGAATGTGTTAAAAGCTGGCTAGTTTAAAAGTACTTACCAGATCTTAGGCCATTCTTTGTTATCTTTGTGTTTGTCTTGAAAGTAACCAAGTAGAGCAGAGCTAGGAGAGGATTTGTGGTGAGCCCATCCCGCTAGTTTCTACTCCAACAATTGCCTTCAAGTTTCCCTTTGTTTTAAAATGTTTTCTATTGAAAGTGTATCAAAGGCTGGTTAGTTTAAAAGTACTTACCAGATCCGAGTTTACTTTCATGTCTTTCTTAAGTGTATGTCAAAAGCTGGCTAGTTTAGAAGTACTTACCAGATCTTATTCTGCTCTTTGTTCTTCATTTGTTTAATTCCCCTTTTTTTGTCTCATTTCATTCTATAAATCAGACTTTAAAGAGATCCTTAGACATAGATGACTTGCCCCATGGACCACTCTTGCCTCTTGTTGTTTCAGTTAAACCCTATTATGACTCCATAGCCCAATGGACTAAAACCTACAATTATCTATCTTCCTAGCCAAAGCTTGTTCTATTTGCTTGCAACTTCACACCTTTGAAACTCTTTGCATTCAGAACTTTCCACCTCAAACAACAATCATGCTCAACCATCCAAAAAACAAACAAAACCCTCGGCCTTCATAACTAGCCTAATATCATTACCTAAGACTTCAAATACAAATCCATCTTTGCACTTATTGGAGAGATCCCTCTCCGGATTCAATAGGGCTAGATCCTAGAATCCCAAAGTGGTTGAAATGATGTTCTCCCTGCAGTCAGAATTTTTCCAATCTTGCTGATTATAGGGTGCTAACAGATGTAAAATAATGTTATGATGCTATGGGGTTAGATTAATGTGTTAATGAAGAAATGCAATTATCAAAGCAAAGAACAATATAGCACTATGAAAAATTAACATGGTATTAGGGTTAGGCTAAAGAAAAGCCATGGAGATCACCCCCATGGAGACACTCTTGATGGAAGCAAGAAGAGAATGGTGGATGCCTAAAATAATTCTAGGGTATGAAGGAAACCATAGGTAGTTAGTGCATAAAGGTTTTATGTTTAAGGTTTGAGAGAAACCTTGGTTTGTGGAATTGAGATTTGATATATGAAACTCTAGCATGGTATATGTGAAGATGTAGAAGCTCTTGGGACAGATTCTATGAAGCCCTAGATGGGATAGTCTCTAGTAGGATTGGTTGTTGATAAATTTTATTGAAGGAAACATGTTTATGTGGACTATGGACAGTGATGGCTCCTGAAGGTTGTTTCAAGAGGAGAGGATCATCTCGCATTAAAGGTAATTATTTCTTGACTTATGATGTTTCTTTGTGTCTTTACTCTTGTTTCAACTTACAGATATTATTATTATGATTATTGTTTTGATCATTTATTATACTTCCTTCATGTACATTTTAGTATATGGATTTATCTAACTTCCTTGATGAGATGTGATAAGTGGATCCCTCTTAAGGATAATTTGAGATGCAGGAAAGAAAAGCTAGATCTAGAAATATGTAAAGAGGCACTTGATGAAAAGGTGACAAGAACTACAAAGCTTCCTATGAGAAGGTGCATAGGTATTTGAACACTACAAGATATGAAAGGTATATTGTTTTAATGTTATGTTTTAGTTATAACATTGAATGACTAGGTAAGCCTTATGGTATGTTGAGAATGTATCCTTCAAAAATGGCTCATGCATGCATATGAAAGTGATTTAGATTTATGTTTCCTATGATGGTGCACCTGGTATTGAATATTTTGATCATGATGAACTTATTGATTCTATGAGGCTACATATTTTTGATCCTAGATATAGTGGTATAACTTGATTTTTATCTAACATCTCTTATTTTTGGAGATCCCGATTTTATGAAGAAGGCTAGCACCTTGACTCTCGTAAATGATACTATAACACTTGACATGCATAAGACATGATGGATATTTTATAGAAGGTTACCTCATTATGGTATTGATAATTCTTGTGGAAAAAGGGTTGATTCTCTTGTTGATTTGGTAAATTTTTATTGAATAACTTGAATTAATCCTATTTATCATGATAGGCATGGTAAATATGATAGAATTATGAGATTGGTACTCTAGATCTCTTATTAATCGTGGTTATGTTTTTGATGTGATTAGTAATTATGGAATATTGTAAAATTTAATTCCCCAACTTGATTAATTGAATTGATAGAAGTGATATTGTGTTCATGATCTTTGAATCTTGAAGTCACAACTATCCATTTCCCCTATCATGGGAATTTAACCCTAGATGAAAGGTTGATGTGATCGTGTAGTATCTGACATGAGCATGTTATTCCCATGATGGATATGTGTTTGATTTTATGATCTAACAAGATTTATTGTTACATGACTCTAGTAAAGACATGTTGATGACATGAATGAAGATGAATGAAGTGGATTCCCATTAAAAGGGAGAAATTATCCTCAATATTATTTCTCACTTACATTTTATGTATATTCTGGGTATTTGACATTTTTTATCTCTATCAAAGGTCTAAGGTAAGATGCTTTTATCCCACTCAAAGCATCAGTTGCATGGATGAAGGCCGTTGCCTGATAGACACAAAATTGAATTTTTGTGCATGAAATCAAATGTTCACCTGGAGGATGTCAGTTCTATAGATAAGTAGCAGATATCAGAACATGAAAATTTTAATGTTTAATATAATATGAACACGAAAACTAAACTAGTGTTTCCAGGTGACTGTGACATACATAGAAATATGTCCATTATGTTTGAAGTTTATGATACAAGAGTTTGACATGATTTAGATTATTGATATAGATGAGATGTATGATTTCTGATGATGACTTAGAAATTTCACTCAATGATTGAGATATGCCTTGGACTATAGATCTTACAATGATATAAAATTTGGATTTGACATGATTTGAATTGACGACTGATGACTTGTCTTGATGACAATAATATATGAGCATAGTGACTTCCAATGACTTGTATTATAATCATGGGAATAACTTGATGAAATTTTGGATTGATATTACATGGTTTATGACAACCTGTTGGCATGATAATAGATGATGTCCTAACTTGATGAAAGCTCTACCTATCATCTGTTCTGGAGAATTGACACTGAGATATTGATGACTTTTGATATTAGTATTGATTTGGATTATAAAATTTAATGAGATAATTTAGTTTATTTGATTGGATAATAATGATTTATGAAAGGCTAGGCATGATGAAGTGTTATGGTTGCAGTAATAATTTTATGAAGCAATCTCCCTCAATCTAGATATGTCTGCATTAACAGTTATATGATGAAGCAAGGATGATGTGTTGATCTAAACCTTTACTTCATAAGTGTTCCAAGGTATGACTTTGATTTTGATTTTGGTTTTTATATACTCATAATATACTATTTTCAAGTAATGAGCCTATGATGATCTAAGTTAGAAGAATATGGATAATGAAGCTCTAAATGACATATCATGGCATGATGAATCAATTTTTGAAGTTGGGAAACGATAATATATTTTGTGAATCTATTAAAAAAGTATTGGAAAGTGGAAATGAAAATCCTTGGACACTCCAATTTGAAGTTCAAGATATGGAAACTGAAAGATGATTGAAGCATTGATGTTCCATTTAGAACATCCATTCAGACATATATGTATATATATATATATATATATATATATATATATATATATATATATATATATATATATATATATATATATGAAATTCATAGAACCTGTGTAGATTCATGATTGAGTTTCTTCATTCACATTGATTTGACACCAATAATCTTTCAAGATGTTTGCATGAGATGATATATTCTTGGCATGAGATATTTGTTGAGCCTCTATTTTGTCCATATTTATATACTTTTTCGTTGAGTAACTCCATGCATGTACTAAACATTTATAAGTCATTATTAATTTTTTTATGCATTATTGAGTTATTTAGAGGCAATGAGAGATCACAATTGTTGATTTATGAAATATTCTTGTTATAATAATATTTAATGTGAAAATGTCATTAATTTTGGGTACTCTTGTGGTAGGTGCTAGCAGTTCCTGTACCCCGCATTCCTGCACTCCTGCACCACGTTCCTGCAATACGCATTCCTGCACCAGTAGTACAAGATACTATGTTGTTGGCTTTGATTATTAAGGACACTGGATTTAAAACTATATTTGACATCAGAAGCCTCAGGTTCCATGACCTATTTTGAGCATACATGTCATACTTGGTGACAAAGAAGCAGAAATGAATTTAGTGGCTTTTAAAGGCTACATGAATCTTGCACAAAACATCTGCAAAATGAAAGCAACACACCTTGGATCTAGATTTGCAAGAGGAGGCATGGAAGAAGAAGCAGGAGAATAAGAAAATAATAATGTATTCAACTTACGAATACTTTTCCACAAAGAATAGTTTACGAGTGAAAGCGCCAGCGCCGACATGTCTAAATCAAACAACATGAATACAATAATGGCTAAGTCGAAGATCTTCAAAGTTCTCAGCATGAATGTCTAGGATGGGGCCGATGAAGTTATGCATCTCTTCTGCAATGTTTTCGAACCTCCGAGTGTTCTCAAGGGCCTTCTAGTTGGACGAAAGAATCTTGTTTGTGTGATTATTGTTCCCAATTATATTAATTATGCAAACTTTTTCCAGTTTTCGGGTATATTGGAAATTCACATTGTCAGGAATGACAGATTAAATGAGCGATATAATATCCTCATCAGTAGATGACTTGTATTGCCATTATAATCGAAGACCTTTCTCATCATTGGAGGCAGCACTTCTACAAGTGCTTGAATATTTAGGTAGAACGCCAGGCAACCTCTCATGAAAACAAGTTGTGAAGCAACATTGACATGAAACTAAGATGAGATGCGTATTCATAACATCCATTCATTTGGAACTTATTATTTCATCAAGTTTCAAATCTGACATGATGCCCTCGTAACCTCCACATCGTTTGGGCCATGTTAGAGAAAGTTTGATATCCAAGTGGAGAATGAAGGACCAGATTAATACTGGGAGTGTTTCTATTGTTCTATGTTTAAACACTGGTTTGGATCCTCCAATTTTATGTGCCAAGCTGAGCATAGTTAGCAATATCCTGTTGGAACTAATTATTGTACCATATTCTAGATTTAGCAAACTTGGATCCTTCAGTTCCAGGTCCGATTTTCTTTAACAAAACCATGCTAAAACTTTAAACATAGATCCGAGTAAGTAGGGACAGGCTTCTGATATAAAAGAGAGAATTGTGCACTGAAGAGGGATCCAACGGGGGAGATCCGACATTGCATTTGTTTGCAGGAAGGAGGCTCGATTTTGTTGTGCAGAGAAGGAGGAGATGCACACCCAGTGGGATGATCCCTAGAGGGGACCACTGGATCCAACGCTGCCTTGTTGTAGGAATTGTAACATTGACATTGTTTCATGAATTTTTAACATGAATTTTTGCAAGAATCTACTAGCATTCAATTCAGAAGCTTTTATTCTTATGATGTAATAATCATGTAATTCAAATTGCTGCAAGTGCACGAGCTGGGTGGTTGGGCCCACCAGCCAATTCATTTCCTAAACCTCTTAGATTTATTTTTCTATATTTTATCTTACACCTTTTGTTGTATTTCATCTTATGTATGATTTAAGTACTTCTGCAATTTCATTCCATAATTCTTTTTTTAGTTTTGATTCCTGTAGTTTAATTGACGATATTACTACAGGAATAAGACATAGTATATGCTTTCTTACTGTGTCTCATTGATTTATAAGTGAAATAATTTCCTTTATCTCATCTGGTGTATAACAAGATTTAATTTCAAAATATAATGGTAAGGAAAAAATTGTTCATTAAGAATTCCAGTTGACTTAACTCGTCATGTGATATTTATGATTGCCTTATTCAAGAGGAGAAACTAATTCCTGCATTAGGAAGCAAACAATCATTCTTGGAAATTTAATAACCAAATGATAGGTTTGGCATGAAGGAAGATTGTAAAATTTATTTATTTGTGAAAGAGAAGTACCACGGAAATCTTAATATGTTTGAAGATTAATGGTTGCGACCTACGTTCCTTTCATCATGAATAATGTTGTACACATCATATTTATGTATTGAAGGATAAGTGCTTGGAAGAAACAAATGAAATCAACTTATTTTTATTACAAACTTTTTGTTATATAGAGAATAAGTATAAATATATAGGTTAGAAGCATTCAATTATTTCCTTGAGTCGATTGGAATGTAATTTTCTTAGGTCTCATTTCATGCTTGCACCATAACAGTGATTTTTAAAGAGGTTTTATTTCTTGAATCACATTCTTTACGATTTGTTAGTTTTAATGGGGCCTACGTTCCCTTGTCCCTTGGACAACTGAGGAAGACTTTATGCAGGAGTCAACTCAACCCATAAGAGGAGTCAGAAGTAGATTCCCGGAGTGTGTTTACTTTTGAAGAGTCTTGTTCATTTTCCCGAATGATGCCCTTTTGAATTCCTTTGCAAGAGTTTAGTTTTTATTTGACAGATCCCTTAGGTCATATTCTGGCATATATTGTGCTACGCCTCTAAGTTTACTTAACCTGATTGAAAATTTAAATGTTGGTGTAAATATTGCATTTATGCCGCCTGACATTTTGTTGCCATTGCTGGGGAGGTGTTGTAGGATAAGGCCTCATGATTTGTCATGCTTTTTTCCTTTCCTTCGAAATTGAATTTTTTCCCCTTGCTTGCTGAAGCATACTGGACGATATTTCCAGAGAGCTCACAAGCCAATTTTTCTTTACTACAACTGAGTTTTTTCCCTTTACTGCAAAATGTGATGCCTGATTTGTTTCCTTTACAACAATTAAGTTTCCTTTACTGCAAAAGTATGATGTTGATTCATTTATTTATGCATTAAGTTGATTTTTTTTTTCGCAAATTGTGATTTTCTTACAACCCTAGTAATTTTTTTAATTGCAATTTAGTGTGTTTTTATCTTTCAGGTACTAAAAGAACTCCCTGCTCTCAAATCTAGGTGCTGGTAATATTCTCCAGCTAGCATGAAAATTCCAGGTAGTTTGATGCTACTTCAAGATCTATCTCAAATCTTAGCAGAAGCTGGGGTCTTTGCTTCATAGAAAGAACACATTTTTGTATCAATCATAGATAGTCTACTCCTCTGGAAGAAAAGACTCATGAAGAACCAGAAGACCTTCCTAAGGAAACCGAGAAGTTGTGGATCATGCTTGTTGAGGAGAAGCCAGTAGAAGCAGATATTAAATAACATCTACCTAATCCGGCTTGCACTTTAGAGGATAGACAAAGAAATGTGGAGGATTTGCATGATACACTGAATATTTCCCATGAATTGAATGAAAAAGAGTAGATGAATCCCATATAATCTTTCTTTTAGATGACTGAGTATTCACTTCTCCTTTATCATTTGGCATATTTTAGCATCACATCAGTTAACACAGTTGGTTCCTCATGTTCAGGTATTTCTTCGAATATGATTTTCAAATTTGAACATGAGTAAGATAATTCTCTTATTGCGCACATGGATTCATTGGAAGTATTCCTATACTTAAAAGGGAGTCTTCCACTTCTTAGGGTAGATTGGGGTAGAAGAATAAATCAATGCCATGAATAAAGTTGTTACAACAAATGAAATAATGGTTTTTACTGAAATTGCTTTTTATCCACATCAATTGTTAAAAAACACATCTATGTTAAGTCTTACTGAGTATGATTCACTCTAATACCTCATGATTTTGTGAAACTAACCATGATTAATCATTCTAATGAGTTGTCATTCAAGATATATATTTTCAATTTCCCTTAGAAGGTACTATTGGAGAACCCCCTATGGTGGACCACTCTTATGAAGATCATAATGAGTTTATCATAAGAACAATAGCATTATTAACTCAAAGAGTCTTTTATTCATTATCTGGGATATTTGATCTAAAATAAGTCTTTAGGGAAGAGGAACTAGCTAGTAATGATTAGTCATTAAAAACTTTTCACGCCATCCTGTACTCTTAAGGAGTATATTTGTCTCCCCACTTATTAAGTAAACCTTTAAGCTAATCATAATCTGAGTTTAAAAAATATTTAGGGAAGGATGAGAGGTCTCGTGATGAGCCGACCTACCACGATCATGAGACATAACATGCATGACATTAATGTTGTTGGTCACCAAGCCAGAGTAATGGATTTCAGCCAAAAAGCTGGAAGACAGGAGGTCTCATCACAAGGTGATCTGTTCATCCATGTTACTTATTGTGAGTGGCACTGCCATTAGTTGGTTACCAAGCCAAGACAATGGCCTTCAACTATTTTTTTTAAATTAAATAAGATAACTCTGAATCTATATCTGGTGAGCGGGACACACGCATTTCGCTGGGTCAAAAGACATCCTGCCGAGGCTATGGACGCTTGTGGGCAGAAGGGCCATGTATGTGGTATCAAATTTAATTACATACTATGATTTACTCGGTTATCCTTCTCTTTCCCTAAAACTCATCATTTTAAATTCTTGGACAATAGTTTTAAGGTGATTTGAGCATGATGTTTTGAGTTATACTTTTAGGAATCTTTAAATGATGTGGTACCCTTAGTAAAGGTGATTCTTTGTACTGAATTAAGAAGAAACTTACTTTTTCATCTAGATGACAACAAAATTTAGAGTGTTCAATTTTCCGATTGGTCCAAGAAGGTGTCATCTTGTTCTATTTTTATTTCCCTTCTCCGATATCATAACTCACTTCAATTTTTAATGGTATTTAGAGTGATGAAATACTCAGTAAATGATTAAACAGTAGGTGTTTTTGAAAAATAATATGTGTTGATTATGGCTACCTCTAAATAAGCACTATATGGCATAGTATAGGACTTCTACAGTAGGTGCAGGAATCTTGTGATAATTTTCTTGAAATTGCACCTTTTTCAACAAGAATTAGATTTTTGTTGTTAATAAGACTTTGGTGAGAAATAAGAGCTCTGAAAAAGAAATCTATGACAAGTAGGGAATTCATTTGAAATAAGACAACAGGTATGTGATGACCATCCTAAAGGTGCAATACTTTTTTTCCATAATGTCTGGTACAAAGAATTTTTTCCTATACCTTATCTTGTTACATCAAAATTTTCTCATTCTTGCACTTGATGCTTTCATAAGGACTATAACCTGGTTCTAGTGGCATTGAATAATAATTTTGCAAACATGATGAATGCTCTAAAAATGATGCCATACCGAATATCTTCATGTTCCCTTGCTGAGATTTTTGCTGACACTTTTATCGAGAAGCATAGTTTGATTTTTAAACATTTCCCCGACCTTATTCTATGATTTTATAGTCCTATGGTTTGGCTTGCATGAGAACATGCAAGAAGGTCAACGTGTGGGAGTGTTGAGCCTCTATTTTGTCCATATTTATATACTTTTCGCTGAGTAACTCGTTTCCTGTACTAAACATTTATAAGTCATTATTAATATTTTTATGCATTATGGAGTTATTTAGACGCATTGAGAGATCACATTTGTTGATCTATGAACTATTCTTGTTTTAATAATGTTTAACATGAAAATGTCATTAATGTTGGGTACTCTTGTGGTAGGTGCTAGCAGTTCCTGTACCCCGCATTTCTGCACTCCTGCACCACGTTCCTGCACTATGCATTCCTGCGCCAGCAGTGCAAAATACTATGTTGTTGGCTTCGATTATTAAGGACGCTGGATTGAACTCTATGTTTGGTATAATCAAAAGCCTCGAGTTCCATGACCTCTTTTGAGCATACATGTAAGACTTTGTGACAAAGTAGCATAATTGAATTTAGTGGATTTTAAAGGCTACATGAATCTTGCACAAAACATTTGTGGAATGCAAGCAACACGCCCTGGATCTAGCTTTGCAAGAGGAGGCATGGAAGCAGGAGCAAGAGAATAAGTAAATAATAATATATTCATCTTACGAGCACTTTTCCACAAAGAATATTTTATGAGTGAAAGCACCAACGCCAACAAGTCTAAATCAAACAACACAAATAAAAAAATGGATAAGTCGAAGATATTCAAAACTCTCAACATTAATGGCCAGGACGGGGCCGGAAAATTTATGCATCTCTTCCGCAATGTTTGCAAACCTCTGGGTGTTCTTGAGGGCTTTCTAGCTGGATGGAAGAATTTTATTTGTGTGCTTGTTTTTCCCAATTATATTACTTATGTAGAATTTTGTTAGTTTTAGGGTATACTGGAAATGCGCATTGTCAGGAATGACATATTAAATGAGCGATATAGTATCCTCATTAGTAGATGAATTTTATTGCCATTATGATCGAATACCTTTCTCATCGTTTGAGGTATCACTTATAAAAGTGCTTGAAGATTGAGGTAGAACGATAGGCAACCTCTCATGAAAACAAGTTGCGAAGCAACGTTGCCAGGAAACTAAGATGCGATGCGTATTTATCACAACAATTCGGTTGGCACATATTATTTCATTGCATTTGAAAGCTAACACGATGCCCTCGTAATCTCCGCATCGTTTTGGCTGTGTGATAACAAGTTCGATATCCAAGTGGCAAATGAAGGACCAGATTAATACTGGGAGCGTTTCTCTTGTTCTATGTTTAAAAATTGGTGTGGATCCTTCGATTTTATGCGCCGAGATGAGCATAATTAGAAATATAATGTTGGCACTGATTGTTGTACCATATTCCAGATTTATCAAAATTGGATCCTTCAGTTCCAGGTCTGATTTGCTTTAACAAAAAAATGAAAAAACTTTAAACACAGATCCGGGTAAGTAGGGGCAGTCTTTTTCTATAAAAGAGAGTGTTGTGAATTGAAGAGGGATCCAATGGGGGAGATTCGACATCACATTTTTTTGCAGGAAGGAGGCTCGATTTCATTGTGCATAGAAGGAGGAGCTACGCGCCCAGTGGGATGATCCCTGGAGGGGTCTACTGGAGCCAGTGCTGCCTTGTTGCAGAGATTTGTAACATTGACATTGTTTCATGAATTTGTAACACAAATTTTCACAAGAATCTATTGGCATTCAATTCTGAAGCTTTTGTCCTTCTGATGTTCTAATCCTGTAATTCAAATTGCTGTAAGGGCACAAGATGGGTGGTTGGGCCCACCAGCTAGTTCCTTGCCCAAACCTCTTATATTTATTTTGATATATTTTATCTTACACCTTTTTCTGTATTTCATCTTATGCATGATTAAGGGCTTCTACAATTTCATTTCATAATTATTTTTATAATTTTTATTCTTGTAGTTTAATTGATGATATTGATGTAGAGACAAGATAGATTATATGCTTTCTTACTGCGTCTCATTGATTTATAATTCCAATACTTTCCTTGATCTCATTTGGTGTATAACAAGATTTACTTTCAAAATATAATGGTGAAGTAAACAATTGTTCATTAAGAATTCCAGTTGACTTAACTCGTCATGCGGTATTTATGATTCCATTATTCAAGAGGAGAAACTAATTCCTGCATTAGGAAGAAAACAATCATTCTTGGAAATTTAATAACCAAATGATAGGATTGGCATGAAGGAATACTGTAAACTTTCTTTATTTGTGAAATAGAATTACCATAAAACTCTTAAGATGTTTGAAGATTAATGGTTGTGACCTACGTTCCTTTCATCATGAATAATGTTGTGCACATCATATTTTTGTACTAAAGGATAAGTGCTTGGAAGAAACAGATGAATTTAACTTATTTTTATTACACACTTTGTGTTATTTAGAGAAGCAGTATAAATATATAGGTTAGAAGAATTCAATTATTTCCTTGAGTTGATTGGAATGGAATTGCGTTAGGTCTCATTTAATGCTTGCACCATAGCAGCGATTTTTAAAGAGGTTTTATTTCCTGAATTGAATTCTTTATGGTTTTTCAGTTTGAATGGGGCCTACGTTCCCTTTTCCCCTAGAGAACTGAGGAAGACTTACTGCAGGAGTCAACTCAACCCAGAAAAGGAGTCAGAAGTAGATTCTCGGAGTGTGTTTACTTTTGAAGAGTCTTGTTCATTTTCCTGAATGATGCCCTTTTTAATTCCTTTGCAAGAGTTTAGTTTTTATTTGACAGATCCCTGAGGTCATATTATGGCATATATTGTGCTATGCCTCTAATTTTACTTAACCGGATTGATAATTTAAATGTTGGTGTAAATCTTGCATTTATACCACCCAACATATTCTTCCTATGATATATGACTTTATGGATACACTGATGTTTATTATTAATGAGATGAGCACATATGAGTGTTGCCTTAGTACTATATCTTCTATGATGAGAGCTACGTAGCACGACCGAGTTTGAGTAAGAAGTTGGTAGCATGGCTAGCTATGAGCAGGATGAAGAAGCTCCTTAGAGAGTTGTTTGAGTATGGTCAGGATATTACATGGATACATTGCAATAAGAAAAAGTGAGATCTGATTAATAGAGAATATTTTCAAGACAAGCTTAGGCTTGTGATTGGCACCTCCTTGAGAGGGAGGATGATTATGGTATCCTTTTGTGATTTATATGATTATTTATGTTCTAACATGGTATTTTATTTTATTTCCTATATGAATAAGAGAAATATTCTACTGATAGATGATGATTACCTAATACAAGTATGATGATATGTGTATAAGGGAAGTAGTGTTGATCGAGGACATTGATCCAATCCCTTCCTCCCCTGTCTGAGCTCCCAGGGTATGTAATCGAGATAGAGGGCTCTTGGGGTTGAGGGAAATCTAGACAATAGGGAATCACCCCTATCTGTTACCCACAGGGTTGGAGTAGTAGCTCACTCTATCTTGGTATTTGTAGAGTATACCCCAAATGGAATTATACCCACAAGATGGGCTTGTTGGTATTATCCCTCTCCATTTGGCCAATGGTTGAGGAGGCTTCAAGACGTGTAATCCTTACCTCTTGGTAAGTCGAGTATATCATTCCAGTTAGATTATGATGCTGATGTTATACCACATGAATGTTCAAGGTCATTGATGGGAAGATCGGTAGGAAAAAATATGGGTTGAGTAGTAGCTCCCCTATGTCACCTAATGCTCGATATGGGGTCGTAGTAGTAGCTCCCCCATGAGATTCTGGGTTGAGTAGTAGCTCCCCTATGTCACCTAATGCTCAATATGGGGTTGTAGTAGTAGCTCCCCCATGAGATTCTGGGTTGAGTAGTAGATCCCCAATGTGGTTCTAGATTGATTTGTGCTCCCTAATGATATGCTCTATGATGATGATGCGGGTCACGGCTCTGAATCCCCACCAATATTCTAGATAATAGAAAGATGATGTTTCTAGGTAGTATCCTAATGACATATTTCAAAGTAGTAACATGTCAATTGATATTCCAAGTAGTAGCCCGCTGAAAAATATTATGGGTAGTAGCCTGCTGACAGAGATTATGGGTAGTAGCCCATTGACAAAAATTCTAGGTAGTAGCTCGCTGATTGAGGTTTCAAGTTGTAGCCCGATGAGTAGAGGGTGGTAGCTTAAGCTCTCCTCTGGTAGAAACTTCCTATTCTTTTAGATTCAATAATATTCAACATATGATAATCAAGAATGATCAAGATATGTACATTGATGATCCAAGATGATGAGATACTTGAGATGGGGTGTATGTCATGTTGATCGATGGTCAAATATTGGCAGTTGGAATTATCTCCAGTTGAGAAGGAGTGTTAAAATTAATCAATTGCAGTCAAATTTCACCTTGGAAAATTCATATGACAAAATTTATGATTGCATTGAATTCATCTTTTTGAGAGAACCAAAATCGAACTAAACATCATCTCATTTGGATAAGCGGAAGTTTGTTTATGAATTTACCTACCCACTCATGTAAAATGGATTAGGTTAGCCCTATGCTCATGTGCCAATGGATAGGCCAGCCTCAACATCAAGTGGACAGTCATGGAAGCCTATAAATAGAAGATACCTCAAGCTCATTTTCACACATTGATGAAGCTCTCTTCTCTTCTATTTTTTCTTGGCTGGCATAGGTGTGATAGAGGAAGCTCGCCCAAGGGTCTATAGCTGTAGGGTCAAAGCTTGCACCAATCTAGGGCTTCTTGTTTTCAGACACTAGTATATAACTAGGACATTTGGTCCCTAGACAGAGGCATGATATGGGGATGGTAGCTTCTGGGGGCCATGGACACACACATGATAGCTTGAAGGTAATGTATATGGCCTCAGAAGGCATATTTGGCATTCAGGTCCTTGGACACATGCACATAGTGGCCCAGGTAGCATCCGAGGAGCCTTCAACGCATGCACAACAACCTCAAGAGTGTGTGTTATCACTCCACCAGATTCCCAACGTTGAGGAAGGAATCCTAATAGAGGTAACAACAAACCAAGCTTTTGACTTGATACCTAGCCCTATCAAGTCAGAGAGGGATCTCTCCAAAAGGGTCACAGCCAGGAGGGCTGGAGAAATTAGGGATTTTAGGATAGATATAGAGCGCAAAGGGTTGTTTTTATTTTAATTTGGTTGGGGAATCACTGGATGAAGGAATTAGCTCAAGGAAAGCTAGGTTAGGGAAAATGAGTTAAGGTTGCAGGGATCAATGGGGAAAGGTAGGTATAATGCAAATAAATTAAATAAAATGGCTATGGAATGGTTTTGAAACTATAACAAGGCTGAGAAAATCATAAAAGATTTATTTTTCTCAGACAGAAGAAGACGAACAAAATATGATCAGTTACCCAAAACAGAGCATGTGAAAACATGTATTCTGATTATCTAACTTGTAAAATATCATAACATAGAAATGAAAGTGAATATGAACACAATACTTTCAAACATATGATACTGAAGAAGAAACAATGATAGACATTCAATACCACAGGTATCCCATAAATGTGGCTACAACTCCTCTCTATTAGCTTGGCCAAAACTGAGTACAAAGTTTCCTTGATCAACTAGCAAAAATCAAACTGATTCCAACCCTTCCCTAGTGTGAATAAATGAGATGAATAGACATGAAAACCACCTTAACTCATCCCCAGGGTTCGAATCCATGAGGTGAGGAAGATATTGCACAAAAATCTTAACTGATAGATAAAGTATATGATGGTCCAAGTGACTCATTCCTATCTCAAGTGAACTGATTCATTACACCACATTTTCTTGATTTACCTAATGTATTTACCCTAGTAAATAGTAAAAAAATGATAATTACATTTATATTCATCATTTACATAGGTACAATAATCATTTCCCAATATTAAAATCAAAACTGGAGTGAAACTCAGAAAATTTCAGAAGACTACCAAACGTGCGATCTTCCTATCAAACACACCCTTTCTATGTCAAATGTGACCTTTCTGTTCATGGCTGAATTTGGGCACCATAACGATGTCCAAATTTTCTCCAATATGGATTTTTGGAAAGCCCTTCAAGTTTACTTTCTAGAACTACCTTTAGTTTGCAAAATGAAGCCCATTATCCTTGTCAAAAATCATTTCTCCCAAGATTACTAAACGCGTAGAAACATGGTTTTTTGCCTTTTTCACTAACTATTTTGCCATCGAATTCTTAGAAAATCCACAGGGTTCATGTCCTCATCATTATAAATCTACTAGTGGTGGCCATTTTCCCATTAGATGCCCCAAAAAATAGCGCATCGCCCTAGGTGTTGCGTGCTTAACAGTTTTACTGTGCTAAAAATATCCTAAAAAACACAGAAATTCACAAACTTGCAAAATTTTCCCAAAACTTGTCAAAATTGGTGGGAAGATGATTGATCATATGTTTTCTCTAATTTCTCTTCAAACAAGGCTTTAGCCTTCTCTTCCTCTCTCTGTGCTTTGATGCATTTTACTTCATCAATGATGTGTTTGGTCTTCACTTGCTGATTCTCTTGTTTGAGAAAGTTAATGACAAACTTGGACCTTTCAAGATTAGCTTGGAGGTCTCTAATCTTGTCTTCCTTCTCTTGGATGATCAAGGAAATATCATCATCAATTGTTTCCAAGTTTACAAGTTCAAAATCTACCTCTTTCTCATGGAGGCCTTCATCTTCATGTATGTCCACCTCTGCCATATTTTCCTTGTCTTTATGTACCCGCTTTGTTGGTGAAGAAGGCAGGACTCCTCCCACAATCAGTGGGGAAAAACACTTGCCTATGACCTCTATGATAGGTATGTGCCAATGTGTCCAAATCAGCCCTCCTAGGCTTGCTAATTTCACCTCTGGTAGGTGACCCAATCTCAATGTGAAATGGAGATGAAGGTGGTGAGGTGGATGAAGGAGACTGATATGGTGATGATGTATGAACAATAGGCTGAGATGGAGGAATGGATGTGGAAGGATGAGATGATGAAGGTGCATCTTGGCCATGCTAAATAGGTGGGTTAGTAAAAATATAATTGGATATGAAGGTTTCCCATGTGATGTTTAACTGATCAAGGTGATGAAGGACCATCATCTTCATGAGCGAATGATGAAAGAAAATTTTCATTTGATGATCATAATCTCTCTTTTCGGAAATAAATGCCATCTTCTCAATGCTCCGGTAGAGATAGTAATTTATATTAAGAATTATGACTCTTGTAAAGTGCATGAGTAGCTGAATATGATAGGAGTAGAGTCTAGAAAACCTACCCTCACAAGTAAAGTACCTCATAATAACTTTCATCATAGGGACATATCTATCTAGGAGATAAGGGAAAGGAAAAATCATCTTTCTCTCATTCTTATACCTTGGTTTAATATATGGCTCATAATAAAAATGATTAAAATCTCCTTTCTTAAACCATTTTTCTCCAATGTTTGGGTTCCCAGTGGCAGCTAATATAATGGCAGGGGACACAATGAAAGTAATACCAACAAGGGTTACATGGTTTTCATGGAGGTTGGAAATGAATAATCTGGACAACATAGGATGGTATTGAACCCTTTGTAATTTTTCAGAGAACTCAAAACAACCCACATGCTTAAAGCATGTCATAGTGATGGGAGATTCCATGAGTTCCCTCATATTTGCTGGTTCATGTCTAAAGACTCTCCCTCCTTTTTTATATGGCCTTCTCTGCTATCTTTCTTCCTCTTCACTATAACTTCTATTCTCCTCTTCTGCCAGAATGTTTTTGGTGTCAAAACCCTAGGGAGATGATGGAATGGAAGGTGAGTGTATGAAGTGAGGGTTGGTGTGAGAAAATTGAAGGAGATTGGGAATATGGATTTGTAATATGAGGGAAGTGATAGGGGTAGTGATTATGAGGGGTTTTAGAATAGGGGATTTACTTGCAGGTAAGTTATAGGGAGCCTACACAAATTAAAACCTAGGACTTGTGGTTTTGAAGGATATGATAGTTTTTGGGAAATGGGATATCAATGTAGGGATTTGGAAAAATGTCTTAGGATATGAGGAAAGTTATATGAAGGATAAGGGACTGAAATTGAAGAGTAAATTAGGTTTTAATTAAAACTAGGGTTTTAAATTAAAAGGAGACACCAAACTTCCTTAAGGAAAGTTCATACATCAAAATTACATTTGATAAAGTGGAGTGAAGCAAATTTTCACTTACTAGCTTGCTAGAGGCATGAGGAATTGTTGTTAAAGGATGGAAAGTGAATTTGTGAAATTTTGAGGTTTTGCAGACAATTTTTGAAGAAATTGGGTAAACGCATAGCACCAATTCCAAGCATGCACTCCTTCTAAAAAACACGCAGCGCCGTTAAGAAATTCACAGCGCTTTCAGCCAAACGCGCAACACCATTGGAAAACACCTAGTGCCAATGGAAAACACACCCTCTTACCCTGTTTTGCACAATTTCACCCTAAAACTTGAAAATTTCTCCTTTGCTGAGTTTGGTTATGGCTGTAGGAAGAAAATGAACTTTGATTTGATGTGTTGAGGGATTTTATATTTGAGTGGATTTGATTTATGCTTTGAAAACCCACTTTCCTTATGTTTCATTTTACCTTTCAAATTTTTAGACTAATGCTCTTTTATTTTTGACTTTTTGTCTTGCAGGTTGATTAGTTGATGGAGTCTGACATTTCTTTCCTTTAGTTTGGCATGAGTGCTTTGAGTTGGCAGCTAGGGAGTGAAAATATTACATATAGAAAACATAAAATTACATAGGAAATTAAAAATAAATCACATCTTAGTTTTCATATCAAAATGACATTTTGATATGAAAACCATATAAAATCAAAATTACAAATTTAAAAATATAATGTTTACATACTGTGACCTTCTTTAGATGGAAATCGAATTTCATTGAATCACTCTCATATTTTTTTGCTGACTTTATTGGGATGGAATGATGCATTGTTGGACCTTGAAAAACAAAACCCTAATGACCTAATGGGACTTTGAATAGCCTGACTTCCATGGCTGAATTTAACTGAGAAAAGACATGATGAAGTGAGATTTTCATAGGTGTTATTATTCTCAGCAAGACATGAAGGTGAGTTAGCAAATGTGATTTTCTGAGGGAGAGTGAAGTTTTATTGAGTAGGGCTACCATCAGTGAAACAATTTTTAGCATGAACTAATGGAATGATATAAAAATTTCAGAGTGGGACACATAAAATGAAAATGAAAAGAGAGATATTGATCACTAATGGAAAAATGCATATTCTGACACTAACATTGGCCTTATTGGGGATGGAAGCTCTAAAAGAGGTGTTAAGAACCATAGATCTCTGAGTTTTTCAGATTAATGCTTTCTTCCATTAGGCTAATACAGTCAAAAAATAATTGAAACTGAAATGTAGGACTAACTATTTGATAACCCAATGACACAAACTGAATGAAACTGACTCAAAAATTGAACTTACTCTTGTGAAAACTTAACTTCACTTCGGGCTCCGAACTCCAAAGATTTTCCACTTCATACTTGTAGAAATATCAAACTGATATACACAATGAGGATGGAATTTTTTCATAATTTTCAGATGAAAATAGATAGTGCTTCAGGAGCCTACCATTAACTGGCCCTCCTAAGCAACTTTTCCCATCCATTTCTTCTAAGATATATGCATTTTGTCCACGAGAGGATGCAACCTTAAAGGGACCTTTCCATAAATTATTTGACTCCATGTGCTTACCTTTGTCCTCATTCTTGACATGCCAGAGTACCACATCATCAATCTTGAAACCATATTGTTTGGCTTTCCTATCATAAATTTGCTTGATCTTATCATGGAGCTTGGAAGTTAACTGGAACACTTCTTCCCTTGTTTGCTGCAAGTGAATCATTTGGTTTATTCTGCACTGAATATCATTTTCTTTGCTTATAGCCTCTTGTAGAAGTTTCATGACTGGGAAAACCAATGAAGTAGGGAAAACTATATCCACACTGTAAACCACCTGAAATGCAGACATGCCAATGGATATTTTGCTGCTTACTCAATCTTCCCATAGTGCATTTATTAGTTTCTTGTGCCAATTATTTTTGTTAGCCTCCAACATCTTTTTGATTATGCACCTGATCAAAGACTTGTTGGAGGACTCTGCCATTCTATTGCCTTGTGGATAATATGTTGTGGAATGACCCAATTTAATATTATAATTATCACAAAATTCTATAATCTTCTTTGATTTGAAGGTTGCAGCGTTATCCATGATGATATTTCTAAGGAAATCAAACCGGGACAAGATGTTAGCTTCAAGAAACTCAATTATGACTGAGTTAGTAGCTTGCCTCATTGGGATTGCTTCGATCCACTTTGTGAAATAGTCTGTGGCAGTAAGTATCCATCTATGTTGAGAAGATGAGGGTGGATGTATTTCACCGATAAAATCTAAGCGCCACTACTGGAAGGGAGCTTAAATTGAAATGGGTTGTAATGGTAAAGGAAGGAGCTTATGTTTACCTTGTAAAAGTTGGCACTCATGGCAGCTCATGACTCTCTTGTACAAATATGCAAACAATGTAGGCCAATAGTAATCCACTCTTAGTACTTTGTTGGCCATAGTCTTCTAGTACAAATGACCTCCACAATCTCCCTTGTGGAAATACTTCATCACTTCTTTGGATTAATCTTCTACCAAGCAATTGAGTAATATTCCTCCTGGATCCTTCCAATAGAGTACACTATCAAGTATGCATTATTTTGAATCCTTAAGCTTCAAATACCTACTCTTACTCTTTGACATGCTCCAAGGAGGATTCAAATGTTGTAAAATGTAAATAATATCAACATACCATGGAGATGATGACAAGATATTTGATACCTGAACAAGACTTACACTTTCTTCGTCATCATACAGTGTTGATATGAGATTGATGTCAAGTGAATTTAGATTAGACTCATCCATGATCTTGGCTAAGCCTTTCCCTTTGATCAACTTGGTCGGCTTGATCTCAAGGTCATACTATAAAAGAGCTGCTATCCACCTACCTCTTCTTCCTTCTAGATCTGTTTGCATAAGTACTTCTTTAACCATTGCATTCAGAACATATGCCAAAATATGTGAGTGTAGAATATAAACACGAAAGTATTTGAGTGCTTTGACCAATTCCAATGCTTGTTTCTCAATTATGTTGTATCGAAGAGCTGCATATCTTATTGTGTGACTAAAGAATTCTATAGGCAGCTCAGTCCCATCTTTTTTCTGCATAAGCATTGTTTCCAAAGTATGCTCAGAAGAAAAAGAAAATATAATGAAATCTAATGACTAATCAGGACTTGTCAACATTGGAGCAGTGTTCAAAGAAAATTTCATCGAGTTGAATGACTTACGAGCATTTTTTGACCATCCAACATCATTTTCCTTCTTCATCATGTTAGTTAATTCTCTAATATGTTCTGCTAGGTTGGGAATGAACCTATGTAGAAAATTCATCCTACCGTTGAAGGCTTGAATTTCCTTCTTATTTATAGGGAAATATATTTTTTGTATTGCTTCAACACTAGAAGGATCTATTCGGATTCCATATTTTGAGATGATGTGACCCAATAGCTTACCTTCTTCCATAGAAAATAGGCACTTCTTAGGATTTAGGGAAATCCTAAACTTTCTACATCACTGGAACAAAACTCTCAAATCATGTAAATGCTCATCATCGGAATTTGAATAAACAGTCAGATCATCTAAATAAACTACAAGGAAGACACATTTTTCATTACCAAAATCTATGTCCATGGCACACTGGAAAGTGGCCCTAACATTCTTCAAACCAAACAACATTTTGGCATATTTAAGGGTACCCCATGGTGTAGTGAATGTCAACTTATCCTCATCACCTTCATGTACAAGGATATGATTCTAGCCTGAGAAAACATCCAAAAATGACATCTCGTAGGCTCCTAAAATTCATTGACGTATGTGGTCCATCTTGGGCAGCTAGTAATTGTCTTTCAACAACACTTTGTTAATATTTCTGAAATATATACAAATTTGAATTTCACTGGTCTTTTTCTGCACTGGAACCAATTCAGATATCCAATCTAAAAATCTATTTGGAACAATGATGCCTTCCTTATAAATATTTTTTACATCCTTCTCAATGGATGGCAACAACTTTGGGTTTATTCTCCTGAGCTTCTGTCTAAAAAGCTTTTGATTTGGCTTGATCAGGATTGTGTGCTGAATGATATCTTGATTTACACCTTTAGATCTAAGTAATCCCAAGAAAACATGTCAGAAAAATAAGTAAACAAATCAATATATTTAGGATTTACATCTAATGGAAAATATTTTGAAAGCCTGATGAACTTAGGCTGCTCTGTTGTCCCAATATTAACATCTTCTTCTCCTTTTCTGTGGGGACCAAAGTTGGTTTTCTTGCCACATCATCTTGATCAAATAACTCCTCCAAAGGTATGAGACCTTTTGGAATGTTATTGTCTTTGATCTGAAGTATGTCAATCTGATCTGTTTCAATAACTTGGTCATCCTTGTCGTACAATTCATCCATAGAACAATTCTCAAACTCACCTTCACTTCGAAGGAAATTGTTCACTTGTTTATCGTCCCAGAAAACTTGCCAAAATTTCAAGTTATCTAGAATGGCGGGCCTGTGCTTTATATGAATCTCAAAATTTTTATTAGAAGACATTATAGATCTGAAATTACTCACAACAATAGTTAATAAATCAACCATTAAGTTTTGCAATCTTGGCACTACCTTAAGTGTATATTCTGAAAACATTCTTAAAATGTCAAGTACTACATTCATATATTGCCTCATCCTTGGGTGATTAGCTTGATACTGACCTTTGATTTGTTTAATCACCAACTTCCAATCACCGTAGACTGCAATTCTCCTAGCTCCAAATTTCTTCAGAATTTTCAAACCGGTAATGAGCGCTTCATATTCAGCCTCATTATTCATAGAATCAAATGCTAGTTTGTAGGAACACAACCTTACATTATTTGGGACCTTGTTTTTTTGTTGACATGGGCTGTGGATCCATAAAATAATGATAGCTCCATCTTTTCCAACGAAACCATTAAAGTCCATGCTCCAAAGACCATCTTCTTCTTCAAGGTGCTAAAACTCTTGATTCTGATTTGACACGATTTGGTGATCTGATTCTTTATGCTACTCTAAAATTTCATCTACATTCTCTGATGGTTGTTCGGATATAGTAGGTAGATTCTCTTTATATTTTTTTAACACTATTCTAAATCAATTTGAAACTTTGGGGACATCCTCTATTTCTACTAATTGACAATCAACATCATTTAGTCTAGAAATCATTGTACAATATGAAGGACTCTAAATCTGTATTTACATCTTTGATAGGATGATTATTAGGCCTTTCCTTATTTGTGATCATGTATTTCATTTTCTTCTCATGGTATAGTTTTCTCATTTGACCGAAGACAGGGACAGTGGCATAGGAAAATTCCAACTGCAATGTATCTCTCAATTTGGCTCCCCGGGATCTTGACAACAACATACCAAAACGTGGTGGAATATCAACAAATACCACATCCATAAGGACATTTTTGGCTGGGATCTTCTCTAGGGAGACAACTAGATATTTGATTAGACCCAAAAAATGAACACGACCATAATCGAAAGAATATATATCATGATATGGGCGGGTTATTTCAATGCCAAGCTTCTCCATGATGGCTTTGGGCATGAGGTTGTGGGAGGCCCCAGAGTCTAACATAGTATTATGAAGAATTCACTGATGGAATTTAAGACTAAGGTAAAATGGTGGGACCTCACTATCTTCAGATTGTCCATCAATGGTGAGACCAAATATTAACTCAGGCTTATCATCCTCTATATTAACCATGTCAGATAAGTGGTCAAATTTCAGAGTTTTGACTACACAAGTTTTGTATTTATCAATTTTGACCAATTCAGTAAGAGGAATAGACACCTTTAACTTAGAAATTTCTAACTCTAAATTAAAAGGTATAGTTTTATCTACCTCTTTTATGATAACATCCATTTTCTCAACATGATCTCTCATTGCAACTTATTTTCTTGGAACATCTCTTTCTATGAAAGGTGCACTTGTAGAAGGGTGATTGCTTCTGTTATGATTCAGAGCTACAATCTGTTTACCCTTATTTTTAACTTGTTTCGGTGGTGCTTCTTTCTGCTGAACTGTCTTCTTCGTAGGTGGAGTTATTGGAACATCTAGACTCCTCAAGGAGTACTGCCTTTGCTGGGAACTCAATGCATTCAGGTACCCTCTCTGATATGTTGGAAATTTTGTCATTGATGGCAAAGGAAGTGGCACAGAAGGAGCATCTGAACAGCAACAAGGCAAAGAGAGAAGCAAGGAGCAGCATTACACAAGAAGCAGAGATAGTAACAGAGAGATAGCAGAGGCAGCAAAGAGACCAGCAGAAAGAGCAAAGAAGCAGAGAGGAAGCAAGGAAGATAAGGAACTAAGGCAGTAGACAATGAAGAGACAGAGTAGGAGAAAAAAGGCCATTGAATAGAAAAGAATAAGTGAATGGTAATTTGTGATAATTAAGACATCCATTGAAGGAATTAATGGTTGCAGAAATATGATGAATGTAGCGAATATTATAATTACGATGGACCATAGTACAGTGATCAGCTTGCAGAATCAAGAACTTGAGTGTGCAGTTAGAAGAGGAACTGTAATAAAAGGAAAAACCTTAAAGCGCAACTTAATTATAATAATACATTGAAAAGGTGACGGAACCCTGCGTGGAAGAACGGAACCATGACCAAGTGAATAGTGAAGTCGGTTTATAGTTTTCATCGCACCACCTATGTGGAGTGAGCGATATTTGAAGAGTTGGGAGCGATTCCATAAATCACTTGACATGTGGCAAGGAGGACCCATGGAAAACCGCTTGTCACTATGTGCCACCGCACGTTATAGTTCGACCCAGGGTGCCCAGCGATATCGTTGAGCGCCGTTGATCTGGGAAGGGGTCATCGGACGGTCATAATTTGTTGAAGGTGCGCAAAGATTAACAAAGGTATGACGGGCCATCGCACGTTAACGGTTGGCATCGGAGGTCGAGCGATATGCATATACGTCGTTGATCTGGAAGCTTGCAAATCTAACGGTGATCAGACGTTGGACTTGCGCGAAATTTACTTATGGTACCGTGCGCGTATTTGATTGGCTATTGACTATATTTGTGGGCCCGGGGTCAAAGGTTTATCATATTGTTTGAAAGCGTTAAAATGCGAAATGTTAACCTTAATCCTAAAGTTAAGTTCAAAAGTATTAAATTAATTATTTAATTTCCAAGATCAATAGAACAGTGAAAGTTATGGAGACCCCGCTGGATTATCTATTTTGACCTCGTCCAGGAATACCATTAGCAAGTGAATGGTTTTGACCCAAGGTTTTAATAAAGGCGAAAACTATATAAGGTGATGAGAATCATGAAGAACGGTGTGCAGGTGTAAGGGTTGATAATAAACGAATTTATTTTAGAGATATCTGTATGAATAAACTCTGACATATCTCAATCTATGGTGCACTGGTGAATATGATGATTGATCAAGATCTCTAGATCAGATAATGATTAATTCCTGGTTTAATCGACTGACGAAATCATGAAGAACGTATGCATGAGTAAGGGTTGTGAATGAATACTTCAATCTGAAGTATATCTGTATGGAATGGGTAACAGATTGTTGAGAATGCATCTCTAAATAAGATAAATAAATCTGGTGGCCTGCAAGGTATGTTGTGTGGAAGTGGATGAAACGTGGTCCGCAGTAGATCTAAGGGTCGAAGCCTTCTGTAAGGGGGTTGTAGCTCCCTTCCAGTGGTAGCTGGTAAACGAGAGCAGGGGGTTGTAGCTCCCTTCTAGGAGAGGCTGGTAAACGAGAAAAGGTTGTAGACTTCTGCAGGTGGGTGCCTGCGTGCTAGTATAAGTCTGCGCCAGCATAAAATTGTAAGAAATTTTCTTTATAATAAATATTGAAGACTAAGATAACAACAACGGTGTTTTTTCTCCCGAATTGGATTTCCACCTTAAATGCTAGTGTTCATATGTGTTGCTTATGTTTGATGGTTTGTTCTGTTATTTCTGTTCATGCTTACTGCTGATCTGATGCAATGATCTAAGTAAAAATATAATAAGATCTCTGGACATACAAGTTGGATGCAGTAATGTAACATATGGTTTTAAGAGAAAGAAAAAGGAAAAAAAAAACTGTCAGTCAGCTCTAAATACTGATTCACCCCCCCTCTCAGTATTTTTCCCAACAATTGGTATCAGAGCGGGTCCTTCTAAAAAAGCTTAGCCGCTAGAAGGATGATCAAGCAAGATGAGCAATCAAGATGGAACAACATCTATCAGGCCTTCGCTCTTTAACATAAATAATTTAATCTTCTGGAAAACAAGGATGAGATCCTATCTTCAGTCTCTAGGAGCAGAGGTATGGGCAATTGTTGAAGGAGGATATCAATATCCAGCTGTAGTACCAACAGATCTGATGGAAAGAATGAATTATGAAACAAATGCAAAGGCGGTCAATGATCTATTGGGAAGTATAACTAAATCAGAATTTGTCAAAGTCATGCAGTTGAATACAACAAATGCAATATGGGACAAAATCATTTTAAGTTATGAAGGTGATGCAAAGGTAAAAATTGCTAAACTCCAAACTCTCAAAATTCAGAATAATACAGTGAGAGAATCTCAAAAAATGATAATGAGATATAATATGTTTGTTCTGGTTTTTACATTCTATTGATATTAGAACAATCAGAGGAGAAACTGAGAAGAACACACCTAATCCACTTGGTTGAGAGGTGCCTAGACCACAGTCATCAAAATTTGTGAGGCCAAAGCTGCCTTTGAAGAAAAGCAGATCTCTCAAAATCTTACCGTGGTGCAACTTCATACATGGCATGACCGCATATGAAATGAGAAGAGGAGCACCATCTGGTTTTGCAGTGAGTGTCTTTAACCTCAAAGGCCAAAGGGAAGTGAAGTACAAAAAACAGAAGGATCAGGATATATCTCAGAAGAAGATGAGATAAACTTTGTAAAGAAACTTCAACTTGGCACAGGACGGTTCAGAGGTAAGCTTCCTTTCAAATGTTTTGATTGTGGAAGAGTTGGTCATTATGCTGCTAAGTGTCCTTATAAAAAAACACATAAAAAGGGGAAGGAAGTAAGAAAGAAGGATTAAGTGTTTTAGTGCTGAAATATGAAAAGAGTTACTATACTCATGAAACGGTGATGGGTTATCCGAGTAGTGAGGAAGAATGTGAACAAGATCTTAAACTTCTCTTGGCATTTGAGTAATCTATAAATAAAGGATACACCTTGGATGCTCGACAGTGATTTTCTTGATGAAAACAATAAACTCAAAATTTTCTTAGAAGAGAGTAAAATAACCATAGAAACTCTGAAAAATCAGCTTGAAGAAAAAGAGAAACACAATGAGAAATTAGAGTGTGAAGTAGTAAGTCTAAGAAAAGAACTTGAGAAAGTAAAGACTTTGAATCTTAGATTTTCTAAAGGCTCTGAAACCTTAGATGAGATTATCAAGGTACAACGTTCTCCTCTTATAAAGACAAGTCTTGGATATATCGGAGAATCTTCTCAGGCTTCAGCACCAAATTATCTAAAAGCAGTTACAGTTGGTTTACAACATGTTGCCACTCAGCAAGGGAATAAAGAATCTTTACAGGTAAAGCATGATCATCTCAATTCAAAGAACACTAACAGGAATGCCTTTCAAAGAAACACCAATCAACAGGTAAATTCAAGTAGAAGATTTTATGATTGCAGAAATTTCTTCTTTAATGGACAATGTTTCTCATGTCACAATTTTGGTCATAAAGTTGTTTAATGTGTTGCATATAAAAACATCATGACAAGAGAAGCAAGAAAGAAAAGGATTGATATTGAAACAAAGAATAATACTTATAAAAACTTTTCTCCTCTTCAAAATGAAGTTGAATGTGCTTATTGCAATAACTTTGGCCATGAAGAATCAGAATGCAGGAGCAAAGTTCAGCCGAAAGAACATGTTCCGTCAAGTTCCAAAGTATGGAAAAAGAAGGATTTACAGGTTGAAAATTGTGGCATAGCGTTATTTGCAGAAGATGAAGAAAACCAATGGTACATTGATAGTGGATGCTCAAGACACATGACAGGTGACAAAAACAAACTTCTAGCATATAGTGCTTTAGAAAAAGAAAAGAATGTTACATTTGGAAATGATACTCCTGCGGTCATTAAGGGAAAAGGGTCTGTTTTTCTAAAAGAAAAGGTGAAAGCTAATGAAGTTATGTACATGGATGGATTAAAGCATAACCTGTTAAGTGTAATTCAAATGTGTGATCAAGGAACTGAAGTTGTATTTAGTTCAAAAGAATGTGTGGTACGTGATCTTGATACAAGTAAAGCAATTATAAAAGGAAAAAGAACCCCAAGAAACCTGTATGTATTGAAGAACTGTAAAGAACAATGTTACTTGAGTAAATCTTCAGAAAATTGGCTATGGCATAGAAGGTTGGGGCATCTGAGCTTCTCTCAAATCAACAAATCAAGCAGACTTAAAGCTGTTCGTGATCTTCCCAATATTACTCTACTTGAAAATATCATATGCAAATCTTGCCAATTTGGTAAGAAAACCAGAGTACAATTTAATGCCAAGGAAGGATCATCAAGTAAGCCTATTGAACTCATTCATACTGACATATGTGGACCTATGAGGAAAAAATTCACCACGTGGTGAAGAATATATCTTATTTATTGATGATTTCTCTAGAATGTGTTGGATTGGGTTGCTGAAGCACAAAGATGAAGCATTTGAGAAATTTCAGATCTTCAAGGCGTTGGTTGAAAATGAAGTAGATCTAAAACTCAAATGTATTAGATCTGATTGAGGAGGAGAATATACTTCAAATGAATTTCTTGAATTTTGTGAACAACATGGCATAAAAAGACAATTTTTTGTAGCTGGAACTCCACAACAAAATGGCATAGTAGAAAGAATGAATAGAACAGTTCAACAAATGGCTAGAGCTATGCTTGATGATTCTGGAACACCTGACACATTTTTGGGAGAAGCACCACATACAGTGGTAAACATTCTCAACAAGGAACATGTTCGTGTAAATAGTGACAAAACTCAATATGAACTATGGTATGGTAATTCTCCATCTGTGAAGCATTTTAGAGTTTTTGGAAGCAAATGCTTTATCAAAAATAATGATGAAAAACTTGGCAAGTTTGAACCCAGAGTAGATGAAGGAATATTTCTTGGTTACTCCTCTAGGAGTAGGGCATACAAATGTTACAATAAAAGACTTCGGAAGATTGTTGAATGCATAGATGTTGTTATTGATGAGTCTCCAACATCTCCAAAAGAAGAAAAACAAACAACAAATGAAGACGATGATGATGACATATATCCTTCTACATCAAATAGTAATAATACAAATAGTGAACCTTGTGAAGAACACGAAGATGATTTGTCTGAAAAGGCTACATCCAGATATGTTCAAAAGAATCATCCAGAATCTCAAATTTTGGGAGAAAAGGGATCAGGTGTACAAACAAGAAGGACTCTTGTGGGATCTTCTAGCAATCTAGTATTTCTGTCCACTATTGAACCTCACAATGTCGGTCAAGATAGCAAAGATGAAAGTTGGATTCAAGCCATGAATGAAGAGCTTGATCAAATTGAAAAGAATCACACTTGGGAATTAGTACCAAGACCTCATGACAAAAATGTCATTGGAACTAAATGGATATTCAAAAAGAAGTTAAATGAGAATGGGGATGTTATAAGAAAATAAAGCTAGGTTTGCTCAAGTAAGGGGTATGAAAAACAAGAAGGCATAGAATTTGAAGAAACCTTTGCTCCGTAGCTAGACTTGAAGCTGCTAAGAATGTTTCTGCTTCAAGCTTCCAGCAAATCAAATTTTATCAAATGGATGTTAAATCTGCTTTTCTCAATGGTGATCTAGAAGAAGAAGTTTATATAGAACAACCAGAAGGATTCATTTTGGGAAATGATGAAAACATTGTTTGTAGACTTAAAAAGGCTCTATATGGTCTCAAACAAGCTCCAAGGGCATGGTACTATCGTCTTGACAAATATCTTCATAAACAAGGATTTTCAAAGGGGTCTGCTGATAGCAACGTATACACAAAAACTGAAAATGATAAACTACTGATTGTGGTTGTATATGTTGATGATATCATTTTTGGAAGTAATGAAGAGTCTATGAGTCAGAAATTTTCTTCTGATATGTAGCAAGAATTTGAAATGTCCTTACTTGGGGAACTAACATTATTTCTTGGCTTGCAAGTGCAGCAAGACACATATGGCATATTCTTATCACAAGCAAAATATCTTAAGAAAATCTTGAAGAAGTATGGCATGGAAGGTTGAAAACCTGTAAGAACACCAATGATAACTGGATGTAATCTCAATTCTAATGATGATTCCCCCATGGTGAATCAACCAGAATACAGATCTATGATAAGAAGTCTACTTTATCTCACTGGGACAAGACCAGACATTATGCATGCAGTTGGGATTTGCTTGGACAATTCCAAGCTAATCCAAAAGAGTCTCATCTCACGCTCGTGAAAAGAATATTCAAATATCTACAAGGAACTCAAGACTTTGGACTATGGTATCCAAAGAATGTTGATCTTACTCTTCATGCATACACTGATGCAGATTGGGCTGGAAGTGTTGATGATCGGAAAAGCACTAGTGGTGGTGCATTCTATATGGGGCCCCGGTTAGTATCTTGGTTTAGCAAGAATCAAAGCTCTATTGCATTATCTACAATAGAAGCAGAATATGTGGCTGCCGCATCATGTTGCACTCAACTTCTCTGGATGATGCAAACCTTACAAGACTTTCAAATCAAATATTCACCTCCTATCTCCATTATGTGTGACAATACAAGTACCATCAGTATCTCAAAGAATCCTGTCATTCATTCCAAGACCAAGCACATTCCCCTCAAATATCACTTCTTACGTGAACAAGTGCTTGAACAAAAGGTGAAATTGGAATATGTTCCCTCCAAAGAACAAGTTGCTGATATATTTATCAAACCTCTACCCAGGGAAGCGTTTGAATATCTCAGATAGAAACTGGGAGTAGTCTCTGCCATGCAGAGGATCAGGTCTACTTAAATACAGAAGATTAAATTGGTTGTGAGGTGCTGTTAGGCATCTCTGATTGCACAAGATAAGGGGGAGCATTGGTCATATGAAAAGGATACATTGTTGGTCATATTATGTTTGAAGATGCAGCATGATCTCAGGGGGAGCATGGTATTGTCGGTTCAAAGGATCTTGATCAGATCTTTGCCATTGATGTCAAAGGGGGAGGAAAAGCCACAAAGGGTGCCTATAAGACAATCAGAGGAAGAGTATTTCCATCAATGCCAAAGGGGGAGATTGTTGGAAATGTTGTCATTGATGGCAAAGGAAGTGGCACAGAAGGAGCATCTGAACAGCAACAAGGCAAAGAGAGAAGCAAGGAGCAGCATTACACAAGAAGTAGAGATAGTAACAGAGAGATAGCAGAGGCAGCAAAGAGACCAGCAGAAAGAGAAAAGAAGCAGAGAGGAAGCAAGGCAGATAAGGAACTAAGGCAGCAGACAATGCAGAGACAGAGTAGGAGAAAAAAGGCCATCGAATAGAAAAGAATAAGTGAATGGTAATCTGTGATAAGTAAGACATCCATTGAAGGAATTAATGGTTGCAGAAATATGATGAATGTAGCGAAGATTATAATTACGATGGACCATAGTATAGTGATCAGCTTGCGGAATCAAGAACTTGAGTGTGTAGTTAGAAGTGGAACTGTAATAAAAGGCAAAACCTTAAAGCACAACTTAATTATGATAATACATTGAAAAGGCGACGGAACCCTGCGTGGAAGAACGGAACCATGACCAAGTGAACAGTGAAGGCGGTTTACGATTTTCATTGCACCACCTATGCGGAGTGAGCGGTATTTGAGGAGTTGGGAGCGATTCCATAAATCACTCGACACGTGGCAAGGAGGACCCATGGAAAATCGCTTGTCACTATGCGCCATCGTGCGTTATAGTTTGACCCAGGGTGCCCAGCGATATCGTTGAGCGTCATTGATCTGGGAAGGGGTCATCGGAAGGTCATCATTTTTTGAAGGTGCGCGAAGATTAACACAGGTAGGGCGGGCCATCGCACATTAACGGTCGGCATCGGAGGTCGAGCGATATGCATATACGCCATTGATCTGGAAGCTTGCTAATATAATAGTGATCGGGCGCTGGACTTGCGTGAAATTTACTTATGGTACCGTGCACGTATTTGATTGGATATTGACTATATTTGTGGGCCCAGGGTCAAAGGTTTATCATATTGTTTGAAAGCGTTAAAATGTGAAAGGTTAACCTTAATCCTAAAGTTAAGTTCAAAAGTATTAAATTAATTATTTAATTACCAAGATCAATAGAACAGTGAAAGTTATGGAGACCCCGCTGGATTATCTATTTTGACCCCATCCAGGAATACCATTAGCAAGTGAATGGTTTTGACCCAAGGTTTTAATAAAGGCGAAAAATATATAAGGTGATGAGAATCATGAAGAACGGTGTGCAGGTGTAAGGGTTGATAATAAACGAATCTCTTTTAGAGATATCTGTATGAATAAACTCTGACATATCTGAATCTATGGTGCACTGGTGAATATGATGATTGATCAAGATCTCTAGATCAGATAATGATTAATTCCTGGTTTAATCAACTGACGAAATCATGAAGAACGTATGCATGAGTAAGGGTTGTGAATGAATACTTCACTCTAAATTATATCTGTATGGAATGGGTAACAGATTGCTGAGAATGCACCTCTGAAGAAGATAAATACATTTGGTGGCCTGCAAGGTATGTTGTGTGGAAGTGGATGAAACGTGGTCTGCAATAGATTTGAGGGTCGAAGCCTTCAGTAAGGGGGTTGTAGCTCTCTTCCAGTGGTAGCTGGTAAACGAGAGCAGGGGGTTGTAGCTCCCTTCCAGGAGAGGCTGGTAAACGAGAAAAGGTTGTAGCCTTCTGCAAGTGGGTGCCTGCATGCTGGTATAAGTCTGCGCCAGCATAAAATTGTAAGAAATTTTCTTTATAATAAATATTGAAGACTGAGATAATAGTAGCGGTGGTTTTTCTCCCGAATTGGGTTTCCACCTTAAATCCTAGTGTTCATATGTGTTGCTTACGTTTTATGGTTTGTTCTGTTATTTCTGTTCATGCTTATTGATGATCTGATGCAATGATACAAGTAAAAATATAATAAGATCTCTGGACATACAAGTTGGATGCAGTAATGTAACATATGGTTTTAAGAGAAAGAAAAAGGAAAAAAAAAAATTGTCAGTCAGCTCTAAATACTGATTCACCCCCCCTCTCAGTATTTTTCCCAACAATTGGTATCAGAGTGGGTCCTTCTGAAAAATCTTAGCCACTAGAACGAAGATCAAGCAAGATGAGAAATCAATATGGAACAACATCTATTAGGCCTCCGCTCTTTAATGGAAATAATTTAATCTTTTGGAAAACAAGGATGAGATCCTATCTACAGTCTCTAGGAGTAGAGGTATGGGCAATTGTTGAAGGAGGATATCAATATCCAGCTGCAGTACCAATAGATCCGACGGAAAGAAAGAATTATGAAACAAATGCAAAGGCAGTCAATGCTCTATTGGGAAGTCTAACTGAATCAGAATTTGTCAAAGTCATGCAGCTGAATACAGCAAAGGCAATATGGGACAAAATCATTTTAAGTTATGAAGGTGATGCAAAGGTAAAAAGTGCTAAACTCCAAACTCTCAGAATTCAATATGAGAATCTAAAAATGGATAATGAGGAGAGCATTGCCAATTTTTTTTTACGTCTACATGATATTGTAAATCGTATGAGAAATCTGGGAGAAAAAATAACCGAATCCACTTTGGTTGAGAAATTCTTAAGATCACTAACAACAAATTTGAGTCAAAAGTTTATGCTCTTGAAGAAAAGCAGGATCTTCAAAATCTTACTGTGGTGCAACTTCATGGCATACTAACTGCATATGAAATGAGAAGAGGAGGACCATCTGAAGTCAAAGAAGTAGTCTTTGGAACTTCTACAAAAGGGAAGGAAGTACAAAAAATAGAAGGATCAAGATATATCTCAGAAGAAGATGAGATAAACTTTGTAAAGAAACTTCAACTTGGCACAGGACGGTTCAGAGGTAAGCTTCCTTTCAAATGTTTTGATTATGGAAGAGTTGGTCATTATGCTGCTAAGTGTCCTTATAAAGAAACACATAAAAAGGGGAAGGAAGTAGCAAGAAGGAATAAGAATCGTTTTAGTACTAGAAAGAGTTACTATACTCATGAAGACAGTGATGGGTTATCTGATAGTGAGGAAGAATGTGAACAAGATCTTAAACTTCTCATGGCATTTGAAAAATAATCTATAGAATAAAAGGATACTTTTGTGGATGCTCTAGAAGACAGTGATTTTCTTGATGAAAACAATAAACTCAAGATTTGCTTAGAAGAGAGTAAAATAACCATAGAAACTCTGAAAAATCAGTTTGAAGAAAAAGAGAAACACAATGAGAAATTAGAGTGTGAAGTAGTAAGTCTAAGAAAAGAACTTGAGAAAGTAAAGACTCTGAATCTTAGATTTTCTAAAGGCTCTGAAACCTTAGATGAGATTATCAAGGTAGAACGTTCTCCTCTTATAAAGACAGGTCTTGGATATATCGGAGAATCTTCTTAGGCTTCAGCACCAAATTATCTAAAAGCAGCTACAGCTGGTATACAACATGCTGCCACTCAGCAAGGGAATAAAGAATCTTTGCAGGTAAAGCATGATCATCTCAATTCAAAGAACACTAACAGGAATATCTTTCAAAGAAACACCAATCAATAGGTAAATTCAAGAAGGAGATTTTATGATCGTAGAAATTTCTTCTTCAATGGACAATGTTTCTCATGTCACAATTTTGGTCATAAAGTTGTTCAATGTGTAGCATATAAAACTATTATGACAAGAGAAGAAAGAAAGAAAAGGATTGATATTGAAGCAAAGAAGAATACTTATAACAACTTTTCTCCTCTTCAAAATGAAGTTGAATGCACTTATTGCAATAACTTTGGCCATGAAGAATCTGAATGCAGGAGAAAAGTTCAGCCAAAAGAACATGTTCCGTCAAGCTCCAAAGTATGGAAAAAGAAGGAATTACAGGTTGAAAATTGTGGCATAGCGTTATTTGCAGAAGATGAAGAAAACCAATGGTACATTGATAGTGGATGCTCAAGACACATGACATGTGATAAAGACAAACTTCTTGCATATAACGCTCTAGAAAAGGAAAAGAAGGTTACTTTTGGAAATGATACTCCTGCGGTCATTAAAGGAAAAGGGTCTGTTTTTCTAAAAGAAAATGTGAAAGCTAATGAAGTCATGTATGTGGATGGATTAAGGCATAACCTGTTAAGTGTAAGTCAAATGTGTGATCAAGGAACTGAAGTTGTCTTTAGTTCAAAATAATGTGTGGTACGTGATCTTGATACAGGTAAAACAATTATAAAAGGAAAAAGAACTCCAAGCAACCTGTATGTATTGAAGAACTGCAAAGAACAATGTTACTTGAGTAAATCTTCAGAAAACTGGCTATGGCATAGAAGGTTGGGGCATCCGAGCTTCTCTCAAATCAACAAATCAAGCAGACTTAAAGATTTTCGTGATCTTCCCAAATTACTCTACCTGAAAATATCATATGCAAATCTTGCCAATTCGGTAAGCAAACCAGAGTACAATTTAATGCCAAGGAAGGATCATCAAGTAAGCCTCTTGAACTCATTCATACTGACATATGTGGACCTATGAGGAAAAAGTCACCATGTGGTGAAGAATACTATATCTTATTCATTGATGATTTCTCTAGAATGTGTTGGATTGGGCTACTTAAACACAAAGATGAAGCATTTGAGAAATTTCAGATCTTCAAAGCACTAGTTGAGAATGAATTAGATCTAAAAATCAAGTGTCTTAGATCTGGTCGAGGAGGAGAATATACATCCAATGAATTTCTTGAATTCTGTGAACAACATGGCATAAAAAGACAGTTCTCTGTAGCTGGCACTCCACAACAGAATGGCGTTGCAGAAAGAATGAACAGAACAGTTCAACAAATGGCTAGAGCTATGCTTGATGATTCCGGAACACCTGACACATTTTGGGGAGAAGCAGCACATACAGCAGTAAATATTCTTAACAAGGCACATGTTCATGTAAATAGTGATAAAACTCCATATGAACTCTAGTATGGTAATTCTCCCACTGTAAATCATTTTAGAAGGTTCCTCTTTAATAGTCACTTTGCATTCATTTTTAAGTTTTGGCCTTTTTAATTAATAGGTTGTGTTGGAACAGGGTTCCCTAAAAGCTGTAAATTTTGTATAATTTTGTATATTTTTGATATTATTTAGTCTAGGTGGGGGTTTTGGGGTGGTTCAAAGCCCCGAATGCAATGTAATGGGTCAAGGGTAGACCAAGAGTCCCTAAACCATGGTTTGCTAATTGTTGTGATTATAGTGTTCTATGCTGAAATCGGTATTATGCACATGGATGCGGAGGTATTTACTAGATCTGTGCATGAGGATAGATCTGTTATACTGTGTATTATATTGTCAATAAGCCTGCGAATAGATCTGTTAGTGCAAACTTGATAAGCTGGAACGTAGACCTGCTTGACTTACCTACTCTCCCTCAGGGTGCAGAAACCTGGCTCCAGAGCCCTCCCATACTGCTTCGGGTGAGACTTTGGCATGTGCAAGCAGGTCACTGCCGAAAGGGCTAGTAGGATAGGGGTTTGTTAGAAAACATTAACCTCCAAACCTGGGTTAGGACCCCTCAAGCCAAAAAGTGGTTCTGTTGCCAGGACTGGGAGCATTTTGAGAGCGAGATTGGGTAATGCCAAGAACACATTGGAGACTTGAGAAGAAAGAGATCGATGAGTGTTTCGAAAACCAATTTCAGGAATTCATAGTAAAAGAGAATCAAAGTGAAAATTTGACCACAGAGAAGTGGAAGAATAAGTACATTTTCCCGGAGATCTATGAAATTTCTTCGTGACATTCACAACCAAGCTCCAGTAGTGGCTGGCAAGGCTCGTAGTTTTCCAGACGTGTTAGAAGGAAGAGCAGATCATGCAGTGGACTCCATACCTGATCCAATAGTTAGAAAAAACTGATAATACCATCATGCGTACGGTAGATCACTGGGTAGATAGTGTGCTAGGAGGATTTGAGACGAAATTTGCAATTGACCAGTTCATGTCCCATTCTGAGCTAGAACAAAGGTTCTTCAGGGGTTTCCGGGGCAAGTTTCTAAAAACTCTGTCATTACCGATTAAGATCTTATTGTGTGAAAAGAGAATTTTGTGCAGCCATATAGAGTGAATGAGCTCTGATCAAAGCGAGGGTACAACATGCAGTGGTAAGTACTACAAAACTAACCAATAAGGAGATAGATCTGTCTATAGTCCAGTAAGGGATTCAACTATGCAAGAACCTCCAACTACACCACCGTCGATCCAACACAGGGGTAAGAACTCACCCCTACCTCCACCCCCACTCGAAGACGAGATGGCCTCACACATGAAGCTGCCTACCTTCAAGGGCGTAGGGGATGAAGACATGGATCAGTTCTATTTTGTCGTGGGATCAGTATGGACTGCGCAGAACATGGCCAGCGATGTTGTGAAAAGGGTGCAACTATCCCTTGCCTTTGAAGGAAGAGCCTTGGATTGGTATATGGGATACATAGCTCAGCATGCAAATGCGACCATTGAAGATATTTAGAATGCCTTGAAACAACATTTCAAGAAGCCTAAGTCCTACTCTCAGATAGTGAACGATCTGAAAGATTTCAAACAAGGACCTTCTGAGTCTGTATGGGAAGCTGACCAACTGTTAAAGAAGGTAATTAGAGAAGGAGGATTTTTGTATGATGACAGGCAGCACATGGAGTGGTTCATTGCTATGTTGTTGCCCCACCTTCACGTACCAATGGTCATAAATCCATTGAATTGTAGGAAAAGGCCTTGGAGATTGCTATGAAGCTGGAATTTGTGCCAAGATATGATACCTAGCTAGGAGTACAACAAATACAAGGAAAACTAGAGGCAATGAACATGGAGATCCATAATCTGCGGAAGAAGTGAGGAATAGAGGCTAGCCCTGACAGATGGTGCATATGATGCAGGGTGAATGGCCACACCAAGGATAATAGTCCGCCGCTAGCAGACTACATGCAGGCTGAGGGACCTAGCCCATTGTGTCCTAGGGAAGCTGCGGGACCAAGTGGGTCGGTGTTGTGGTGAGATGATTGTTGTGTTGCTGGGCTGCATGATACCAACCACTACCCTCGCCTTGCCGCATATGTCCCAGAAGTGAAGCAACAATGGTGCAAGTTCTGCAAACCTGTAAGACATGATGAACATAACTATTGGACTTATGATCTGATGATAGACCGTGGAAACCTATATAGGGTATATTTGGATCCTTCCTCACCAAGATCCCCCTCAGGCATAAGAGGCTCCCCTGCTAGGGGCAAGGGAGGGGGGGCGAGGTGGAAGCACAGGTTGGGGAAGAGGAAAACTAATCTGCTATAATAGGGGAGAGGTAGGCCACTTTGTAAGGGACTGCGCGAACCTAGCAAGGCAATCCTACAGATAATGTAGACAATTGTACCATGTGATCGAAGACTGCTTGATTTTGATAGCCGAGATTCATGAGAAGCAGTAGACACCTACGCAGAATGTACAAAGGGTTAAGGCAGAACCTCGAGATGAAGGGCCAGGAATTAATGTTATAACACGTAGTGGCATGGCCACTAGAGGAGCTGCGGAGAAAGCTAAGGTGGAGCCTCTTATCCGTAAAGAAGCCATTAAAAAAGAAGGTTTGGACTTATAGAAGGAAAAGGAAACCTTTGTCGCAGCTCGCCAAGGCTGTGGCATCTAATCCTCAAACCCCCGTGAACCTCAAAGAAAATGATGAGTTCAAACCATTTCTACAGGAAAGAACAAACTGTATAAGGATGTGCACAAATTGTATAAGCATAAGAGACGCACCGGTAGGGAGATGCGGTCAACTACCTAGGCTCAGATGTGAACGTAATACCTAAGAAAACTTGGTAGTGAATGGGATAGCCTAAGCTGGAATGGTCCACTATCCAGCTACGCATGGCTAATCAACAGAAGATCATATCGTTGGGGAGATTATCAAAGATCGTGGTAGATATCACAGGAGTTAAGGTCCAGGCTAACTTCAAGGTCATTCAGATTGTAGAATAGGCATACCCTTATCTTGCGCTCCTAGGATTGGACTGGGCCATAGATATGGGTAGTATCATTAATTTGAAGAAAAGAAGCATGTTATTTGAAAATGGGTACACGAGTGATAGTACCATTAGACCCTACAGAAGTAGAACGATATACAGAGCCAGTGCGTGAAGAAAAATACATGGATACGATTTATAAGTTAACAGTGCGGAACAAATATTGGATCAATCCCACAGCCAATGATGTACTCTGCTGGGAAAAGGATAGCGAGTTTTTCTCTAACTCTGCTGGGGAAATAGAAAACTGGCAGAACTGGTTACATGATGTATTTTCACTGCGATGTCTTAGGATCACAAATGACTTTCAATGCATCTCCTCTGAGGTAAGAGAACTGCCCTACTTTGATGAAGGGACAGATACGAATCTGCGTGGACTTGAATAAATTGAATGATGCCTGTGTGCATGACCCATTTCCTATGCCATTCTCAGATGAAATCCTTGATTGTGTAGGAGGGCAGGAAGCGTACTCATTCACAGATGGGTTCTTAGGGTACCATCAGATCATAATCGCACTTGAAGATCGCAACAAGACTATGTTTTCCACTGAATGGGGATCCTTCTAGTATACAATGATGTCGTTTGGACTCAAGAATTCTACTGCTATATTTTCACAAGTAGTAGTCGTAGTATTCAAAGAGTTTATCCACAAATTTCTCGAAGTTTACTTTGATGATTGGATCGTCTTTGGCTTAGTAAAGAAGCACATTTCAAACCTGCGCATGATGTTGGATGCCCGTAGAAAAAACCATATTTCCCTGAATATCAAGAAGTGTATCTTCTACATACCCTTCGAAATCTGGCTCGGACACATAGTGTGCCGACAGGGACTAGTGGTTGACCCCATGAAAGTTGCAGTGATCATAAATCTGGTAGTACCTACAACTGAGAAGCAGCTCCGTTCAATCCTCAAACACACAGGCTACTACAGTAAGTTCATTCAGGGGTATGCGCTGATCAAAGCACCTATGGAAAAGTTGCTTAAGAAGGATGTTTCATTTTTTTGGGATGACGAGTGTCAGAAGAGCTTCGAGCTACTCTAGGAAAAGATGGTCTCTGCGCCTATCCTCATTTTTCATGATTGGGAAAAGGTGTTCCATGTTCATGTCGATGCATCCAAAATTTCTCTAGGAGCGGTCCTTATGCAGCTTGAAGATGGATACATTGATCATCCAGTTGCATTTTTCAGTAGGAAACTCTCTGGTGCAGAGCTCAACTATTCTACCACGTAACGAGAGGGCTTGGAAATGGTCTATACATTACAGAAGTATCGACACCATCTGTTAGGAGGACACTTCAAAATGTTTATAGATCATTCGGCTTTGAGGTACCTGGTGAATAAGCCTGTGTTGGGGGGGAAAATATGCCGATGGTTATTGTTGTTCCAGGAATACGACATTGAGATCATTGTCAAGCCAGGGAAGTTGAATGCAGGGCTGGATCACTTGTCCCAAATTGAGACTGGCGAAGAACTAACCAACCTGGAAGAAGGGTTTCTTGATGCACAGTTGTTTTCCATTAAGGTAGTTGATGCACACTTCCCTGACATCATTCAGTTCCTGACTACAGGCATGGCACCCGAGGCGTGTTCGATGCAACAAAAGAGAGAGTTGGTAACCTGCGTTGTGGATGTTACCATCATCGTAGGTCACCTCTATAATATGGGAGTAGATGAAGTGCTACGAAGGTGCGTTTTGGAACATGAATGACATGCTATCTTGGTAGAAGCCCACGATGGGGTAGCAGGAGGTCACTACATAGGGAAAGAAACGACGCGAAAGATCTTAAGAGCTAGATTATGGTGGCCTACCCTGCATAATGACTCTCACGACTATTGTAAGGCCTGTGATACATTCCAATGGACCGGAAAGTCGTCTTGCAGGGATGAAATACCCCTTCAACTGCAAATGGACGTGCAAGAATTCAAAAAATGGGCCATCGATTTTGTAGGACCTATCAACCCACCTGTAAAGAAGACAGATGTGCGCTAAATTATAACTACTACTGATTATGTTACTAGGTGGGCCAAAGCACAAGAGATAAAGGATTGCACTGTAGATACTGCTGTGCCCTTCATCTTTGAGCAGATTCTGACCCAATTTGGATGTCTGAAAATCTTGATGAGAGATAGAGGTACGCACTTTGTCAATGAAACAATATAGGCCTTGGTGGAAGAATTTCGGATCCACCATGCGACAAGCACTCCGTATCATCCCCAGGAAAACAGAGCGGTCGAAGCTTTTAATAAATTTTTGGAGCACAGACTAACAAAGGTTTGTAATGCTGATCCTAGCGACTGGGACGTGTGCATCCCGTCTGTTCTGTGGGCCTACTGAACCACCTGTAAGAAGTTAATAGGGAAAACACTGTTTCAAATGGTTTTGTAATATTCCAAAATGGAAAAGACAGTAATATAGAACATATGAACAATTCCAACTCCAGTAAAATAAGAATTAAACATGTAGAACTGGAAAAATGTCGAAATACATCAAAACATCATAAACATGGGTAGAAAATAGCTAATCCATCTCATTATATATCAACATCAAATGAAATTACATAGTGCTCCAAAATGAATGCAGTCAAGCCATAAGATGACTGAAATACACCAAAGAAACCAAGCACTGGAAATGTGTGTTGCTACTGCTGCTGCTGTTGGAAACTATTGTTATTATGAATAATAACCATGTGCATAAGGTTACTATAGTGCTCAAAATGATCTGTTCTTTCAACCACGGACTCTACTCAAAAAACCCAGAAAAACCCAGAAATGGTTTGGCCATATTTTAAGTTTGGATTTTTGACCATTTTTTAGTTGCCCACTGCATTTCTGCTACCTGACTTACGCACTCCCTGGGAATGACTGCTGATATGGGGATGAGGGAATGATCTATTAGCTACAACAACACCCATTCAACTCAATAGGTGAAAGGTTGGTCCCCTCACTAGAAAATAATCTCAAAAACTGGATATTTCTCTCCTCCATTGTTACACCCCTACAACACAACCCAACTCTAAACAGAACTGCATTGTACATGAGACTGAATCTTGGAAAAATGCTTGATTATGGAAGTATAGTGCAAAATCCTCCAAGAGCTCCTCAATGGAAGAGGTGGGATTCCTGATCAGGAACACCCTGTGCTAAACAACACAAAAATCTCAACTAAACAGTTGAAGAATGCAAGTAGTCTAAATAGACCATACACAAAATAATAATCCAAAACATGAATAACAATGGTTTATATCCCCTCCATATATAGCATGAGAGTCTCCTCACATTTGGTCCCATCCATACTTTCCACCAAACTCATGCAAGTTGTCCTCCACTAAAACTGCGTTGTCTCGTCATAAAGACAACTCGTCCATCACAATGATGTTGATTTGGTCAAAGTTGACTGAATCAACATGATCCAATCCCTGTTCACAACCAAAGGTGTTTAATCCGGCTGCTTATTCTTCCTCATTTCACATTAGGAGTGTTATTATTCCTTCTAAAGGGGTTTTATGAGTCTCCCCACCCACTTATTCACTTACCTAGTGATAAAACAAACTATAATATTCCATTTAGATGAAGTCTAAAATTTTGGAATATTATAGTCCTCCCCTCCAAAATGTTGCTTGTCCTCAAGAAAATGTAAAGGTGGAGCAAAATTCCTCCCTTCCTCTTCTTGTGGCTTCCTCATCAATACCTTCCACCACAACTCAACATAATCTGCAATAAATCTGCCCTCCAATGGTTCCTCCCAAGTATGCCAAACCAATTGGCGTACATCATGAGAAAGTGGAAGGTGTAAGTGGAAACCTTCTTGTTGTCCAATGGCCTCCTCAAGGTAGGAGTGATGATAAACATAGGGAATCTCATCCCCAATGAGAGTCTCCCATACCCATGCTATCATCCAAATGAAATGAGTCATTCTAGGTAGCTCATCAAAAGAATCCTCAACCCCTGGTTCATGCAATGTGTTGGGGTTGTATGGAGAGATTAAATTCTTCCACCCACGTTGTTTCTCTCTCCATTTATGGTATGTGTGGGGCTGCTACTGATTTTGGGTTGAAATTTCATGGTCTCTAAGAATGGCCCAAGCTAACCCACCAAACAAATCAGCCATGAAGTGCCTCCTCCAAAAACTCAAGTTCTCCAAATGGATCCTCCCACATGAAGAAAAGAGATGTAGCATGGCAATCATGGTTTGCCCATTGTTTCTCCTAAAACATGCAACATGTAAAGTAGGGAGTGTTATCACTCAGGTTTTCCTTGAAGTTGTGGAAAATGAAAGTATACCCGAGGTAACCACAAACCAACCTTCAGATGCAGAATCTAGCCAATCTGCATCCAGAGAGGGCTCTCTCTTTATGATTTATCTTTGTTCTTAGGAGGTTTTAGGCTAGTTATAAGTCCAAGAATTTGTTTGAAAATGGTGGAATCCGCAAACTAGGGGCAAGGTTGAAGATTTTCAGTCCATTGGGCTATGGAGTCAAAGGATGGCTTTACTGGATTTCTATTCTACACACAAGATGGCTTTGCAGGGCAAGATAGCCAGACAGAGAACAATCCTTAAAATTTAAAGTTGATGGGCTGATTTTGAAGGGATGAAAGGCAACTAAGAATATTTCACCATGTTCAAAAGAAAGAAATGAAATGACTACAAACAAAGAGCAATGAAGAATTCTTTATTATAGTAATCAAGAATGTTTAAATTAGCAAAGAAAGAGCATTTAAGAATTCGTGCTTATAACCAATTTAGAGGAAAACATTAAGAATAATCACATCTGAAATCAGAGTACAATTAAGTAAATTCTAATTCAATCCTTTATGTTAACTATTCAGAAATGGACACAATGATTTTATAAACGGATATAAAACTTAAGACATAGGGTAGAAAAACTTATTGAACTGCATTCCGACACATGAATCCTGCAAAAAGTCCTGAGCTTCAAATTGTCATCCAGTAAGCCACAAATAAATTTCTCCAAAACACTTTTTATTCCAAAAAACTTCAATGTCACAGCAAAGTATTAGAATCCACCCTCAAAACTCTCTTTGAGGGTTTATTTATACAAAAAATAATTGAAAAAATCTCACACCAACCTAGCCAATATTCTAGGGTGACTAATGAGTAAGCTACAATAAAAAGGAGACAAATGGTCTCGTAAATAGGACAAGAAGTAATTGCTGATGTGCTGTTTCCTCCTTTTGAGGATGTGCTGGAGGCAGGTGCTATAATAGGGCTCGATGCTGTCCCTTTGAGTAATTCTTTAGCTTGTCTGATACTCTTTGTTTCTACGGATACTCTTTAACCTGTGCAACTGATACTCTTTCATCTGTGCTCTTTTTTTATCCTTTTCATAATAGTAAAAAGATAAAATTCTCATCTTGAAGATAAATTTCATAGAATTTCCAATAAGTCATTCCACCATTGATCTTCTGCTATTATGGTTCTTTTAAGTTTTCTCAATGTCTCATCGGCCTCTGTGAGTTTGTAAAAAGTGGGCTGATTAGGGAACAAATACTTTATTTCATGTTCAAGATGAAATAAATTCTTCAACCTGTCATAGAGATTTCTCCCTGTTGGCAACGTTGCTTCTGGCAAACTGATAGAATGAGCAGCTGTATTATGAGCATGGATATCTATTTTCTTGACATAGGTTTCCAGGTCCATTATCTGGTCCTCTGAGAGCATAGGACTGGGTAACCCACTGTCCAATAAAACCTGAAATTTTCCCTTGAAAGTATTAATATCAGCTAGAATATCTGAGCACTTCCTTTCCAAATTCTGCATAAAAGTTCTTTTGGTGAAAACTCTTTTTATCTCCAAAATAGTGTCGGTCTTGTCCTCAATTCCTAATACTGCAAGCTGTTGCTTAGTCTGGGTGTTCAAAAACTGTATAAGTTGATTGGCCTGCTTAGGTCTGCCTCTTAATTCATCTCTTGTTCATTTTATTTCTTCCTGAGCTACTTTAATCAAGTCATTTTGTTCAAAAATTGCTTGAACAGAGGGCCAAATACTTTTTATTAACTCAATTATATTATTCCAAAGAATTTCATTTATTTCTTTCAAAGGATTTTCTAATGAAAGATCTTTGTCTAAAGCCTTAACCAATCTTTCCAATCTTTTAATTTCCCTGGTATTATCAGCAACAATCTTTTTAGATGTATCATATTTCTGCTCCAAATTTTCTAACTGCAATTTTGTGGTTTGAAGTTCTGTGACCCTTAGTTGTAAACTTTCCATTTGTTTTATCAATTCATCAGAACTTAAACCAGAAGTGTTTACCTGTGCTGGCTCTGTTTGTTGATTTTCCGTTGTGGTACCTGTAGTTGTAGTAGCTTCTGTGATGGATGCCTGCATGATAGCTTCCTTTTCCTGTAAATCTTGTTCCAATTCTTTCTCTATTTCACCCAATTGCTCAGTCATCTTTAAGAGCAACTCCATTATTTCTTCCTGTGAATTTCCCTTCAAAACTTCTTGGGTCTGGGGATGCCTTGAGGCTGGCAATTTCAGCTGCTTTCTCAGTGCAGCTATGTCATCATCTTTCTTCTTAATTAGTGCCTCAATGCTTTTGATATCTTTGGGGTTGTGACCCAAGCTGATGATTATGTCTTCCAGAGACTTTATTCTGTTATCTTTGGCCTGAGAAGAGGCCTTCTCAATTTTCAATTGGGTGCTTGTGTTATTTAAAGAATCTTGCAGCCTTAGGGTTGCCATGGCCTTATCAGTAAGAGTGGAATAGACCATTTCCCTAGTTTGTTTATGCAGCTCTATTTGGTCTAAAGGATGAATTTCCTTTGCCAGGACCTCAAAATTTGCTCTAATATAATCAGCTGCTATCATGGGTTTTGGCACCTTGGACTTGAAGTGGCTCATCATCATTTTGCCTTGTGAAATGTCAAATGCTGACATTAACCTTTCCTGATTATGTGGAGCCATTTTCAGATATTGATCATATACCTTCATTCTCAATGGATCATTCTTTGCCTTTATATTAATGAAAGTTCTTTTTATATCCCCTGTATTTGTTTTTGGTGGCCTAAAAGAAGATACTTCAGTACTCAACTGCTTTTGCAAAGCTTTTCCTTTCTGATCTGTGTGTGTCATACTAACAGAGCCAGTTAGTTGACTATCTTCTCTTCCATCATCAAACATCTCATCTATTATTTCCACTTCCTGGGGTGTATTGAGTTTCTGCCTTTTGGTTTGATGTAGCTCTGAGGATTCTTTGGGAGGAGTAGTATCTGGAACCTGCCTTTTCTTGCCCATTTCTACATTGGATGGAGTTTGTAATTATGAAACTTCAGGATGGTTAACTTGAGTGGGAGAAAATTGTGTTTGATCAGGTGCTCTGGAGGTTTGAGGTTTCTCTGTCATGACTAAAGTTTCAATGACCTGTATTTCAGGTTCCTTTCCTTTGCCTTTTGACTCTGCTGCAACTGATGAACTGCCTTCCTGTAATCTCTGTTGTAGATTTGCTGCTGAAGAAGTGCCAATGTGAGGTACCTGCACTTGACCACAAGATTCTAGGTCATAATTCTTCTCAAGATCTTTCATAATTTTGTTCATTTTGTCTTCTTCACTATCTTCCTCAACTAGTGTTTCTTCCACCCACTCATCTTGATTAGCATATTGTTCTATTTCAGGCCTCCTGTTGTGAAAGTATGGGGATGATTTGTTCTTCATTCTTTTATCACAGATAAAACCAAATGGATCATAAGGAACCCAACGAAAAATTCTTTGGAACTTGCAATGGTTTTGTAGTATATCTTCTGCTTCTCGCTCAGCATCCCTAGAGTTGCATATGAAGGGACCTAATTGACTTTTGATCCTGAGTTGGGCTTTCTTTTTCACACTACAAAAATGAATCATGTCAGAATTATTCATTTGCCTGAAATATTCCAAGGCAAAAAGTCTCATGGACACATATTTTGGCAACTTGAATGGATGCAATTCACATCCATAGATTCTGATGACTGAATGGTTTTGATATAAATACCAATCTCCAACTTTATATGTCCTTGAAAGCTGCAAAGTCTTCTTGATTTCATTACTGAGCCTTGGAGGAGGAATTCCTGTCAACAAGGTAGTTGCAAGATATACAAAAATATCGATGAACTCAGCATAGGAATAGGGAGAATCATAGGAAGAGTGAGTTATGGCAGACCAAAATATGACTGATCTAGGGTTTCCTTTTGCATCGAGCTTTTTAAAAGGAAAAGGAAACTTCTCTGATTGATAGTAAATGATGAGATGATAAATAACTGAGGAATATTTAAACACTTTCTCATCATCTAGCCTCATGAACTGGTCGTTGATTTCATTGGCTATGAAAGATGCAAAGTCATATTTTACTGCAGGAGGTTGCCCAGGAGTAAAGATAGACAGCAAAACCAGGGTTATTTCATCAACATATTCACTTGTATTGAAACCCAAGACAAAAGATATAATATTTAGGATGAGCCTTCCCAACTTAGTGAAATAATAAAAACCATAGGGAGGAGGGCCCCTAGGTTGATGTTCAGGCAACATAAAATTCTGGCAAATGGACTTCAATTTTTCTGGGGTCAATTGATTAGACTTTTCAATCAGTTCTTCCATAGACAAAGGTGCTAGTTCTTGATCTGGCTCAAAATGTAGCATTGCATTGATAGCTTGGGGAGTAATGGGGAAAAGAACACTCTGGTCAGGGGATATTACAGCTCTTTGAGTGGGATCATAGTTAGAATGGAAATAGTGGATAATTTCTGGGAAAATAATGACTGAGGGGATGAGATATCTCGGGAGATTGGATTCCCACAACCCAATGACATCTTGCCCCTTCGAATAATCGTCTCTGCAACGACAATAACTCAGAAGGGGGCTTTCATCAAAATGCAAGTCTTTAATCTGAAAATCTTTATCCACTAAGGGCAAATATTCTAACTCTCTGTGGGGGGCATTCAATGGAGTTACATTCAAGGCTGCCGGGGCTTCCATTTTGGTTCTTGTGGGTTCAAAATGGAAGTTTCTGGGTTTTCTTCACAGGCCGGGCGTGATTTCAGTTTTAATGAGGGAAATTGGCACAATTGCAGGTTCGGGGGAACAATTCACAGTTTTAAACCTCAGGGAATGATCTTAGCGATAAGATTTAATCACTAATCCAGTGGAAAACAAGGAAAACAGAGTTTCTTTTGAAGTTCGGAGCACAATAGAATAAATACCTGTTCTTGGAGGCAAACTGGGTTTTAACAGGTATCAGGAGGTGGCAAGAGGATGCTCGAACACTGGTCCGGCAGAATTCTGGAGCGAAATCGGATAGAACAGTAGATTTCAGTGAAAATTTGAATTTCGTAGCGGAAGGCGCAGTCGCTTTCAAATAATGAAAATGACATAAAAAACACGAAAATTTGTTTTATTTCCAAAGTCAAAAAGGGGTTTTTATTTTTTCGAGGAATGATGTCATATCAATACGGGCTGACGTGTGGCAGGGGCCGGGCAGTAAGCGGTAATCCCCGCACTGCTTATGGGCAATATTGGTATTAAACGAGAGGGCAGCGATTCCATTGGGGCATTGACACGTGGACGGAGGGCGGTTTCAAAACCACCGTGCCCCCGCGGGTTATTGTTCGGGTATTGGATGGCTAGCGGAATGAATGTTAGCCGTAGATCTGGTAGCGAGAGATCGGATGGTGGAAGGGACGTGGAGTAAACGGGGGTTTAATGTGCGGGCCCGTCGGGTTTTTGAAACGATTCATTGTTTAATTAATCATCCCGGGAGGCTTTTGATAGGCGGAGGGAGTGGTTATCAATTAATTCTGATAATTAATTAATCCCATGGTCTAATGAAAAATTGGGGTCGTGGCAGGGTCTCGATTATGGTTAAAGTATCGGGTGGGATGCCAAGTGGATGAGCCACGGTGGCATGGGGGTTTTTCCAAAGTTTTTAGTTTAAATTAAAACTTCGGCATTATTCATTTTTCTTTCAAACATATAAAATTATATGTTTAAATGTTTTTCTCGATATTTCTTATTATATGGTAATAAATTAAATCAATTTAACTACCATAAGGGGCGGGACTATTATATAATGATATATTTAACCAAAGGGCGCATAATGCGGGTTTTTAATGAATAATTGGGAAATAAATACTTTGGTTAAACTTTATAATAAGATGGGTTTTTTGGATATTTATATAAAAGGAGTTATATACTTAGGATAAGGCATTTTGACTAGGGATTTAGTAAATAGATCAGAAGTTAATATGACAAAGGACAAGGTAAACTCAAAATACTTAACTTTAACCAAGAAAGTGAAGATTTCTGAAGTAAATCACATCATCTTAATTTCAACAGTTTAATATAGAATAGTAAGTGTTTTTGAGGGATTATTGTGGAAATTTACATGATTTTCCTAAGTAAAATAGGATTTAACTTAGGAAAAGGTTTAAAGTGAATGATTATAATGACAAATGATCTCAAGTACTTAGGCCTTTTTGATCATTAGGCCGAGGGTCCGGTCCCTCCAAAAGTCAAGGAAATGCCTTGAACCCCTTTGATCTCCAAATACCTTAACACTTTGGGGAAATTAGTAAAGATCTTAGGGAGAAAGTGATGTGGGAAGTTAATGATTTTGACTTTGCTTTCTTTGAATTTTCCAGTGCACTTCTTGTTTCAGTACTTGTGATAAATGTAAAAGATCAAACATATTTAGCACCATCATTCATCATATAAAACTTTGCAACACCATCTACCTACCCTATCTACTTGCCACTACCATTTTCTCTTCTTTTTTAGGGTGCATTTGGGCTTGCAAACCCTTATCAATCTTTTCTTTTTACAAGGAAAATCTATCTAATTCTATCCTTATTACATCCAAGGGCTCAGATTAAACTGTTGAGCACCTTTTCTTAACTCTACCTATCTACTTATCTGCCAAGATTAAACTATTTGGTCAGATATTTATTCTCTATTCTATAACATGAAATTGAAATATGAATAAGTCAAGTTTAAACAGTTTGACTCTTCATAAATTGTGGCAAAGTTTGACAAGTTGCACACAATTACTTATTTACAAAAAAATGAAATAGTAGTGGCATTTGGATTTGCACACTTTCCTAGGTCTATTTTTGTTTGGGGTTTATTTCTTTCACTTTTTTCTTTGACCATTTTATTCTTTTTTCCCTTTGATTTTTCTTTTAGGGTATACCCTCTTTACATTTTTTAAATTTTTTGGTTTTTTGGCTTTTCAAGAATATGGAACACCTTTGCTTAAGAAAAAGGTTTGAACATATTCCATAGTTCAATCAAGACAATCATGAAAAATGACACCTATTGGTATAGGAGACTAACACTGGCTCCACTTGGGGATGGATTTTCCTTGTGGAAAGTCAAGAACAGCAGGTCAGATGCCTCAAAATGTCTTCAAACTGAACTATGTAATCTCCTTCTTCTGGTAGCTTTATTGTACATATGATAGTGAAACTTTCGAAGCTTAGGGCCTTCACTTCGGGCTTCAACTCCAAGAAGTCACCATCCAATCAAAACTGCATTAGAAAAGGATATATTATGTACAAGTTAGAAAAATCAAAACATCCTAGTAAATAGGATCAAAATAGTGCTTAAGCATTCGACCATTGACTGGTCCCTCCTCAGCTTCTGAATTGTCCAACTTCTTCAAAAAGTATGTGTTGTTCCCCTGTAGGGCATGAATGATGTAAGGCCCTTTCCATAAGAAATCAAATTTCCCATTTTTCCCTTTCTCTTCCCTTCTGGAATCCCATCTTAGGACTTTGTCTCCTAGTTGAAAATCCTCTGTCTTAGTTCTTCTGTCAAACATTTTCTTCAACTTTTCCTACAAGACTTGAGATCGTTGGTATACTTCTTCTCTGGTTTGCTGCAAGTGGATTGTTTGATTAATTCTTCTCTGAATGTCATTTGGTTCCACTTGAGCCTCCTGAAGTAATTTCATAACAGGAATTCCTAAAGAGGATGGGAATCTTGCTTCAAGACCATAAACTAACTCATATGGACTAGTCCCAATTGATTTCTTAGTTGTAAGTCTGTCTGCCCACAATGCATTGGTCAGTTTCTTGTGCCAATTCTTTTTATTTTCTTCCAATAACTTTTTGATGATATTAATAAGGCTTTTATTGGAGGATTCTGCTAGTCCATTACCCTGAGGGTAATAAGATGTTGAATGGCCTAAAGTAATATGATATTTACTACAGAAACTAATCACTTTCTTTGACTTAAATGCAGCAGCATTATCTGTTATAATCTTTTCTGGACAACCAAATCTTGAAAGTATATTGGTTTCTAAAAACCCTATAATCACATAATCATTGGCCTGTCTGCATGGGATAGCTTCAATCCACTTAGTGAAGTAGTCTGTGGCAGTAAGAATCCATCTGTGTTGCCCGAAAGAAGGGGGATGGATTTCTCCAATAAAATCTAATCCCCATTGTTGAAAAGGTCTTTCTGTGGAAATTGGTTTTAATGGCAAAGGTAACAACTTTCTTTTACCCTCAAAGATCTGACACTTATGACAAGTTGTTACAAATTTCTTAACATCAGAAAATAAAGTTGGCCAGTAAAAACCAGCTCTTAAGATTTTGTCTGCAGTTGATTTCCAGTATAGATGTCCACCACAATCCCCTGCATGAAATTCATTAAGAATTTTATCAGCTTCATCTTTCAATAGACAATTCAATAAGATCCCTTCATGATTTTTCCAAAATAGAGTGCTATCTAAAATACAATATTTCAAAGATGTCATTTTCAAAAATCTTCTTTTCGTTCTGGACAACCCTGGAGGAGCTTGCAGGTTTAATAAAACATGAATGATATCAATGTACCAGGGTGAATCTAAGAAAGCTTGACTGATCTGTGGAGTCGCCATCTCCTGTTCGTCATCCAGTTCGTTAATGTCTAAAGCTTGGCAATTAGTTTCAGTCATGAGTTGAGCCAAACCTTGACCTTTTATGAGTTTTGTTGGTTTAATTTCAATATCATATTCTAAGATGGTAGCTATCCACTTACCTCTTTTGCCTTCAATGCCATCTTGAGTCAAGATGTCTTTAACTACAACATTAGGCACATAAGCTATCACATGAGAATATAATATGTAAACTCTGAAATCTTTAATTGCTTTTACCAATGCAAAATCTTGTTTCTCCATGATATTGTATTTCAAAGATGCATCCCTAAGTGCTTTACTAAAAAATGCTATTGGTTTTTCACACCCTTGATCATCTTTTTGAAGTAAAATAGCTGCAACTGTATGTTCAGAAGCAAATGAAAAAATAATGAAATCTCTATCAAATTTGGGACTGGTGAGAACTGGTGTTCTTGTTAAAGCCATTTCTATTTCTTCGAATGATTGCTTGGCTTTTACAGTCCAGTCAATGCTTGAATCTTTCCTCAACATGTTAGTAAGCAATCTAAGTAATTCAGCTAAACTAGAAATGAATCTTCTCAAGAAATTAATTTTTCCTATGAATGCTTGCAATTCTTTTATGTTTCTGGGATGAGATATCTGCAAAATTGCTTGTATTCTTTCTGGATCAATCCTAATGCCATCTTTAGAAATAATATGGCCTAAAATATTTCTTTCTTCCAAACCAAACAATGACTTTTTAGGGTTTAAAGAAATCCCATATTTTATGCATTTTATAAATACTTGCCTTAAATGATCTAAGTGTTCTTGATCTGTTTTAGAAAAAATAGTCAAATAATCTAGATAAATAACCAGAAAATCATGTATTTCTTTAGCAAAAGAAATGTTCATTTCTCTTTGAAATGTAGCTCCTGCATTCTTGAGTCCAAATGGCATTTTGACATATTTAAATGTACCCCATGGTGTTGTAAATGTTGTTTTATCTTGATCATCAGGATGAACCAGAATCTGGTTGTACCCTGAAAATCCATCCAGTAGAGATATCCTAGAAGATCCTACTACCCTCTGTAGAATATGGTCCACTTTTGGTAAAGGATAGTTATCTTTTAAAGAAAATTTATTCAAATTTCTTAGATTGACACACAGTCTAATTTCCCCAGTCTTCTTCCTTGTTGGTACCAGGTTAGAAACCCATTCTGAGAATCTAATAGGAGAGATAATCCCTACTTCAAACATTCCTTTAATTTCCTTTTCAATTGAGGGTAATAAAACATGATTTATTCTTCTAAGCTTTTGTTTGAAAGGTTTCTGATCTGGTTTCAAAGGTATAGTGTGTTGAATGATGGATGTATCATACGATTTCAGATCTTCATAACTCCAGGCAAAAACATCTTGGAATTCTCTTAATAGTTCAACATATTTAACCTTTTGATCTTTTGGCAGAGATTTGGACAACTTAACCATTTTGGGATTTTCTGGGGTTCCTAAGTTACATTCTTCCATATCAGTTTTAACAGGTTCCATTTTAGGTCTAAAAGGAATATCATTTGAGTCAAAAAGATCTTCCAAAGGAGTTAATCCTTTGGGCAAATAATTATCTTTTAAATTGATGATTTCGGTCTCATCTTCTATGATCTTATCAAATTCCATATGTTTCAAATCCTGCATGTCTTTTTCTGTGAATGTGGTTGGGTGCAGCATATGAATTTCATTTTCTCTTGAAATTTCTATTTTTTGTTCTTTTTCTTGATCAAATTCATCAATAGTTATGTCTTCATCTATATTACAGTTAGAAAACTCATTTTGAAGTGTCAAAAAACTATTGATTTGATTATTATTTACAAATACTTGCCAAATCAAAAGATTGTCTGATATAGCAGGCCTATGTTTAATCTCAGCTGAAAACTGATGATTAGGATCAAAAGGTAATTTACATGTACTAGCAAACATTGCGAGACTGTGAGCATGCAAATTTTGTTTCCTGGGAATCTTGGCAAGTTGAGCTTGTAGAAAGGTGTTGAGAATTTCTACAACTGTTTCTGTGTATTGTTTCAATCTCATGTCTTTTGTTGAACATTCTCCTTTAATTTGTTGAATAATTAGCTTGGAGTCTCCTATGATTGATACCCTAATAGCTCCTAACTTCTTGACATGTTTAAGCCCTAACAAAAGAGCTTCGTACTCTGCCATGTTGTTAGTGCATTTGAAATTCAACCTATAAGCATGACCCTCAGCATGATTATTTTCAACATTATGTAACCAAATCCCAGCTCCTGCTCCTAATTTGTTTACTGAGCCATCAAATTCCAAATGCCACAGAATTTCATGTTCATAATCCTCATCAATTGTTTTGAAATGTTTCTTGACAGGAGCTAGTTGTTTAGTTTCTTCTGGTATTTCTTGATCATCTGGTGTTTCTTTGTTTTCAGAGATTTCTTCAATTTTAACAGTAGTTTTGTTTGTGGTTTCCAATTCCGGAGCTTCTATTTCAGTAGGGAGATCCAACTCAGCATTGTATAAAATAAAAGAGTCCATATCATAATGTATAGAGTAAACAGGGAAGTTTTCAGGCTTCTCATGGCTACTGACTAAATATTTCATCAATGTCTCTCTGTAAAGTCTTTTAGGCTGACCAAATACTGAAATAGTTGCATATGACATGTCTAGTTGAATAGATCCTCCAAGTTTAGCACCCCAAGATCTAGACAATAACATACCATATTTAGGGGGAATATCTGCCACTACTATATCCATCAAAACAGATTTAGCAGGGTACTGTATCAAAGTAACACACAAATCTTTAATCAAACCTAAAAATTTTACCTGACTAGAATAAAAAAAAAAACAAATCTTTGTACAGTCTGGTAATATCTAGATTTAATCTTTCCATCACTGCTTTTGGCATCAAATTGTGAGATGCTCCAGAATCAAGCATTGCATTATGGAGTATCTTGTCATGAACATTCAGGCTTACATAAAATGGAGTTCCTCCACTTTCTGGTTTGCCGTTTACCTCGGGGCCAAACAGGAGTTTAGGTTGATCATCAAGAATATTCACTGAATCATCCATTCCAGTGATGTTAATTTTTAGGGATTTGCTGATTTGACTTCTATAGACACCATGTTTAGCCAATTCTGATAAAGGAACAACTATCTTAAGTTTGCCTATTTCAGCCTCTAGATTGAAAGGTTTTTCTGTTTGAGTTTTAGTGTTTTGCACAGTTGTGTTTTCTCTATTTTTTGGGTCTTCAATGTTCTTCTCTTTTTCATGAATGAAATTTTGTTTTGAAGGGGTATCTGAACTAACTTCTACTGTTTCTTCTACGTTTCCTACAGGAGGAAAAGTATTAGATTGTTGTTTATTGTTTGGTTGGTTGTCAGACACATCTTCAATTATTGGATTTGAAGGGTTAGGAGTTATCCTAGACAGAATTTGTACAGGGGGAATGTTTTGTACAGGAGGGATGTTAACTTTACCTTTGACATTTTGTTTTGCAGTTCTATGTTTGCTATTCTCTGGCACATCAATCCGTCTGCTTCTCAAATTGTACTGTTTATGAACCTCATAAATTGCTGTGTCATAGCCTTCTTTAAAATCAAAAGTCTCACCTGAATGAGTTTGGAATGTTTCAAGGATGTGATTCTCTTGATCATCCCGAGATAGGAAAACTTCTGGTTCATTTTTGTCATCAGTTACATTATTTATTTCTACATCCTCAGTAGGTTCTTCAGAAGTTGAACCTTCAACAAAGTTTTCTTGGAAAGGTGGCCTAATGTTTTGGTCAGGGACATTCTTTCCAATATTTTGGTTCTGATTTCTTCTAAAGTTTGGGTTTCTTACAATATTATCACCAGTAGATTTTCTTTCGATTGTTTCCACTCTGTCTCCTAATATTTCCATACCTTTAATGATTGCATCCAGCTTCTTTTCAAAAGCTGAAGGTTCTTCATTCAAAGGCATTCTTCTTTCTGCCCTAGCTCTGGCTCGTTTTTCTATCAGATTTGCTTCTACACTCACCACTATGCTTTGCATTTCCTCTAGTGTCTGGGGAGCTCTTTCCCTGAGTGAATAAGCTATGTCAGAGTCAAAACCATCTAGAAATTTAACCAATACAGAGTCAGGTGGGGGTCTGAGGTTCTGGGGAACAGCGTTATATGCTTCATTGAATCTAATGATGTAATCTTGTACTGTTTCGTTAGGTCTTCTTCTTAATTTTTCGAATTCTGACAGGATCTGAAGAGGATCTTTCTTCTTCTCCCATTTGTTCAAAAATGCCCTATACAAAGCTGGTAAATCAGGAATACTATTTGGAGCAAGGGCCCTAAACCATGTCCTAACTTCTCCAGTAAGACTCTGATCGAAAATTCTCATTCGGACATCATCAGTGTCAATTTCATAGAACTCAAAGTAATCAGTCATCCTTTTGGTATGTTGTTGAGCTGTATAAGTACCTGATCCATCAAAAGGTGTGATTTTACTCTGATAATCCTGAGGCAAGGCAACAGGGTTGTTAGGCAACCTTAAAGGGGCATATCTATTGGCCATTGGAAGATATAGTGGGGTAACAGGAGTTGATGGTCTGGCAGGAGGAGATGGAGGAGTAGAAGGGGTGACAGGTGTTTGAAAAGCTTGAGAAAAAGTAACTGAACTTGGAGAAGCTTCGGTAATTACAGAGATTTTTGAACTTTCTTCAAAGGTTTGTTCAGATTGAATGGAGTCTTGTAACTGTCGATCAAGGTGATATGAAACAAAACTGAATTGTAAATCTTCAAAAAACAATGGATCTGGAACTAATCTGGATAATTCAGTTTCAGAAAAATTTACAAATAAGGATGTTTCAAATCGTTCATCAAAAGGGATTTCGTCAAAATATATTATCTTGACGGGACAGGATGCAGATCTAGAAAGTGGTCTGGAACTTCCAGAACTCTCTTGACTTCCTCTTTCAGATCTTTCTTGACTTCCTTGTCTTCTAAGAATCCTAGGAATCAGATTTCGATTTTCAAATATTGGTGGTGGATTAGGGTCAGGATTTGACCTAGTATGACGAATCCTTTCTGAAGCCAGTTTTCTTAGACTATGTATTTTTGGATTTTTGGTTTTAATTGAAAAATAAATACAACTTCTATAAATACTTCAAGAAATAATGATTTGTGATTAAAAATTTCTCAAAGATTTATTGAACTAGAGACTCTGATTAAACATTTTGAAACTAAGGTCCAGTATATAAGCTAAATCAGAGATAGACTGAAGCAACATTTATTTACTTTTGCAATTGCAATGCAAAAGCAATTTCAAAGGCTACCTGGCTGATCTTCAGACTCTGTCTATAGCTTATAAGTGAACAATATTAACAAATAAAGATGATTCAGGTCCCCAGTATGGTCGCCACTATGTTATCACTCAGGTTTTCCTTGAAGTTGTGGAAAAGAAAAGTATACCCGAGGTAACCACAAACCAACATTCAGATGCAGAATCTAGCCAATCTGCATCCAGAGAGGGCTCTCTCTTTATGATTTATCTTTGTTCTTAGGAGGTTTTAGGCTAGTTATAAGTCCAAGAATTTGTTTGAAAATGGTGGAATCCGCAAACTAGGGGCAAGGTTGAAGATTTTCAGTCCATTGGGCTATGGAGTCAAAGGATGGATTTACTGGATTTCTATTCTACACACAAGATGGCTTTGCAAGGCAAGATAGCCAGATAGAGAACAATCCTTAAAATTTAAAGTGGATGGGATGATTTTGAAGGGATGAAAGGCAGCTAAGAATCTTTCACCATGTTCAAAAGAAAGAAATGAAATGACTACAAATAAAGAGCAATGAAGAATTCTTTATTATAGTAATCAAGAATGTTTAAATTAGCAAAGCAAGAGCATTTAAGAATTCGTGCTTATAACCAATTTAGAGGAAAACATTAAGAATAATCACATCTGAAATCAGAGTACAATTAAGTAAATTCTAATTCAATCCTTTATGTTAACTATTCAGAACTAGACACAATGATATTATAAACGGATATAAAACTTAAGACATAGGGTAGAAAGACTTATTGAACTGCAGTCCGACACATGAATCCTGCAAAAAGTCCTGAGCTTCAAATTGTCATCCAGTAAGCCACAAATAAATTTCTCCAAAACACTTTTTATTCCAAAAAACTTCAACGTTATAGCCAAGTAATAGAATCCACCCTCAATACTCTCTTTGAGGGTTTATTTATACAAAAAATAATTGAAAAAAACTCACACTAACCTAGCCAATAATCGTGGGTGATTAATGAGTAAGTTACAATAAAAAGGAGACAAATGGTCTCATAAATAGGACAAAAGTAATTGCTGGTGTGTTGTTTCCCGCTTTTGAGGACGTGCTGGAGGCAGGTGCTATAATAGTGCTCGATGCTGTCCCTTTGAGTAATTCTTTAGCTTGTTTGACACTCTTTGTTTTTACGGATACTCTTTAACCTGTGTAACTGATACTCTTTCATTTGTGCTCATTTTTATCCTTTACATAATAGTAAAAAGATAAAATTCTCATCCTGAAGATAATTTTCGTAGAATTTCCAATAAGTCGTTCCACCATTGATCTTCTGCTATTATGGTTCTTTTAAGTTTTCTCAACGTTTCATCAGCCTCTGTGAGTTTGTAAAAAGTGGGCTGATCAGGGAACAAATACTTTATTTCATGTTCAAGATGAAATAAATTCTTCAACCTGTCATAGAGATTTCTTCCTGTTGGCAACGTTGCTTCTGGCATTCTGATAGAATGAGAAGCTGTATTATGAGCATGGATATCTATTTTCTTGACATAGGTTTCCAGGTCCATTATCTGGTCCTCTGAGAGCATAGGACTGGGTAACCCACTGTCCAAAAAAACCTGAAATTTTCCTCTGAAAGTATTAATATCAGCCAAAATATCTGAGCACTTCCTTTCCAAATTCTGCATAAAAGTTCTTTTGATGAAAACTCCTTTTATCTCCAAAATAGTGCCGGTCCTGTCCTCAATTCCTAATACTGCAAGCTGTTGCTTAGTCCGGGTGTTCAAAAATTGAATAAGTTGATTGGCCTGCTCAGGTCTGCCTCTTAATTCATCTCTTGTTCTGTTTATTTCTTCCTGAGCTACTTTAATCAAGTCATTTTGTTCAAAAATTGCTTGAACAGAGGGCCAAATACTTTTTATTAACTCAATTATATTATTCCAAATAATTTCATTTATTTCTTTCAAAGGCTTTTCTAATGAAAGATCTTTTTCTAAAGCCTTAACCAATCTTTCCAATCTTTTAATTTCCCTGGTATTATCAGCAACAGTCTTTTTAGATGTATCATATTTCTGCTCCAAATTTTCTAACTGCAATTTTGTGGTTTGAAGTTCCGACTCTTAGTTGTAAACTTTCCATTTGTTTTATCAATTCATCAGAACTTAAACCAGAAGTGTTTACCTGTGCTGGCTCTGTTTGTTGATTTGCTGTTGTGGTACCTGTAGTTGTAGTAGCTTCTGTGATGGATGCCTGCATGATAGCTTCCTTTTCCTGTAAATCTTGTTCCAATTCTTTCTCTGTTTCACCCAGTTGCTCAGTCATCTTTAAGAGCAACTCCATTATCTCTTCCTGTGAATTTCCCTTCAAAACTTCTTGGGTCTGGGGATGCCTTGAGGCTGGAAATTTCAGCTGCTTTCTCAGTGCAGCTATGTCATCATCTTTCTTCTTAATTAGTGCCTCAATGCTTTTGATATCTTTAGGGTTGTGACCCAAGCTGATGATTATGTCTTCCAGAGACTTTATTCTGTTATCTTTGGCCTGAGAAGAGGCCTTCTCAATTTGCAATTGGGTGCTTGTGTTATTTAAAGAATCTTGCAGCTTTAGGGCTACCATGGCCTTATCAGTAAGAGTGGAATAGACTATTTCCCTAGTTTGTTTGTGCAGCTCTATCTGGTCTAAAGGATGAATGTCCTTTGCCAGGACCTCAAAATTTGTTCTAATATAATCAGCTGCTGTCATGGGTTTTGGTACCTTGGACTTGAAGTGGCTCATCATCATTTTGCCTTGTGAAATGTCAAATGCTGACATTAACCTTTCTTGATTATGTGGAGCCATTTTCAGATATTGATCATATCCCTTCATTCTCAATGGATCATTCTTTGCCTTTATATTAATGAAAGTTCTTTTTATATCCCCTGTATCTGTTTTTGGTGGCCTAAAAGAAGATACTTCAATACTCAATTGCTTTTGCAAAGCTTTTCATTTCTGATCTGTGTGTGTCATACTAACAGAGCCAGTTAGTTGAGTATCTTCTCTTCCATCATCAAACATCTCATCTATTATTTCCACTTCCTGAGGTGTATTGAGTTTCTGCCTTTTGGTTTGATGTAGCTCTGAGGATTCTTTGGGAGGAGTAGTATCTGGAACTTGCCTTTTCTTGCCCATTTCTATATTGGATGGAGTTTGTAATTTTGAAACTTCAGGATGGTTAAATTGAGTGGGAGAAACTTGTGTTTGATCAGGTGCTCTGGAGGTTTGAGGTTTCTCTGCCATGATTAAAGTTTCAATGACCTGTATTTCAGGTTCCTTTCCTTTACCTTTTGACTCTGCTGCAATTGATGAACTGCCTTCCTGTAATCTCTGTTGTAGATTTGCTGCTGAAGAAGTGCCAATGTGAGGTACCTGCACTTGACCATAAGATTCTAGGTCATACTTCTTCTCAAGATCTTTCATAATTTTGTTCATTTTGTCTTCTTCACTTTCTTCTTCAACTAGTGTTTCTTCCACCCATTCATCTTGATTGGCATATTGTTCTATTTCAGGAATCCTGTGGTGCATGTAAGGGGATGATTTGTTCTTTATTCTTTTTTCACAGATAAAACCAAATGGATCATAAGGAACCCAACGGAAAGTTCTTTGGAACTTGCAATGGTTTTGTAGTATATCTTCTGCTTCTCGCTCAGCATCCCTAGAGTTGCATATGAAGGGACCTAGTTGACTTTTGATCCTGAGTTGGGCTTTCTTTTTCACACTAAAAAAATGAATCATGTCAGAATTATTCATTTGCCTGAAATATTCCAAGGCAAAAAGTCTCATGGGCACATACTTTGGCAACTTGAATGGATGTAATTCACATCCATAGATTCTGATGACTGAATGGTTTTGATATAAATACCAATCTCCAACTTTATATGTCCTTGAAAGCTGCAAGGTCTTCTTGATTTCATTACTGAGCCTTGGAGGAGGAATTCCTGTCAACAAGGTAGTTGCAGGATATACAAAAATATCGATGAACTCAGCATAGGAATAGGGAGAATCATAGGAGGAGTGAGTTATGGCAGACCAAAATATGACTGATCTAGGGTTTCCTTTTGCATCGAGCTTTTTAAAAGGAAAAGGAAACTTCTCTGATTGATAGTAAATGATGAGATGATAAATAACTGAGGAATATTTAAACACTTTCTCATCATCTAGCCTCATGAACTGGTCGTGGATTTTATTGGCTATGAAAGATGCAAAGTCATATTTTACTGCAGGAGGTTGCCCAGGAGTAAAGATAGACAACAAAACCAGGGTTATTTCATCAACATATTCACTTGTATTGAAACCCAAGACAAAAGATATCATATTTAGGATGAGCCTTCCCAACTTAGTGAAATAATAAAAACCATAGGGAGGAGGGCCCCTAGGTTGATGTTCAAGCAACATAAAATTCTGGCAAATGGACTTCAATTTTTCTGGGGTTAATTGATTAGACTTTTCAATCAGTTCTTCCATAGACAAAGGTGCTAGTTCTTGATCAGTTTCAAAATGTAGCATTGCATTGATAGCTTGGGGAGTAATGGGGAAAAGAACACTCTGGTCAGGGGATATTACAGCTCTTTGAGTCGGATCATAGTTAGAATGGCAATAGTGGATAATTTCTGGGAAAGTAATGACTGAGGGGATGAGATATCTCGGGAAATTGGATTCCCACAACCCAATGACATCCAATCCCTTCGAATAATCATCTCTCCAGTGAAAATAACTCAGAAGGGGGCTTTCATCAAACACTAAGTCTTTAATTTGGAAGTCTTTATCCACTAAGGGAAAATATTCTAACTCTCTGTGGGGGGCATTCAATGGAGTTACATTCAAGGCTACCGGAGCTTCCATTTTGGTTCTTGTGTATTCAAAATGGAAGTTTCTGGGTTTTCTTCATAGGCCGGAGTGCGATTTCAGTTTTAATGAGGGAAATTAACACAATTGCAGTTTCAGGGGAACAATTCACAGCTTTTAAAACTCAGGGAATGATCTTAAGAATAAGATTTTAACACTGATTCAGCGGAAAAACAAGGAACACAGAGTATCTTTTGAAGTTTGGAGCGCAATAGAATAAATACCTATTTTCGGAGACAAAATGGGATTTAACAGGTATCAAGTGGTGGCAAGAGGATGCTCCAACACTGGTTTGGCAGAATTCTGGAGCGAAATCGGATAGAACAGTAGATTTCAGTGAAAATTTGAATTTCGTAGCGGAAGGTGCAGTCACTTTCAAATAATGAAAATGACATAAAAAACATGAAAATTTGTTTTATTTCCAAATTTAAAAAGGGGTTTTTATTTTTTCGAGGAATGACGTCATTTTAGTACGGGCTGACGTGTGGCAGGGGTCGGGTGGTAAGCGGTAATCCCCGCACCGCTTATGGGCAATAGTGGTATTAAACATGAGGGCAGCGATTCCACTAATCAATGGACATGTGGCTGGAGGACTAGTCCAATACCACCGTGCCCCCGCGCGTTAAAGTCCTGACAAGGGATGACTAGCGGAATTGCTGTGGAGCGTTGATCTTTGGAGGGGCGATCCAATGGTTGGAGGGACGTGGAGATGGTGGGAAGTTAAAAGGTGCGGGCCCGACATATTTATCGTCATTTAATCACTCCGGGCGGGATTTGATTGGTGGAGTCTGGTTATTAATTAACTCTGATAATTAATTAATCTCATGGTTATAAAGGGTCGGGGTTGCAGCGAGACTTATTTTTTTAACTCGAGTTAGGGTTGGGGAATGGGATATATAGCGAGATTTTTAACTTGAGTTAAAGCATCGGGCACGGGGGAAAAAGGCATTATTTCCAAAGTTTTGGTTTTCAAAATAAAACTTCAGGTTTATTATTTTTTGTGTTAAACATATATATCATATGTTTAAAGCTTTTCTCATATATGTTTTTATTATATGATAAATTAACCAATAGAATTAACTTATCATAAGGGCGGGGATATTACATAATGATATATTTTAACCAAAGGGTGCATAATGTGGGTTTTCAATGAATAATTGGTAAATAAATACTTTGGTTAAACTTTATAATAAGATGGGTTTTTTGGATATTTATATAAAAGGAGTTATATACTTAGGATAAGGCATTTTCACTAGGGATTTAGTAAATAGAGTTAAATGTAAATATGACAAAGGGACAAGGACAACTCAAAATACTTTGCACATCTAAGAAAGTGAAGATTTCTGAAGTAAACCACATCATCTTAATTTCAACACTTTAATATAGAATAGTAAGTAATTTTGAGGGATTTATTGTGGAAATTTACATGATTTTCCTAAGTAAAATAGGATTTTACTTAGAAAAAGGTAAAAAGTGAATGATTATAATGACAAATGATCTCAAGTACTTAGGTCTTTTTGATCATTAGGCCGAGGGTCCGGTCCCTCCAAAAGTCAAGGAAATGCCTTGAGCCCCTTTGATCTCCAAATACCTTAACACTTTGGGGAAATTAGTAAAGATCTTAGGGAGAAAGTGATGTGGGAAGTTAATGATTTCGACTTTGCTTTCTTTGAATTTTCCAGTGCACTTCTTGTTTCAGTACTTGTGATGAAGGTAAAAGATCAAACATATTTAGCACCATCATTCATCATATAAAACTTTGCAACACCATCTACCTACCCTATCTACTTGACACTACCATTTTCTCTTCTTTTTTAGGGTGCATTTGGGCTTGCAAACCCTTATCAATACTTTCTTTTTACAAGGCAAATCTATCTAATTCTATCATTATTACATCCAAGGGCTCAGATTAAACTGTTGAGCACCTTTTATTAACTCTACCTATCTACTTATCTACCAAGATTAAACTGTTTGGTCAAATATTTATTCTCTATTCTATAACATGAAATTGAAATATGAATAAGTCAAGTTTAAACAGTTTGACTCTTCATAAATTGTGGCAAAGTTTGACAAGTTGCACACAATTACTTATTTACAAAAAAATGAAATAGTAGTGGCATTTGGATTTGCACACTTTCCTAGGTCTATTTTTGTTTGGGGTTTATTTCTTTCACTTTTTTCTTTGACCATTTTATTCTTTTTTCCCTTTGATTTTTCTTTTAGGGTATACCCTCTTTACATTTTTTAAATTTTTTGGTTTTTTGGTTTTTCAAGAATATGGAACACCTTTACTCAAGAAAAAGGTTTGAACATATTCCATAGTTCAATCAAGACGATCATGAAAAATGACACCTATTGGTATAGGAGACTAACAGGGAGAATCATACCCCAAATGGGCACCTCAAACTCTTGTCCCGCTCTCCAAACAACGCTTCCCATGAACATAGGAACATCAACAATATATGGAATCAAAAACCAATGAAAACAAGTTTCCATATGACAACTGGAAAGTGGATCATTTTCCACACATGGAACCAACGTAGTGCATCCCTTGCCTACCTCAAAACAAAGAATAACAAGTGCCTTTTCAGCCACTTGTTTGCTACCACAATCATCCTACAAGATAGGATCATGAAAGTAAAATGTGGTGCCAATGGTGCACACCAAGAATCATATGGCCTCCCCCACAAACCACTGATAGAATGGCCAACATAAATGCTACAAATGGCCTCAAGTACATGACCATACAATATACAAGAAGGAAATATCCTCCTTGGTACAATATGCTGCTCATATAAAGTAAATAAGTACAAATCAAAATGCAAAATTGTACCTTCTCTCCCATGTACTTTGTTCCTTGAGCTAAAATGGATCAACTGAAAGTTGTCCCTCACTCTCCATGAGTAGGGAAGTGGATGTGACAACCTCTCCATCACCATTTGGGCTATGCATCTCTCATCATGTTGATATACATCCTACTGAATGCCCTCCCAAGTGAACTCCTCCATCAAGGAATGAAATGCATCAAAGTGCATGGAAAGAAAGTCCACATGTGTTGCATGTAGTAGCCTCCTCTTGAGCTCAGAAACTCTAGTCAAGAAGACTCTACAATAAGAATAGATGACCTCTCCAACCACCATGTATCTATCATCTCCCTTTGGGTCATCAAGAATCATACAAGCACCAAGATCCTTGGAGTACTCTACCAAGAGTTGAGACCTCCAATATGGATCAATCCTCCTAAGAGACAGCGCTGAAGATATGAAATGTGAAGCTCCCTGTTACAGGTCAAAATACCTCCTCATCAGCTCAAAGGGGAAGACAAATATGGAAGAAGTACAAAGACCTAAGTTAAACCTATTTCTGCCATGGTAACGCCTATGTAGAACAGAACAAGAGCGTTATAACGCAGGCAAGCAGTGCATTGGCCGCGTTAGTGACTAGGGCAACGCTCTGTTTACACTGAAGGGAAGCGTTACCCGTGTTTTAAGTTTGAATTGGGAAAAGAGCACGGAGAAAGATTTGAATCCCCGACTTTCCCTCACAAAGGAGTCAGTGCACAAAGGAAACTGCAGAAGCACTAGTTCATTATTGGTCATTTCCATAGAAGACTGAACTCCATTAGAGGCAAAAGCATGGAGATCAAGGAAACATCCAAGCCTTTTCCATTCCAAACTAGTGGAAAGAGAAGGGCAACAATGGCTTTCTCCCTCTCCTATAAGAAGGAGCTAAAGGCTCTTAACAAAAGGTCGAAGGATTGCTCTAAAGTTCTTGCATACTTGTGGAATAGAGAATAGTGTGACATTGTGAAGGCCAAGAGTCAAAGAGGCTCCTAGAGAGCTTGTTGGCTTGGACTTCTTCACTTGATAGAGAAGAGAGATTGGGAGACTGAGGAGGGCTTGGTACAACCGATGGTTGTAATCCTCCTTCTTTCAAAATCAATAAAACTATGTTCGTTTTGTCCATTCGATGCTTAATGTTATATTGTTATTTCAATATTTGTTTAGTATGATATGAATGGCTCAGATGTGTATAATCAAGATGTTTATTGTTGATTTAATTGATAGAATACTTGTTATATCAGAAGTTACGTGGGTGCTTTGACTGATTGCAAGATTCAGATTTGGAGCCGGCGAAGAAGGACTCTTGCTTTGCTGCGTAGCGCTCTCAAAAGGATTCTAAAGCTGTCAAAGAGGTAATTCTCTATTGTATTCCTTCAAGTTATTTCAAGCTAATATGAACATGCTCATACCATCTTTGTGAACAGCATAGCTAATCTGACTGTCTGCCTCGGGCACCGGAAAGCCCTGAGAGGGATCTACGAAAACCAACCACCCAAGCAGTTTACCCCATAGCAGAATTGGCGACTCCGCTGGGGACTTCCCCCATAGTTTCCGGGCTATTTTTTCCCTTCGTTCCTTCTCTCCTCTGTTCAGTATCCTTCCGACCATTCTTTGATGCCCAGTAGACATACCAAACACTTGCAGAGTTCAGTCCTGTTCCTGTCTGGCCAACTGAAGAGCTTTTCCCTGGTTAACGCGACCTTTGCATTTTATCCAGTGTGTTATAACGCGGTCTAGGCTTAAATACAGTGCTTTATAACGTTGTATTTTCTCACAGACAGAGCGTTACCCAGCCAAAACCCTGCTGTTCACTACTGTGACTGTGTTTTTGCTGTTGAGTTTTTTGGCCACCAGTACCTTTCACAGACTGGATCCCTGTGCTTGTCTGCTAAAGCTGGCATTGAGTATTTGTTTCTCTTATTTAGTTAATGTACAAAGCATTTACTTTTTTAAAGAGATTTTTTTTTTATATTTTTCTGCATTTAAGCTCAGTTTATTCTGAAAGTTTGGTTCACAGACTGTTAAAAGAGGTAGATAGAAAACTGAATCTTAAAAGTTGAGCTGTGTTATTTACATGTTGGTGCATGGATGATTGAAAAAAGAAACCTCTCCTTGTAGGAACATTGTTAATTGAAGTTAATATTTAGAGCATGTTTTGCATGGTTTATTGAGTCAAGAGTCTCACTATACTTCATACGTCCATTTCCCCTCCGCCAGACTAATAACAAAGTACACTAAAAACAAAGCGATAATAAAATCAATCTAATAACTCTTTTTGAGCTCACACAAACAATAGTTCAGGCTAGGATCTTGGGTTAGGAAAGTGAGAAAACTACCCAAGATTTCAAAACTTGAAAACTAGAGTCATTAACGAGTGAAATCCTGTTGCACTCACATTATTGGGACCGTTCCTTTACCGGAGCTCAGCGCGAGACAACACTTGGGTGCACTAGAAGGTAGCCCGCCTTTGACTGCATCCTGTGGGTGTGTTATATATTAGGGTTCCCTTCGGGGATGTCGAAACTAGATCGGGGATCTAGGTATTCTGCCCATATAGCACACTGTCCTTGACCGTGGACCCCCCTGATAGTGTCTGTGATTTGAGGTATCCTTAGTGGCTATACTTTTAGGGACTTACACAAGGTGACTGGGACGGGCTGTCCTGGTACCTGAAACAGACGGACCTACTCTGTCTTCAGTCTTTAGGAGGGTACTCGTCTTCACGAGAGTGCTTACACCTATCGTCTGGGGTAAGGGCGAAGCTCTAGAGTAACCGTAACTGTACTTTCGACCAACCCTCTCTGTATGCTATTGTGAGACTGGATTTCATCACCAGTGAACGGTAGTACTCAGACAGGGCACCCTATACTCGCTGCTTGTTGATTGATTTTAGAGAGTCTTTTTTCTTTTTAGTAAGTGTGTGGTTACTATCACTTGAGACTTCATAATATATCACATTTTAAACAAAATTTGTTAAAATTAAACCGGTCACCGTGGCGTCCCCTGACCCACGCCGTCAGTCTAGACGACAGCAAGGTCTACCTCCTCTCACCTTAGAGGAAAGATTGAACCTTGGTGAACCCGGGCCTTCTACGGAAGAGCAGTCTCCTTTGACTAATCTGGATTATCACATAGACCCTTATCAGCCGGAACTCCCGGAGGACCCTTTCAATGAAGGTGTTGTACCTAATTACAATCCTCCGCTCACTGATCCGTTAGGACCGGTGATAATCCAGATTCCACCGCGCCAAGATATGTCTGCGGCAACACCAACATCTATTTCTCCACCGGTATCCACAGGGTCGATACCAATGGCAACCATTCCTGGTTCCCCATCATCCTCCCCGCCGGTGGTCAGTTCTATGTCGTTACTGGGTAATCCCAGTAGTCAACATATGCCTACCCCAACCCTATGGTCAACACAACTGTCAGTAGTTTACCGAACCCTTCGGCATCTACTCCTACCGTGACCACGTTGGGGACCACGGTAGCTCCTCCCACGAGCACGACTACTTCGGTGCCCTTTAGCAACCCTTTCGGTTGGAACCCTCTGTTGAGTTCAAACCCCCTGGCCACTATACCAGGGGGCAGTGTTATCAGTACACAGGTAGTAGGGAATATTTCTCTTCCTATGCAATCCTTAGGACAAATGGGACAACCCATTGTAAATACTATCCCCTTAAGTGGTTCAAACATAGGCGTAGGATCTATACCGTTGCCAAATTATGCAAATACTACTATGCCTCTGGGAAACTCTATTGCATCCATTTGGACTACCCAACCCCAACCTCCGTCTGGAATGGGAGGGCATTTTTTCGCTGGGGGCAACCAACCGTTTGCCCCTCAATACACTATGCCCTATGGACAGCAACCGTATGTTCCTACTCCTCCACCTATGGGAGGTTTTTATCAAAGTCCCACTTACCCTCCTGGTAACACGTGGATGGGAGGACCCTATGGTCCAAATAGTCAGCCCATACTGCCTTGGTTAGACTCGGGGGCAAATCCACAATTGCCTTTCTTGGCAGCTTTGGACATACCCGACATCCATAAACTGACAAACGACCCCATCAATCACAACTCGCTTTGGCCTCCTATACCGCATAAGATTCCTTCAGATATCCCGAAGTTCGACGGGAAGCATGGAGATGACCCGGCCGCACACATCACTACCTTCCATTTGTGGTCCATATCCAATTCCATGGTAGATGATAGTGTGTGCCTTCGACTGTTCTCCCGCACCCTTACAGGAAATGCCGCCAAGTGGTACATTGAATTACCACGCGCCACCATCAATACGTTTGGCGCTTTAGCAACGGAGTTCTTAAAGAACTTTCAACTACCAATTAGAGTGCAAACCGGCACAGAATTGTTAACATCACTGCGCCAAGACACCGCCACCCACATCTCCGACCATATTCATGAATGGAGACGTAGGAGGAGGCTTGTCAAAGCGCCAATACCGGACCATCTCTTGGAAAATTGGTTTTGCAAGTCTCTTTTACCCCATATCTCTAAAGACATTGGCCTTTCTGGTGCAGTGACAGAAGATCAATGTATTCGTCGTGCCCATCACCTGGATTTGATCTATTCACAATCCGACACGCTTTACGATCTGCTCCCCCATGCCCCTGGTAACCCGAACCCTCCAGCTACTTAGAAAACCGGAGCGCATGCCAATGGTCTCGTTGGCGCGATCTCTGGTGTAGCCACCAATCAGTCTCGGGGGCAAACCTCCCAGCCATCCTCGGCTGCCACCGCCCCCCATCAAACGACTCCTCTCCCTTCCGCTGAGGTAAATTCGGTGCAAACCTCACAAAAACCCAACGGGAAAAATAGGAAGAATAAGAAGAAAACATCTTCTTCGGACGAGCAGTCGAATACTCAGAATAACTCTAATCAGAAAAATGCTGCTAATGAAAAAGGAAAAGATAAACCCATGAGATTTCCTTGTAAAATCTGTGCGGAGGACCACTTGACATACAAATGTCCTCGGTTGCAGGAATGCACTGATTTTATTGCTAACAAGGATTCTGGGAGAACACCTGCCGTTCTTCACAATCCTTTCCCCAATCAACAGCAGCAACATCAACATATGGTTGACAACCCGCCACAACCCCATCAACGGGGCAATGGTGGTTCGAATCCTTCCGGCAAAGGACCATCTGCCATTTATGGAATCGAGAGTGTTGACCTTCAAACTCGCGCCAAGATTTATGGAGCCCCTACCATAGATGCTCAAGAACCTGGAACTAGTTCCAATCCGCCGCCGCCTAATGATTTTCATATCGACAGGCCTACTGCTGACCCTGTAATTCATCCCCCCAAAGGGACGCTTCGATGCACGACTCATAATACCTCTGCACGTGCAGCCCAAAACTACAATATTGTAGAAGATTTGGCGCAGGCACCGTCAGCCATGTCTGCACTTGAAGTATTACAAACTTGTCCAGCACAAAGGAAAGCCTTGCTTTCGGCCATTGGCGGAATAGACCCCCAGGATTCCACGTTAGCAATATTTGATATGGAAAAGGCTAAACCTCGCCTCTCACATCAACTCGCATTCCAGGTGCAAGTAGTGTCGAAAGGGAGACCCATCCACCGCACTGTCATAGACGAAGGTGCTTCGACCTGCGTTATGTCACAAGCTTGCTGGCTAAATTTAGGTTCTCCTACTCTAACCCCGCCATCGAATTCCATGAAATATTTTGATGGCCACACGTTCCTACCCAAAGGATACCTTGCTAGCTTTCCCGTCACTCTGGGTGGGAAAACGGTAAACGTGGACGTTGAAGTCGTAGAGCGTCGTCTCGACTATAATCTATTGCTCGGTCGCAGTTGGTCTTATGCTATGACCGCCATCGTGTCTTCGGTCTTCCGACTCATCCTATTTCCATTGGATGGGAAAATAGTCACGGTCGATCAGCTATCCTTCTGCACCCCTGATTATTCCGCTTTACCAAGTAGCTCTGTACCTTTAATAGGAGGTGTCCCTGACACTTACGTCAGTATCGGTACTAGTCTTCTGAAGGCATCTTCCCTACTGGTTTGTTTTCCTCTACCGCCGCCTCAGATCCCAAACACAGTTGCAATGATATCCACCTTTTCGGATGGCTCTATCGACCCATGGATCATTCCGGCGCCTTCAGATATTGATTCCTATGGAGATCAGATGCTGCTTTCACCGGTTGAGTTGGCTTACCAAGCCATCCAAGTCGCATCTGAACCCTCCCCTGATATGGTGTCGACCACAAGTACGACCCTCTCTCCCATCACGGTTCTCTCTAAGGATCTCCTCAATGAAGTCTGGCCTACAGAAGAAGCTATTCAAGAGATCATGTCATTAGAAGAACGACCTTGGGGAGAGTTCCACCATCGCGCTTCGATGATTGATTTGGAGGCGATAAAAACTGAAATCCCGTCTTTTGACCAACCTGAGATAGTTCCCTCCTCTTATACGAATGTCCACACTATCGATTCAGAAGGGAACATGGGTAATCTTTCCAAGACTCTGCTCATCGATATCTCGGTCAAGACGGGTATCGTGGAAAATATTCAGATTGGAGCCGACTGCAATCCTGAGGAAATTGCGTCCTTCACATCTCTTTTTAAAGAATTCCGCGATGCCTTTGCTTGGTCTTATGATGAAATTCTCGACATAGATCCTTCTATTGACGAAAAAGAGATCAAGAAATTTCGAGCGTTCTTTTTATGGTATTTTTCTTGCTCGTTAATCCGAAAAACCTCGAGTTCTCTTCTTCGGACTCGTTAAACTTACACGAAGTTGGCATCGAGCGTTCTTTTTTGGTCTTTTCTTGCTCGTTAATCCGAAAAACCTAGATTTTTCTTCTTCAGACTCGTTAAAACCATGGAGAAGCTCTGAGAATTCTTTTTAGGAATCTTTTTCTTGCTCATAAAACCGAAAAAATCCCGAGTCACCTTTGTCAGACTCGTTAAACTACTGAGACAAAGAACAAGGAGCCATTCTTTTCCTCTTTTTCAACGCTCTTTAAACAGAAAAAGTAAATCGAGTTTTCTCCACGTGACTCGTTAAAATTTCACGGAGGTACCGAGTTTTCTTTGTTGGACTCGTTAAAATTTCTGGTTGGGTTATACGTCTCCTCGTACTCTTGTAAAATAGAGGTAGGCGTTCATTGAACGTTTTCTTTTGGATGCGATGGACTAACCACAGCAAAATGGCTTGTTTAGGACTAACTATTACGCTTGCCGTGCGGTGTCAAGACATGACAAAGTACCCCAATGGAGTAGTCTTTTCTGACATTTTGAACTCCCTAAACATGAAAAATTCATGAGTTTTACTAAATGGGACTCGTTAAACCTAATCAAGCAAAGGAATCAAGGAACATGAGTTGTCTTTATTGACATTTTATGGACTCTCTAAACTTAGAAAAATTCACGGGGTTTTCTCATATTGGACTTTCGTTAAACTTAATCAGATGGAGCACGAGTTGTCTTTCACGACATTTTTAGGACTCTCTAAACGCGAAAAATTCACCGAGTTTACTAAATGGACTACGTTAAACTTAATCGAACGGGGAAAAATTTGGTTAAGATGGATATTACCTACCTTGCATTTTCAAAAAGGTCGATTTGGCAGCAAAATTCTTGAACATAGCACTTCCCAGAAAACTCTTTCGCAGTTAGCTGAACCCTACCATCTATGAGTATTAGCCTTCATTTCCCAGTGTCCCTGCACCGGTAAAATCCTAACACACTCTTTGGTGTTCAACACGCTTCAACTGCCTAGTACCCTGCTAGAGTGCCTTCTATTGTTCAAGCAGATCTCGCTATCTACTGCTCCTGTTATCAACCAAACCGTTCATTATGCCAGAAATTATTTGTCGTATGACGTTCCCATTCACTCTTCCTTATCTCAAATCATAAACAAAATCAGTTGGTTTCCGTTTCGTGTTGACTGATGTAGGACGCCTCAGTGCCTACCTCTCAACAGATCACTTCCTATCGACTTCAACACCTTATCTAGGAAGTTGATCCAGAAACACATCAATACCCAGATACTTGCAGACATCAGTGGCAGGTAGTCTTGTGTTTGATCAAGGGTCTTCATCATTGACTCTTGGTCGAATGATTCTACGAGTGTTCGACTTCAACTCCTTTTATTCACACTCGCTAGATTGTACTGGGCATCTTAGGGACCATCATCATTATCGGTGGCCACCTTCACGTCTGTTAACAGTTTTCATTATTGACTGGTAATCAGACGATTTATCACATGTTCGACGACAACTCCTTCATTCACATGTTGATAAATATGCGTTTTAAGTGAATCAGCGGTCAAGACCTTGGGGCAAAAGGCTACACCATTAAAGTTGTGTTCCCTTCCCCAAGCTGCGATATTGTTTATGGAGATAGCTTCTTCAGCCTGATCCTGTTATGACAGACACTTCCACATTGTGCCTATTGGTGGTAAAATAGATTCTTCCTTATCTCTATTCTAATCATGTTGTTTTAAGCTCACCGAGCATGGATATGCCGACTCTGAAACCCAAAATACTATATTTTACGACATATGTTGTTGTTGAGGTTTTCCTACGATCTTTCAATCTCTGTCTCTACAAATTATAAAGTATTTCGGCCATCGTCTTCGTCTACGACCTCACCTTTAGGGGCATGTTACGAGGTCAAAATACCTCATCATCGGCTCAGAGGAAGACAAATATGGAAGAAGTCAAAGACATAAGTTAAACCTATTTTACGCCATGGTAACGCTATAACAGAGAACGAACAAAAGAGCGTTATACTTGTGACAACGTTACGTGGTACCGTTAGTGACAAGTTTATTTAGAGTCTCTGCAGGCATTTTAGTGTTTAAGTTTAGTTGGGAAGAGCGCGGAAGATTTGAATCTGACTTTCCCTCACAAAGGAGTCAGTGCACAAAGGAAACTGCAGAAGCACCAGTTCATTATTGGTCATTGCCATAGAAGACTGAACTCCAAGAGAGGCAAAAGCATGGAGATCAAGAAAACATCTAAGCCTTTTCCATTCCAAACTAGTGGAAAGAGAAGGGCAACAATGGCCTTCTCCCTCTCCTATAAGAAGGAGCTGAAGGCTCTTAATTGAAGGTCGAAGGATTGCTCAAAATTTCTTGCATACTTGTGGAATAGAGAATAGTGTGACATTGTGAAGGCCAAGAGTCAAAGAGGCTCCTAGAGAGCTTGTTGGCTTGGACTTCTTCACTTGATAGAGAAGAGATATTGGGAGACTGAGGAGGGCTTGGTACAACCGATGGTTGTAATCCTCCTTCTTTCAAAATCAATAGAACTATGTTCGTTTTGTCCATTCGATGCTTAATGTTATATTGTTATTTCAATATTTGTTTAGTATGATATGAATGGCTCAGATGTGTATAATCTAGATGTTTATTGTTGATTTAATTGATAGAATACTTGTTATATCAGAAGTTACGCGGGTGCTTTGACTGATTGCAGGATTCAGATTTGGAGCCGACGAAGAAGGACTCTTGCTTTGCTGCGTAGCGCTCTCCAAAGGATTCTAAAGCTGTCAAAGAGGTAATTATCTATTCTATTCCTTCAAGTTATTTCAAGCTAATATGAACATGCTCATACCATCTTTGTGAACAGCATAGCTAATCTGACTGTCTGCCTCGAGCACCGGAAAGCCCTGAGAGGGATCTACGAAAACCAACCACGCAAGAAGTTTACCCTATAGCACTCCCCACATGCTTTTGTCTTCTCCTTTGACATCACTCATGCCAAAGTCATCCTCCAAAATTCTTCCATGCCCATCATGCAACTGCTCATGCTCCAATAGAAGTGGTGATATTTGGAAGTTGGCCTCCCATGAGAAGCTACCATCCAAAAAGAACCTCATGATCTTGGCCAATGTAAGCATGAGTGGCCTCCATCTACTTCAATGTATGGAGGATTCATTCCTCAAAGGAAGTACCCTTTGTTTCTCCAAATCCATGGAGCATCTCCCTTGCACCATAAAGGTGCCATCCTCCATTACTACAACAACTTCTGTCAGCGCGGTGTGTGTAGTGAGAGTGGGTAATGCTGAAAATGGGAGAATGTCTCCCTCCTCCTTGAGTCTATCCCAAAATCTCTACGCTGTACTAGACTCTTCCAAGGTATTCACCCCTACGAAATCTAAGAGTGGTGAACCAAATGGTAAGATGTCTCTCACCCACTCTAGATCTGGTGGCCTCCTAGGTGGAATGCCCCCATGTAGTGAGACATCAAAATCTAAAGTGGACTGTATATATGAGTGGAGTGATTTGTCCCTCTCTTCACTGTGCAATACAGTCTCCTTATTTTGTGTAGAAACCTCTTGAAATAGATAAGGGTGAATTCTCATCATCCCTTGATGTTGATCCTTCTTCTCTTCTTCTCCTCCCATCTCACAATCCACAAAAACGGATACATGCTGCTCTAGAATTGTGTTTTGGTTCCCACATGTTGGATCATTTGGAACTCCTTACAAAGATACAAGGGTTCCTCTAATGGAAGCAATAGATCCCTTCCCATATCCATGTGGTGATGGATCTCCTCCTGATGGTACAATGATGTTAGCTCTTCTTTGCTCATCCTCTTCATCAATATTTGAGAATGCCCCATCATTAATGAGAGACCCTTGATCTTGGTCTTCCCTTGAAGGAGGAACCTCCATGTCTTCATCTATAGAAGAGGGCCCTTCAAGAAGTGGAGATCTTTCCCTTGGCAAGGTGTCATGCATGTTTTTATCCCCTTAAATAGAAATAGGAGTGGAGTTGAGTCTTTGGGTTCAACAAATGATGTTTTTACAGTGTTTAATATCAAATCTTCTCACTAATTTCTTAGTGAACCCAGCATAAGTGTTTACATTTGCATGATTAAATGAATTAGAACTAAAAAACCACCAATCATGGTCCATACCTTTGAGGTGCAGCGCTGCTACTCTAATGGCCTCCTTTCTGAAACTTGGTGTAGCTGAAAATAGGAATCTATCTCCTCCACCCAAGCTTTGGATGTGCACTTTGCTGATCCATCGAAGTTAGATAGAAATATTCTACCTCTCTTGCTTCTATTATGGTTGCTGGATCTTCTATCTTCCTTGAGTTGGAAAAACCCTTGGAAGTCCAAGTGCTTTTTGAATATCCATGATTGAGACTCATACTCCTGAATATAGGCACTCAAGGTCTCCTCCCTTGGTGCATCTTCTTCCTCCATCCTTCTTGCAGTGAATGTGGGCAATAAATTGTGTTGTGGATTTGCATGTGTGGTTGAATGTCCATACCCATCATGTGAATATCTAGGGCTTGATTTAATTTCAAAACCCTTTGGATTTTTTCTACATCTTTCCCTTTTCATCTCCTTGAGATCTTCCTTGATATTTTGCATAGTTTGGAAAAGAAGCCGGGAGATCCTCTCTTCCTTAATTTCTCCAAATAATGGAGTCCTGCCTTTGTTTATTCTGTACAAATTCTCTTTTCTGTGAGAATAAGGTTCTCCTTCTAATGGCATAATTCCTTGAATGCATAGGCTGAGCCAAGATTATGCTCTGATACCACTGTAATATTCCAAAATGGAAAAGACAGGAATATAGAACATATGCACAATTCCAACTACAGTAAAACAAGAATTAAACATGTAGAATTGGAAAAATGTTGGAATACATCAAAAAATCATAAAAATGGGCAGAAAAAAACTGAGCCATCTCATTATATATCAACATCAAATGAAATTACATAGTGCTCCAAAATGAATGCACTCAAACCACAAGATGGCTGAAATACATCAAAGAAACCAAGCACTGGAAATGTGTGATGATACTATTGTTGCTACTGGAAACTACTATTATTATGAAGAAGAAACATGTGCATAAGGCTGTTAGAGTGCTCATAATGATCCATGCTTTCAACAATGGACTCTACTCAAAAAACCCAGAAATGGTTTGTCCAGATTTTAAGTTTGGATTTTCAGCCTTTTTTGAGTTGCCCACTGCATTTTTGCTGCCTGACTTACACACTCCCTGGGAATGACTTCTTACATGGGGCTGAAAGAATGATCTATCAGTGACAAAAACACCCAATCAACTCAATAGGTGAAGGGTTGGTCCCCTCACTAGAAAATAATCTCAAAAATTGGAGATTTCTCTCCTCCACTACTACACCCTTGCAACACAACCCAACTCTAAACAGAACTGCATTGTACATGAGACTGAAGCTTGGCCAAATGCTTGATTATGGAAGTATAGTGCAAAATCATCCAAGAGCTCCTCAATGGAAGAGGTGGGATTCCCGATTAGGAACACCCTGTGCTAAACAGCACAACAATATGAATTAAACAGTTGAAGAATGCAAGTAGTCTAAACAGACCATACACAAAATAATAATCCAAAACATGAATAACAATTTTTGCTATCCCCTCCATATATAGCATGAGAGCCTCCTCACATTGGGTCCCATCCATACTTTCCACCAAGCTCATGCAATTTTTCCTCCACTAAAATAGCGCTGTCTCATCATAAAGACTACTCCTCCATCACAACGCTATTGATTTGGTCAAAGTTGACTGAATCAACATGATCCAATCCTTGTTCACACCCAAAGGTGCTTAATATAGCTGCTTATTCTTCCTCCTTTCACATTAGGAATGTTATTGTTCCTTCTAAAGGGGTTTTATGAGTCTCCCCACCCATTTATTCACCTACCTAGTGATAAAACAAACTATAATATTCCATTTAGATGATGTCTAAATTTTTGGAATATTACAGGTTTATGGCAAGGAGGTCATTATGCCCATGGAATATATTGTTCCTAGCTTGCACGTCACAGCCTTTACGAATATGGCGGACCCTGATATCATGGAAGAGCGATTAGCGCAACTTGTGGCTTTGGAGGAATATCGCTTCATTGATAATTTCCATCAACAGGTTCAGAAGGATCGGGATAAGGCATGGCATGATCGAGATATTCGACAAATGTACTTTGCAGAGGGTGACTTAGTGCTACTATATGATAGCCAATTTTCTAAGCACCCGGGGAGGTTCTGAGAGCATTGGCTAGGGCCCTATGTAGTTAAATAAATCACGGATGGTGGAGTTGTTCTATTAGCCACCTTGCGTGGTGATATGCTACCTGGCTATGTCAATGGCACCTGGCTCAAACCATATCGGATCAAATGACTATATGGCTGGAGTAGCTATACAAAATGGGCTACGCCCACCAAGGAAGGTAAGAACGGAAGGTACCATGATATGCGCAGGACATGGCCGCCGAATTCGATGATCGAAGGGATGTGCGAGAGGCACAAGAGAATGTTCAGAGCTCAGAAAGCATGCTGGAAGCACAGAAGTGCACAAGGAGTGTAGGAGGTTTGCTGGGAGTGTAGGGTTGCGATGGGCGCATTGGAGGTGTGAAAACTAGCTGTTGCAAAAATAAAATAGTGTAAAAATCAAAAGTTACCGTTAAAAGGAGTGGGTGGCCGACATTTAATGAGGTGATTTCTGGAGATTTTTTACCATTTACTTGATGGTAAGTTCCAAGTGAAGTTTACCCAACCATTGGTCGATCGCACATGCTATAAACAAGGAGGATAGATCAGACAAGGGTTCTGTATCACTTGAATAGCTTGTACTTGCCAAGTTTTTGCTCTGTACTATTCTGTGTCTTTTATGTTCTATTGATTTCTGAACGCGCTTCCCCCTCGGGCAGTAGCCATCCCGAGTTTTTTTTTCGTGCCAGAATGATGGCCACTAACCCTGTTGAGCCCTCAGAACTAATGACCTCGACATAACAAGAAACTAAGGAAGTAGTGGAGATTGAGTCCAAGGCCGAAGAGGTTATCTCCACACCGAGCCCAACCAAGAAGAAGGGAAAGGAAAAAGCCCAAGGTTTAGGAAAACCTACTAAATGGGTTGGGGTGAAGCCCCGTACTTTCCTGAGAAATGTAAAATCTTCGTGAGTGACGCCTCATGCACGCTCTACTTAGGAAGAAGCACAGGCCGCTTCACCAATCAATTGGTTACTAACCTTTGTTCGGTCGTGCAGGCCCTCAACAGGCACGCCGAAGAACCTCAATGACCTGATCACCTACCTACAGATGCCGCTAACCCCGGGAGAGGTCCCCGTCATTGGTGACCCTTTTAGAAGACTCCATGAGATAAAGTTTGATGATCATGACTTGGCCAATTTGGAGGCCTTCCCTGAGTTGGCACTTGAGTTATACCTTGATAGAATTCAGGAAGACGATGAGATAAATATTGTTCCCAAGTGTTGGGTGCATGGATTGGTCGGGTCCGGACTCCTGAACCTGCTAAGGATGCCAAAATTTTGCCACTTCAACATCACGGATCATCTGGCACGTCAGTTTCTCACCCTGATTTATGAGGGCTGCCTGTGGATCCAAGATCGGATCCCCATCGATGTTGCGCTCATCAATCTAATTACTGGTATTCCCATGAAAGGACCACACCCTCTGGAGCGCGTGGGAAAGAAGTATGAGGGGGATATTTCTGAATACATGCGCAAAACCTACCATGTGGAGTGCAATACTCGAGGCTTCATCATCAAATCTATAAGTTACCAGGGTATGCAGTTGGGTACCATGTTGTTGGCCTGCAAGATGATGCGAAAATGCTAGGTCGCAACCGTCCCTGCATATGTAATTCAATTAGTAGGCCAACATGGGAAAGGGGTCTGCTTCAACTGGGCCCAATACTTGTGCGACGAATTTTTAGCCAACGTCCGAGAATCCCAGGAGCAGGGACGAGCCTTTTGTTATTCCTAGTTACTGTTTCTCATCACGTTGGTTGCCTGGGAAGCCCCTGAGGAATCAGTCCTCCCTGAGCTCACCCAAGACATGTGCTAAGGGGCTTGTTATACGAACCTGTGGAACTCTAAGGATGCATAGTGCATCAAGGACAACCAATTCTTCTGGGTCCTCTTCCAGAGCAGCTTGGCAACAGCCATCAATTCCTGACCGCACTTATCTCTAGCAGTGTATGACAGGTACAAGAACATCGCGACATTTCAAATCACCATTCAAATCAAATCACCATTCGCATGGTTGCAGATGAAGAAATAGACAATGTAATTGCGCTATGGCCTCCTAACTGGAAGCTTGGATTCACAACAAGTGCGATGGGAACTACAGGCACAAGTGCTACAAAAATCACTTCCTCCATGACCAAAGAAACTGGAGGACTGAGCCAAAGCATGGGGAAGGGTGCCAAAAATGTGTCGTAGAAAGATTCCCAGCCCCGTAAGAGTACAAGGAAAGGCACGAATGCAGTAGCATAGAAGGGGTCGCAGCAGAAACAACCCACTGAAAAGGACGCAGAAGCAGAAACACAAACGTATTCACAGCTCGATCTAAGGACAAAAGGATTGGATGTGGGAGGTACTAATTCCCCCCAAGGCACAAAGCAGATGAGTGAGCCTATCAAGGGGTCATGCAAGAAACAACATGCCATATGAATAGAATGAGGTGCCAGAGTTACATTGACCAAAGATGATCTGGAGCAGATAGCAGATGCGGTCACCTTAGCGGCAGATGACAAATGGCTAGCTCTCGAGGAACAAAAAAAGGTTGTGATTGATACACTTCAGGCAGCGATCCAGGCTTTGCAACTCCAAGCAGATACCTTGTAGACTAGCGTGACCAAGGCACGGTCACACCCTGCAACTAGTAGCGCAGACATGGTTACAACCAAAAGTTTTCCCTATTTGCTACCTGGCGCAACCCTCATAATGATTTCCCCTGACTTAGGTTCCCAAGTCCATGCTTTTGCAGGAGTGCTACCTCATGATTCATTGCAGTGTTGCTCCACACTGTGCTCTTTGAAGAAATTCAGCATCGGGATAGCCAAGTGCACCATCAGCTTAACATACTGAGAAAATGATTGAAGAAAAAGTTTCTGAAGTAGCTCAGGCCCACGCTGCATGCACCCTTGGCACCGCGCAGCAGACAGAGCTGGAAAATTCAATTAGTAGGCTCTGCATGGATGTTATAGATGAAATAATAGCCATGACTACCCCCAAGGCCAAGATTTAGGGGATGGTCACAACATTAAAAGCCTCAAGGATGGAGATCTAGGTGGTCAAAACACAGATGGAGCAGCAGATCGTGGATCTACAGGCCAATTTGCAACTCGAGACACCGCCGGAGGTACGGGCCCAGCGAGCTGCACTGGTTACCGCAGCCACAAATTTTATTACCAGACAGATTGCCCAGGGTGCCCAATTTCTAGATACAACCATGTAGTTATGGACTAAAGTACAACGTGACCCGATCCTACTTGAAACCGACCAGGACCTGCAACAGAAGGAAGAAGCGTTCAAGCAGATCAAAGCCATGATGCCTACTCTGGTTCCTGCTCAATGATTAGCATGACTACAGACTATCCATGCCCTTTGGGACGATATCAACGAATTTTGACAGAAGAAGAAGACTCTCAGTGATCGTCTTAAGACATGGGCTGATGAAGCCCTCAAGCTCTCACAGGATATTGATGTTGTTGTTAAACAATTGAACCAGACTTTGGAGAGCGTCACTACTGCAACAGAGGGCCCGAATTCATACAAGCTCATAGATATTGCTCAAAACGTTGTTGCTCAGAGTGAAGAAGTGCTGCCCCCACTGGTCGAGGTGATCAAACTAATGTAGGCATAGGTGGATACCCCACCATCGCAGTGACTCGGGACGAGTCACAAGATTGTGTTGGGGGACTGCTGGAACAAGGTCCCATAAAAGCTACAAATTTTGTATATTTTTTACATTATTTAGTCTACCACAGGGGTTTTTGGGTGGGTCAAAGCCCTGAATGCAATGTAATGGGTCAAGGGTAGACCAAGAGTCCATAAACCATGGTTTGCAGACCAATGGAAGTGTAGGCTAAGTCGATATAAATAGATGAACCTTTTTGAGTCTTAAGGTAGGAAAGAATTGAGATTGATGATAAGCACGAACTGTTAGATCTATTTTCAGGTTGTTTGGATAAGGACTCCTGCTGGCTGTGTGCACAGAGATCCTCAGTCCTGATGTGTGCAGACCCTGCTGGCTATGCGCGTCGACGGTATTCTGGGATTTTAAGTGGATTTTGATATTAATATATATGTGAAGTATTGTTGGACATTTGATTCTATCTAGATCTGTTTTTTTATGATTGATGCAAACCTGGGCTATATGATTAAGTTGCGAAAGTGTCTGTTTAAATTGCTACAAACTATGAAAGTATCTGTGTTTCTGGTATATGTATCTGTGATCTGTGAATTGCTGCGATTATAGTGTTTTGTGCTGATAATTGGTATATCACACGTGGATGTGGAGGTATTTACTAGATCTGTGCATGAGGATAGCTCTGTTATACTGTGGATTATATTGTTGATAAGCATGTGAATAGATCTGTTAGTGTGAGCTCAATAGGATGGGAATGCAGACCTGCTTGACTTACCTACTCTCCCTCAGGGTGTAGAAACTTGGTTCCAACACCCTCCCATACTACTTCGGGTGATAATTTGGCCTGTGCAAGCAGGTCACTGCCGAAAGGGCCAATAGGATAGGGGTTTGTTGGCAAACCTTAACCTCCAAACTTGGGTCAGGACCCCTCAAGCCAAAAGATTGGCTTCAACACTCACTAAATTTTTTATCATATCTTCAAGGGTGGTGATATTTATTTCTCTCAATGATTAGGCCACATCTGGGTCAAGAGCATCGGGATAATGCAGAAGGGCTAAACCAGAAGGTGGTTTCATTTCATTTGAGATAGAATTATAGATTCTGAGGTATTAGGAATTGTAATCAAGCATTGATTCATCGAGATTAAGTTTCAAGGAATCATATTCAACAAGGATTTGTAAAGGGTTTTTATTCTCCTCCTACCTAGCTAAGAAAGCATCAGTTAGCTCAGTAGGAGTTCCAATAGAATTGGCTACTAGGGAACAGAACCAAACTTTGACTTTACTTGAAAAAATTTGTGCGATGATTCGCATCTTGGCATCATCTGCATCTAACTCCTTAGGATCTATAAAGGTTGTGATTTTAGCCATGTGTTGACGGGAAATGATTTCATATTTTTCATCAAAAAGGGGAGGCCTTTGACCATATCCTTAAGGTAGATTAGGAATATTACCAGGGATAACTAAATGTCCAAAACGAGCCATAATTCCTACTGAATTTGGTGGAGGGGGTGAAACGAAGGATGGATTGGTCTAAGGAGGTCCTTGAGGGGGAAGTTGAGATGACGATGGGATGGATGATGAAACAGTGACTGTTTTGGAAACTTCGGGCATATGAAGGGTTTCTTGTTGGTATTGAATATGCTTTTCAACAGTGTAGCTTAGGGTATTAGCTAAATTTTCTAGCTTGTAATATTTTATCTATATCTTAACATCAATCTCGTTTGCAGCTTCAAATAATGATGGATTCAACTCTAATCTCCAGGGTTATAGGAACACTATATTCAAATCAGTCTCAGATTTGGCTATGAACAATGATAACTCAAATTTGGTATCAAATAATAAATTTTGTATGGCTACCAAATCATAAGTTAATGAGGAAGATATTACCAAATTTTTAGGAGGTGATTCTAAAGAACTTGAAGCTGGTTCAAATATTTTCCTCCTTTGGATTATTTCAGGGTCTTCAATGGGAGATAATGAATCTGGATCAAGATTGGACCTGGTATACCTTCTCTAAGAAGCCAAATATTCTTTTGAGGAACTGCAATTATGAAATCATCCTTATGAAACTTGATCCCAGCATCCAAGGGATTAGTTTCCAATGGATCTTTGTCGTACACCCAAGGAAAATTTTGTCTCTTTGTTCCCCGACAACAGCACCAAGATGTTATCAATTCGCCAGATTCCCAAGGATGAGGAAGGAATCCCAATAGAGGTAACCACAAACCAAGATTTTGAATTGATAGCTAGCCTTCACAAACCAAAGAGGGCTCTCTCCAAAAGGGTCACAGCTAGGAGGGCTGGAGAAATTAGGGTTTTTAGGCTAGATATAGAGTGCAGAGGGTTGTTTTGATTTTGATTTGGTTATGGAATCACTGGATGAAGGAATTAGTTCAAGGATATCTAGGTCAAGGAAAATGAGTTAGGGTTGCAGGGAACAATGGGGAAAGGTAGGTATAATGCAAATCACTTAAAGAAAATGGTTATGGAATGGTTTTGAAACTGTAAGAAGGCTGAGAAAAGCATAAGAGATGTATTTTTCTGAGATAGAATAAGATGAAAAAATATGATCAGTTACCCAAAAAAGAGCATGTGCAAACATGTATTCTTATTATCTAACTTGTAAAATATCATAACATAGAAATGAAAATGAACATGAAAACAATACTTTCAAACATAAGATATTGAAGAAGAAAAAATGATAGACATTCAATACCACAGATATCCCATAAATGTAGCTACAACTCCTCTTTATTAGCTTGGACAAAACTAGGTACAAAGTTTCCTTGATCAACTAGAAAAAATCAAACTGATTCCAATCCTTCACTAGTGTGAAGAAATGAGCTAAATAGACATGAAAAACACCTTCACTCATCCTCAGGGTTCGAATCCATGAGGTGAGGAAGATATTACACAAAAATCTGAACTGATAGCTAGAGTATAGGATGGTCCAAGTGACTCATTCCTATCTCAAGTCAACTGATTCATTACACCTCATTTGCTTGATTTATCTCATGTATTTACCCTGGTAAATAGTAAAAACATGATAATTACATTTAGTTTCATCATTTACATAGGTAAAATCATCATTTCCCAAGGTAAAAATAAAAAATGGAGTGAAACTCAGAAAATTTCAGAAGACTACCAAACATGCCATCTTCTTATCAAACACGCCCTTTCTGTGTCAAACACATTTTATCTGTTCAAGGCTGATTTGGGTGCCTTCACGATGTCCAAAGTTGCTCCAAGATGGCTTGTTGGAAAGACCTTCAAGTCTAATTTTTAGAACTACCTTCCGTTTTCAAAATGAAGCCCATTCTTCCCATCAAAATTCATTTCTCCCAAGAACATTAAACACGCAACACCCAAGCCAAAAGTGAGGCAGAAACATGGTTTTTGATGGTTTTTTTCCTTTTTCACTGACCAGTTTGCTCCAAATTCGTAGAAAATCCACAGGGTTCATATCCTCATCAATCTGAATCTACTGGTGGTGTCAATTTTCTCATTAGATGCCCCAAAAAATAGCACAATGCTCTAGGTGCTGCGCGTTTGACACTTTTACTGTGCTAAAAATATCCCCAAAAACAAAAAAATTCACAAACTTGCAAAATTTTCCAAAACTTGTCAAAATTGGTGGGAATATGGCTGATCTTGTGCTTTCTCTAATGTCTATTCAAGCAAGGATTTATCCTTCTCTATGATGCATTTTACTTCATCAATGGTGTGTTTGGTCTTTAGTTGTTAGTTCTCTTGTTTGAGAAAGTTAATGACAAATTTGGACCTTTCAAGATTATCTTGGAGGTCTCTAATCTTGGCTTTCTCTTGGATTATCAAGGAATGATTATAATCAATTGCGTCCAAGTTTACAAGTTCAAAATCTGTCTCTTTCTCATGGAGGCCTTCCTCTTTATGTATGTCCACCTCTGCCATCTTTCCCTTGTCTCTATGTGCCTGCTTTGTTGGTGGAGATGGCAGGGACCCTCCCACAATCTGTGAGGAAAAAAACTGCCTATGACCTCTGTGATAGGTATGTGCCAATGCATCCAACTTAGCCCTCTTAGGCTTCCTAATTTCACCTCTGCTAGGTGACCCAGCCTCAATGTGACATGGAGATGAAGGTGGTGAGGTGGATGAAGGACACTGATCTAGTGATGATGTATGAACAGTAGGCTGAGATGGAGGTATGGATGTGGAAGGATGAGATGATGAAGGTGCATCTTAGGCATGCTGAATAGGTGGGATAGTAAAAATATCATTGGATATGAAGGTGTCCCATGTGATGTTTAACTGATCAAGGTGATGAAGGACCATCACCTTGACAAGGGAATGATGAAAGACACTTTGCATTTTATGATCATAATCTCTCTTTTGGGAAATAAATTCCATCTTCTCAATGCTCCGGTAGATATAGTAAGGTATATTAAGCATTCTTACTCTTGTAAAGTGCATGAGTAGTCAGATATGATAAGAGCAGAGTCTAGAAAACCTACCCTCACAAGTAAAGTACCTAACAATAATTTTCATGATAGGGACATATTTGTCTAGGAGATAAGAGAAATTAAAAATCCTCTTTCTCTCATTCTTGTACCTTGGTTTAATATATAGCTCATAATAAAATTGGTTCAAATCTCCTTGCTTAAACCATTTTTCTCCAATGTTTGGGATCCCATTGGCAGCTGATATGATGGTAGGGAACACAATGAAAGTAATACCAGCAAGGGTTATATGGTTGTCATGGAGGTTGGAAATGAATAATCTTGATGAAATAGGATGGTATTGAAGCCTTTGTACTTTCTCACCGAACTCAAAATAGCCCACATGTTTAAAGCATGTCATAGTGATGGGAGATGCCATGAGTTCCTTGGTTGTCTAATGACTCTCCCTCCTTTTTTAGATGGCCTTCTCTGCTGTCTTTCTTCCTATTCACTATAAGTTATGTTCTCCTCTTCTTCCATAATTTTTTGGTGTCAAAACCCTAGGGAGATGATGGAATGGAAGGTGAGTGTATGAAGTGAGGGTTGGTGTGAGGAAATTGGAGGAGATTGGGAATAGGGATTTGTAATATGAGGGAAGTGTCAGGGGTAGTGATTATGAGTGGTTTTAGAATAGGGTATTTAATTGCAAGTAGGGTATAGGGAGCCTACGCAAATGAAAACATAGGACTTATGGTTTTGAAGGATATGATAGTTTTAGGGAAATGGGATATCAATGTAGGGATTTGGGAAATGTCTTAGGATATGAGGAAAGTTATATGAAGGATACATGACTGAAATTGAAGTGTAAATTAGGTTTTGGTGAAAACTAGGGTTTTAAATTAGGAGACACCAAATTTCCTTAAGCAAACTTCACACATCAAAATGACATTTTATAAAGTGGAGTGAAGCAAATTTTCACTTACTAGCTTGCTGGAGGCATGAAGAATTGTTGTTGAAGGATGGAAAGTGAATTTGTGAAGTTTTGAGGTGTTGCAGAAATTTTTTGAAGAAACTGGGTAAACACGCATCACCACTTCCAAACACGCCCTCCTCCTGAAAAACACGTAGTGCCATTAAGAAATTCATAAATATTTCATCCAAACGCGCAGAGCCAATGGAAAACGCACCCTCTGACCTAGTTTTGCACAATTTCACCCTAAAACTCGAAAATTTCTCCTTTGCTGAGTTTGCTTGAGGTTGTAGGAAGAAAATAAACTTTGATTTGATGTGTTGAGGGCTTTAATATTTTAGTGGATTTGATTTATGCTTTGAAAACTCACTTTCCTTATGTTTCATTTTACCTTTCAAATTTTTAGACTAATGCTCTTTGATTTTTGACTTTTTGTTTTGTAGGTTGATCAATTGATGGAGTCTGGAATTTCTTTCCTTCAGTTTGGAATGAATGCTTTGATTTGGTAGCTAGGGAGTGAAAATATTACATATAGAAAACATAAAATTACATAGGAAATTAAAAATAAATTACATCTTAGTTTTCATATCAAAATGACATTTTGATATGAAAATGATATAAAATCAAAATTACAAATTTAAAAATATAATGTTTACATATTGATGATCTTCTCTAGATGGAAATAGAATGTTATTGAGTCACTCTCATATTTTCTTTCTGACTTTATTGGGATGGAATGATGCATTGTTGGACCTTGAAAAACAAAACCCTAATGTCCTAATGGGACTTTAGATAACCGGACTTCCATGGTTGACTTTAATGAGAAAAGACATGATGAAATGAGCTTTTCATAGGTGTTATTATGCTCAGCAAGACATGAAGGTGAGTCAACAAATGTGATTTTCTGAGGGAGAGTGAAGTTTTATTGAGTAGGGCTACTATCAGTGAAACAATTTTTAGCATGACCTAATGGAATGATATAAAAATTTCATAGTGGGACACCTAAAATGAAAATGAAAAGAGAGGTATTGATCACTGATGGCAGAATGAACATTCTGACACTAATAGTGTGTTCAAAGGTCTGAGGAAAAACAAAGCATAATTTTCCTCGGATGCATGCATAGGTTCCACTAGGGAGCGTCCAGGTCTGTTATAGACACTCGCTGAGCTCCTCCTCCATGCGTCCGGGACTCAAAGATGAATCTACATTACTCCAAAGATTCTTCTCAGTGACAATAATGTTAAACAATATGCTATAGGTAGTGACAATATATGACAGTCATCAAAATCAATATTTTGATGTTAATATGCAATTCATGGATATTATAGTCTATGTGAAGATATGGATCATTGTACTCTCTTTTGTTGAATCATTTGATGACAATATATTAGAAGAATAATTTGGAAGAGTTTTCCCCATAGTGGGTTTTTCCCTGGTCTCTGACCAATCTTGGTGTCTCTATGTGTGCATGATTTTCTTCTTGTGTTCCTTTATGTTTCACTTTATTGATGATGATGTTATTTCTCTCTCTACATAGTTGCATATTCCGATGAATAATAATGTAAATATGAATAATGTTATGATGCTATGGGGTGAACTTAATGTGTTAATGAAGAAATACAATTATCAAAGCAAAGAAAAATATATCCCTATGAAAAATTATTAGGCCCTGGTGGCCTCTTTGACATCCCAAAGCATCTAAGATGGTGTGCCTTCCTGTCACATAGAAGCCTACATTTTCTTCTATGTTTGTCCATTCATTTTGTTCTTCTGGCTGGTTTCTTTTATCCTATAGGCCCAATAGTAGGGGAGGGTTGATTTTGAGTCCTATCCACATTATCTTCAACCTTTTCATGTTTCTCTTGTATAGTGAGTTTCTCTCCAAGGCATTCCTTAATATTTCTATAGAGTGATACTCTCTGATTTACAAATTGTGAGGAAGGGCATACCACCCTCTTTGGAAATCCCGCAAAATTTTGGTCCCCAACATCCTAAAGGTGTCCTCAAAATGGAGGACAATTTTTTCTCAGGTTTCTATATACTAAGGTGCCAGTTCGTGATTAGTGGAGATGGGATGGTGGTTACTGATGACAACCTTGGGGCTCGTGAATACTGCTTTGATGTATAAGGTCTCCCTCTCTTCTTTTTCCATTACCCTCTTTACCTCTTCAACTCTTATTTCCTCATTGGTCAACCAAGAGGCTAATGCCATTAGCTGCATGTCCCCTAATCTTGACTTGGGGTCCCAGAAGTTCATGTTTGTAAGGATTATGTTGTGCATGTAAAACTCAATGAGTTTGTCCCTATCATCGATACTTTCCCTTTGTAAAAATTCAATGAAATTTATATAGCCTTGGAAAGGTAATGAGCCATACTATGCTAATTTATTTATCTAAAATTGTCACCATTACTCCTTGAGGAATATGGCATAGGATTTGGATGGTTTCCTACATTGTATGGATTCCATGGATAATATTGCTAGCGTGGAATTTTGTAACTCTTTTTCTTGTAGCTACTCTCTTATCCTTTTATTCCCTGCATGTATCTACTCCTTCATGAATGACCGTTTCAACCTCAAGTTGTTTAATTCCTTGCTCATTTCATTTAAATTTTACTCCACGAGGCCCACATCTTCTACCTTTTTGGATTTTTCAATTTGCATCCATCTATGTGTTCTTCCTCTTTCCTTCTCCAACTCAAATAAGAGTAGTGTAACAAATTTATTAGGTATAATCCTACCTCCCTCAAAAAAAAATTAGTAGGATTATAGATTGGGTTGTGGATTAGGCTCTTGGAGTTCTTAGAAGCCTTTGTCCTCTTCTTTTGGTGTGGCTTCCTTTTCCTGTAGCATCTCTTTTTGCTCTTGTAGCAACCCCTATTTATCCCATATTAGGCCCTATTTCTCATGTAGATCCTCTGTTTTATCTTGTAGCTCTTTTGTTTCCTCTTATAACATAGAAGCTTGTGTCTTAAGCCTCTTAAATGTGATTGGTCTAGTGGTGGGCCTCCATATGGGTGGAATAGGTGGACTAATTTTGTCTTTGGGAGAGGTAAATTCTTCAATATTTCCCTTAGTAGGTCCCACTTCTTCCCTTTTTCTTGTTGACTCATCAATGATTATATGGATATTTTAAGGAGGTTGAGGTTTCCCTTACCTTATCCTAGTGCTCTTCCTTGTTTTAAAGTACAAGGGACCTTGTCTTGACTACCTACTTTTGGGATTGATGGGTGTGCCTAATGTTTCTAATGCGATAGCTGCCTCTTTCTCTGTGTTTCTTGGTGAGAGGCTCATTTTTTCCCATTGTCTCTCTTTCCCTTAACGTTTCGAGGGCTCCTCAGGGTTCTATTCCTCTACTTTTTTTTCCTCTTCCTATTTTTCCTCTTTTTCTTATTTCTCCTTCTCTTATTCCTCTTCTTCTTCCTTCTCTTCCCTACCCCTAGTACTAGAGGCTGGTATTTATTCTTGTTGTGTGAAGGTGAGGGTTTGTGTTTTAATGAAAATTTCTTTGTCCATGTCTACGAAGTCATTCCACAACACATGGTTCCTTATGTGGCTCAATGCATCAATGACAATTATCTTGATGAGATCATGATGGGAAATGTGTTGGTGCTTCCCCTCCCTCACTTTCTGGCTCATTTCAATGATGGAATGTAAGAGGAAATGTGAAACACTGAGTCTCTGTGGAATTGGTAATTCATCTTAGAACCTAAGCTCATAGACCAACCTAAATTGATATGCATACACAATGCTCAACCTCCCCTCACAGAATATCTATTTTAGGATGTGATATGCCACTTCATCCCAAGGGTAAGGTAGGCTCTCCCTTCTCACTCCATTTTTATCTTCTACAAATTTCTCTCTATGAAGGAAGAAGTTTTTCTTGGTTGTAACACTTATTGCCTTGTCTTCCATGCTCTATCGAAATCCTAAGGGTAGGTTGGTTACTCTTCGTATAAGTTCCATGTTCAATGGAATGGAAAGTCCTCTAACAATATTAGTGGCACTATTTTCCCCGTGAAAATTTAGGGCCATGCAAAATTCTTGAGTTATTTCACTATCATACCCCCTTAATTTCTCAAATAATCCCATCCACTGATGTCTTTGAAAAATGTACATAATAGGGGGATGTTGATGGATTATTTTTGTGTTTGTGGGTTCTCTTATGTTGAATACTCTTCCCATTGCTCCTACTACTCCTTCTCAAGGTTATTTTGTGTGTATTATCAATCTTGGACTTAGAGCAGTCTCTAATGCAGAGATGGTGTCAAATTTTCCTTTTTAACAGAGGAGAAGGATGCTATTTTTTCTATCAAAAAAACAAAAAAAATCTCTGTCCCTATCTTGCCTTCTCATATAATAAATTTCAAAGGAAACTACTACACAATTTTTTGTTATAATATACCTAATTCAGGCATAATTCCTCATGCAGATGTATGGGAATTAGAGAGGTAGGAAGCCACTTACTATTTTCAAGATGACTCTCTTATGTGCATGAGGGTTTGAAGACAACATCTAGTGGTTTTAGCACCTTTTATCCCCTTAATTATCCCATGTAGCTTCCTTTCTGTGCTCCTATATAAAGTCATACCCTCCTCTAGCACTTCTTATAGCACCTTCAAACACAGCCTGTAGCAACTAATCGAAGGTGGTCAAGTTTACTGGCCACCTCCATCCCATAAAAATTCCATTCTCGATCATTAAACACATTTTTTTCCATTATGTGGATAGGGAAGAGGTGAGGGGTGTGATACCTTAGCCTAATTTTGATTTCAAATTGTTGGAGATGCTTGCATGCTGCTATTGGGATTCATAACAGGATGATTTTTAAGGTGTTTATTTATTTTGTTTGCTTCCACACAGGTATTCATAGCATGATGATTCTTGACTGATGAAACCTTTTTCCTCTTTTTTGTGTAGGCCTCTTTCCAGTGCTCATTCTACCACTGTTGGAATGGATGTATGACCTGACATATGATATCTAGGGATGGTGTGTCCATATTCATAAATGGCCTCATGAAGCCTTAGGCTGACTAGATCTTTCACATATAGCTGTAAAAAAAAACCAGTTTAGGATTTTGTTGTAACTGTGCAAGTTGCTATAAGAGGGATCCGCTTCCTATAGCAGTGACTTAATTCCTCCTTAGGACCTCACATTTCATTTAGGAACTAATACAAATCATAGGAGGTATAGGGACATGATTTCATCAAAGGGTGGTGTATGTTGTGAAAAATTTGAAGGCAAAGTTTTTTTTTTTTATGTATGAAAAAGTGGATTTGTAAGGATGAATTTTTGCTAGATGGAGTGGATGAGTGATGAAGGAATTTTGGGAGACCTATCCCAACATTTCCTAAGGAAAACATCACCTTTTTGGCCCCTTTTTCTAATCGGACCTGCCTCTTATAGCATTTCAGGTTGCTACTATAGTAATTAAGGACTATCCTATAACAGTTAAGGATACTCCTATAGAACTTTAAAAAGGAGGAAAAAGATGGTTCAATTGCTAGCTATATTATGGATAGAGGTAGGGAGGTGAAGGAAGAGGATGAAAATGCAATGGATTGATGGGAATAATGGAGAAATGAATCTATGGAAATTTTTTTGTAACCAATGTTCTTCTGACTATCTGGATGTTATCCAAATTGGTATAAGGACTCCTCCCTTGTGTTTGATTTCCTTTATTTTATTTTATTTTTAGACATGCAGACTTCCTCTGTAGAGGTTTTCAACCTACATTCCTTCCCTAGGCACCTCAGAGAATGTTTTCACTTAGGGATATTTTCAGTTTTTTATTTTTATTTTCCCTTGGGATGCCTCACAGAGGGTTTGAACCCTAGAGTTGGCCTTAGATGCCTCATGGAGGCTTTCATCTAAGCCCTTAATTTTTATTTTTCTTTTTTTAGAAGCTTTGTGGACTGAAGGCTGTGAGCCTCCCAATCACATTTATTTTTTTTGTTGATTGAAGTAATAAAATCTTCCTTGGAAAAAAGGAATTTTGTACAACTTCAACCTGTAACCCGGGTAATTCCTTCTTCATCAATTGTTCTGATTTGGACAGACCCATTCTCATGACATATTTACACTAGTTAGAGACCCAACCATCTTGTCATTAACTTTCCCTTGAAATCCTTGAATTTGGAATCATACAACAAGGCCCTATCACCTTCCTACAAAGCCTTCACCCTAATGTGTTTGTCATGCTAAATATTTATTTGTAGTTGGATTACCTAAGTGTGCAGGAGAGCTTGCAGCCTGAATTCATCTAAACCATTGAGCTAGAGTAGCCTCTCTTATTGTGTTGCAATGAGGTCCAAGTCTCACTGAGCTTCTATCCTTAAGGTATTGTATTAAAATTCAATGTACATCAGAGCTTACTTCCCATAGAATATTTTGAATGGAGTAAATTCGGTGATGATCTTCCAAGTTGTGTTGTAGGCCCAAGTGTATTTTACAAGTACCTTGCTCAATTGTTGCATTTAATACCTTTGTTTTAGCCCATTTAGTCAGGTAATCAATGCACACAATGATATACTTCTTCTATCCTAAGGGGGATCATTGGGCCTAATGAAATCCGTTCCCCACTTCTCAAATGGCTCTAGAGTCACTTGAGGTTGTAAGGAAATTAGGTGTGGACTTACCCATCCTTTGGCACTGATCACACTTGGTGGTGTACCTCGTTGCATGTTGATGTAAATTAGGCTATTAGTACCCTCCTTATAGAACTTTTAAGGTTTTCCTCTTAACAACAAAGTAGCCTCCATATGGTCCATCATGGCATGCTAAGAGGGTGTCAAATACCTCCTCTTCCCTCACACATCTCCTTAGGATCCTATCTCGCCCCAATTTGAAAATATTCCCCCCAATCCAAGTGAATGGGGCACTCTACCTAACAATATTTATTTTCCCCTTGGAGGATATATTAGGAGGGAATTCACCGATATGGCAAAGAGATGTTCATCTAAAATTTGATCATCTACCATTTCTTCCTTTACTGCAGGCAAGGTTAATCTTGACAAGAAATCTACAACCACATTCTCTTTCCCTGGTTTGTCAATAATAGTCAAATCAAATTGCTAAAATAATAACAACCATCTAATTATCCTAGCATTGACATCAGGTTTAATCATTAAATACTTAATGGTTGCATGATCAGTCTTAAAAAAAAGTTTGATAACCAGTGATGTGATGCCTAAACTTGTTCAAGGAATATACCATAGCCAAGGGTTCATTTTTAGTGGCTATATAATTTAACTCATTTTTAGAAAAGTTATTACTAATGAAATAGATAACATAGGCACTTTATCTACCACTTTTCCTAAGGCATCCCCTACAAATTTATCTGATGCACCTGTGTGTCTATGGAAAGGAAATGCCCAGTTAGGACTGCTAAGGATGGGTGCAATGGTCAAATTTTCTTTTATCACTTCGAAGGTTTCTTGACAATTGTTTGTCCAACAAAAGTTTGAATCTTTAGCCAACAATATAAACAAAGGTGAAGCTAATTTACTAAAGTCTTTAATGAACCTTCTATAATACCCAACTTGTTGGGGCCCTTGTTTTGAAAATAAAACAGTTTTGAGTTGCGGATAACAGGTGGCGGAGTGCAACCACAGTAGACAAGAAGCTGTCACGGTTGCAGAGAGATGGAGAGCAGGTGGCGCAACAGTTTCAGAAACTAGCACAGATGGCAGGAAGGAGCGACAAGGATAGGCAGCAGAACTCCCACTGATCAGGGAAATGTAGTGAACAGTAGAGGGGGAAAGGAGGGAAAACTGATAGTCGCGTTGGAAAAGAAACAAATATGAAATCAACCAGTGTAGACAGGAGGTTGGTGCAGTCGAGGGATGAGGAAGAGAGCCGTAGGAGAGCTCTGTTATGTTCTGTTCTATTCTATTCTATTCGGTTCCATTCTATTCTTTTCTGTAATGTTGTAATCAATCCTTCTATAATCAACTCTGAGGAGTAATTTAACTGTCCGCTATTGACAATGAAGTTTAATTCTACCCGGGTTTGATGTCTTGAGTTATATGATAAGAATTTCGTTATGATGAATGTATTGGACGCTTTTAAATTTTAATTTTTCATCCTGAATATGCTCATGAGTAGTATCTTGTGCAAAGTAGTTAAATCTGTTTGCAGTTCCTAGTTCTGTATGTTTTGCTCTATAGTTGTGATCAGTTGATATCTGATATGTTCCTAACCTTACTAAGGTCACGACAAACCTTGGGTGAGACTCTCTGCTCTTCGAAGTAGGGTGAATATGCTGGCATTGTGATAGACTACTGTTAAAACCTTGTTGGCCTCTCTCCTAAACCTGGGTCTTACTCAAAAACCTTCTTTCTCGCCAACAAATGGTTTCGTTGCTGGGACCTAAAATTTCATTTAGGAGCTAGATCATGGTATCAAAGATCTTCGAGAGAGAAATACGAAGCTGGTGGGATAACCACTTAGATCAGTTCATAGCGCAACAAGCTGAGTTGAGACAGTAGAGGGAGAAAACTGTTAAGGATAGGATTCTATTCTCTGAATCTGCGAGTGATCTCTACAAAATTTTCAGGGGAAAGTTTCCAAAGGAACTCTATAATTGGTTGCAGAGACTACAAGTCAAGAAAATCCAAGGAAGCTTACGTAAGATCTGTTGCAAGTGGCTGCACGTGGATCTCGTAGCCCTGCATCGGTTAGATACCGATTTGACCTGAGTTGTAGATTTCTGGGTGCAATATAACTTGGAAGGATATATAGTGGAATTTGTAGCTAAGTTTTACCTGTCCTTCTCAAAATTATAAGACTTATTCAAATCCAGATTGTAAGGAGAGTTTTTGAAGGAAATTCCTTTGTGGATCAAAGCTTTAATGGTAGACGAGGGATTGATGGAATTTCAAAAATCTGAGATGGAGAATTAAACCTCCAGTATTGGGGGAAGGAGCTGAGGGAGAGATGCTACAAGTAAGTTGGAAGGGGGAATAGGGATATGGATGCTGAGACCTCCAGTAGGTTGAGAGAGTGACAAGCACATCGGAAGGTGCAGATCGCCGAGAAGTGGTGGGAAAGAGTGATGAAGGAGTTGGAGAAGCAGGAAATTAGTCGATAGAACAAGGAGAAGGCACCGCGGATGACAAAGGATCTGGAAGGTCAGATGTAATCCCAAGGAATAGGAGGGACCATCAAGGAATTCAGGAAAGTGTATAGGAGCCCAGCCCAAAGAGAAAAGGGAGAAAATTCCAACATGGAGGACGTGTGCCCCGAGGAGTTGTCCGATGTGGAGTTGCATGTTGCAATGGAGCAACTATTCTGAGAGGGGCCAACACCCATAACTCAAGGTAACTCTATTCCCCAAAGTTCAAGTAACTCTAGTCCTGACCTTCCCCTGGTACTCTATCAGCCACTAGGAGAAATTTTTGTTAAGTTACGATAATTGAGTAAGTTGAATAGTGTTTAGTCCACAACGGTAATACATACTAGCAGTAGTGCTAGTAATACAATTTCACAGCCAGGATATAGAGTTTTTATTCTAGTACCATCCACACAAAGAATTATGGTGGGATCATTTACCCGATACCCAGATTTTTCTGGGAGAGGAAATGATGATGTGGAGTAGCACTGGTATCTCTGTGAAGCCATATTGAGGGCTCGGCAGATACCAGAGACAGTTAAGTTAATTGAGTTTCAAAATAATCTCAGGGAGAGAGCTCTTCACTGGTTTATTAAATGGTCCAAAGCTCATCCAAACCCAGCGATATATGATGTAAAGAAAGAATTTGTGAAAGAATTCAAGTTACCTTAGACAAAAGCAGGGTTTGTTAGAGATGTGGGAGATTAAACAACGAGAAGGTGAAATTGCATGGGATCTAATGAGAAGGTTCAAGGATGCGGTTGGAAAACTGAGTTACCCAATCAATCTGAATCATCAGAGAGATTGGTTTATCAAGGCCCTTCTTCCCTTGAAAAGAACTCCATTAATGTGAATACATTACAAGATGCATTGGAGCAAGCCATGAAGATAGAGGCCATGGCGGGGTATCCACAGGAGTTCAAAGGAGGGGTAGCAGCTCAAGACCCTTCTATATTGGGGTTACAACATTAGATATCCAGTCTAACAAAAAATTTGAAGGATATCCAACCAATGTGACCTGCAAGACCCAACATATGGTGTACACACTGTCTGATGGAGGGACACATGGTCACCGAATGTACAAGGTTGCGAGGGAAAAATATGGGGGCTTCAGCAGCAGGGACATAGGGAACTCCACCAGTAGGGGAGTTGCACAGATATTTATGCAGATAAACACTCAAGGGCTATATTCATCGCAACCCCACTACCCAGGGTTCCCTGCACAATAGAATCAGGCTGCAACTAAATACTGCGAGATATGCAAAAGCATTGGTCATCCACCCCGCCTATGCAAAACTTTGAAAAAATACTCCAACGTTCCAAAAAAAATATATTGTGAGTTTTTGCTTCCACAACACACAACACAGATCATTGTAGAGCCCTGGATGCACTGGCATAACGATTGGATAGGCCATCATATAGAGTGAATGAGGCTCCTAGCGGACGAGGAGGAGGCATGAGAGGAGGCAGAGCTAGAGGAAGAGGACCTGTAAGATTCTACAATTGTGACCAAGAGGGCCACGTAGCTAGGGAATGTCCACTTCCCAAAAGACCATGGTGCTCTGAGTGTAGAGTCAATACGCACACAACTGAAGACTACCCAGAGCTAATTAAAAGATGGGAAGAAAGAGCCAAACAAAGAAGAGAAAATCTGGTAAATGCAAATCCAAGAATAGTAAAGGCTCATGCTATGAAGAATGTAACCATAGTGATGCAAGGAGGAAAGAGAATAGGGGAAGATGCATAGAATATAGACCCGATAAAGCTGATAAAGCCAACATCTCAAAAGCTAGGGTTCAGACTAGATAGGAAGAATTAATACTTTAAAGAAGCAGTGGAAAAGTTTTCCCAGCTTGGAGGGAACAAAGGCACTAAGTTACTGTAGCCGAAGGTGGACAAGGAGAAACAGACTAATACAAGCACAATGATTGAAGAATGGTTTTGGTTATTTTTAAAAATTGTAACCAATGCACCAATGTTGGAGCAACTGAAACAAAATATGGAGATGGTGGTGCAAGAAACCCCGGAACCAGAAGAGGAAAATGATGTAACACATAAATACATATGGAGAGTCAAAATAAATAAGAGAATAACAGGGAAAGAATTTTTTGTAAACACTCAAGTCGCGGGATTCCAAATTAAGGACACAATGCTTGACCTAGGGTCATATGTCAACATTTTTCCAAGGAAGACATGGGAAGCATTGGGAAGACCAAAGCTAACATATTCGCCAATCCAAATCCACATAGAAAACCAATACTGCATTGTGCCCATAGGCAGGTTAGAGGAGGTCGAATTCGATGTTGTGGGGGTAAAGACATACACATACTTCGAGGTGATAAACATAATGGGGGGTAAGGATCCCTACCCAACATTATTGGGGATAGACTGGGCTTTCGAGAACTATGCAGTAATCGATTTGAAAAAGGAACTAATGATATTTGAAGATGGAGAATTTAGGCTCACTTAGCCACTTGACCCATATCAAGGACCCTGATATACAGAGACTGTGGAAAACAGAGAGGATGCTCAGCTTCTTAATCATCTTTATCAGATGACAACATGGAAAATAGAAGATTATATCAACCCAAAAATGGCAGGGACTATAAGTTGGAGAAGTGTTCAAAGCTTAGACTTGGGCTCAGAAATAGCCTGGGATGATTGGCAGCAGGGGGGATATGAGACCAATACAAGAAGATGCGCTAACATCCGAAGAATCAGCTGGATCGGAACTGAGGTAAGAGAATATACAACTTTATCAAATATGAATGTTGTAAATACATTTATTTCCAAAATAGAAGATAAAGCACCAGTGGAACATAGATTCCCACTCATGGATGTGGCTTTACAATCCACATCAACAAGGTGGTGGGGCAACCACCGCAACTCTCTGTCGCAATGGGACGGGGTTGCAGCAACGTTGAGGGCCAGATTCAAGGAAGAGGAAGGACCACAATTCACTAAAAAATAACAAGCGGATTCTGAGCCCAGTCACACATTTAAAACATTTTGAGGACCAATGGAAGAAAGAAGAGTACCCGAAAGATCTGTGGGTACAAAAGTTTGTACATTCACTAGATTCGATTCCACAGGCTTGGTACCTAACTGAAGAGAAGAAAAGAGGAACCAGTACCAAGCGAGAAGTTTCGGATTATTTTACGCAAGGCTTTTCATTTGAAGGAGAAATAAAACCAGTCACACAGGAATTGCAGGCCATTAAAAGGGTATTGTTCTTTCCAGAGATTCAGGATAATGAAGAACAACCACTCCCGAAACAGAGTGTCAGACAGTAGGTAGCATGCAAAAAGATAAATATTGAAATGGATGATGATGATCTAGAAGATCTTAGACATCTATATTTTGAATAAAAATAAGGGGAGAAGGATATTCAAGAAGAACCTACAATAGAAGAAATTCATCTGCTACCATTGAAGACCAAGAAGCTGAACATCGAAACACCGAAAAAGCCCAAACTTGCGTCAATTGGTGACTATAGGGATGTAGAAATGACTAAGGCGATATTTAATCTTCTATAGTAATATGAAGGCTTGTTCCCATCCTCAGTAGTAGAGATGAAAGGAATAAAAGGAGACATGGGGGAAATGCGTATAACTTTGAAGCCTAACGCAAGACCGGTAAAGCACATACCATACCATCTGAATCCAAGAGTGAAAGAAAAATTCAAGGCAGAGATTGATAAAATGCTGAAAGCAGGGTTGATATTTCTAGTGGAAGAAGCGGAGTGGGTAAGTCCTATAGTCATACAAAGTAAAAAGGAAAAGTCTGAAATTCATGTGTTGACTACATGAGCCTCAACAATGCATGCTTACATGATCCATTCCCCACTCCGTTCAGTGTTGAGGTGCTCGAAAATGTTGCAGGGAATGAAGCTTATTCATTTACGAATGGATTTTCAGGATACCACCAAGTAAGGATAGTTGAAGAAGATAAGAAGAAAAAAACTTTCACAACCGAATGGGGCTCATTTGCATATCATGTAATGCCCTTCGGGTTGAAAAATGCACCGGTAGTATTTTTATGGATTGTTATAGAAGCATTTCGGGAATAAATCCATAAATTCCTGGAAGTTTATATGGATGACTTGACAATTTATAGCCTGTTAAGAATCATGCAATGTTGTTAAGGATAATTTTTGACAGATGCAAGCAACTCCAGATTTCATTAAACCTTAAGAAGTGCATCTTTGCAGTACCCTTTGGGATGCTACTAGGACATGTTGTTTGCGAAGAAGGGGTTTGCGTGGATCCAGAAAAAGTGGCAGTTATAATCAACATAGAGGCACCAGAAACCGTGAAGCAGTAAAGTTCACTTCTAGGCCACACTAGCTATTACAGATGATTCATCTGCAACTACGCAAAGATAACAACCCCATTGGAGAAGTTGTTGCGGAAATCAGAGCAATTCATTTGGGCAACTGACTGTACTATTGCCCTCAATACACTCAAAGAAAAATTAGCAAGTGCACCCATGTTAGTTCATCCTAATTGGGACAAGCAATTCCACGTCCACATTGATGCCTCCAACATTGCACTAGGAGCATTTCTAGCTCAACCAGGAGATACTTCAGTTGATCACCTAGTTTATTTTGCATGCTGGAAGTTATCGACAGTTGAAAGGAACTACACCACAATAGAATGAGAAGCTTTAGAAATGGTGTATTCTCTTCAAAAGTTTCTCCACTACCTATTAGGAGGTACATTTAAATTCTTCACGGATCATTTAGCTTTAAAGTACCTAGTTAACAAACTGGTCCTTGAAGGAAGGATCTATAGATGGATCCTACTGTTTCAGGAGTTCACCTTTGAGGTGATAGTGAAACCAGGAAGACTGAATGTGGGTCCTGACCATTTTTCAAGGCTAGAAAATGGAGAAAATGGAGGGTCCCTAGATGATGAGCTGCCAGACACTAATATTTTAGAGTAGAATCCATCCCATACTACTTAGACCAGATAGAAATATATATGGCAACAGGACAGTGCCCAACTGAATATACAGCGACTCAGAAAAGACATCTAGTAGTCAGAGCAGCAAACTATCAGCTAATAGCGGGACAACTGTATAATATGGGGTTAGAACAAGTCTTGCAGAGATGTGTCCTGGACCATGAAAGGGAAGATATAATGTGGGAGTGTCATTGTAGAGTTGCGGGAGGACACGTCAGTGAAAAACCCACTGCAAAAAAGCTACTGCAAGCAGGCTTGTGGTGGCTCGCAATGCACGCAGACTGTAAAGAATTTGTAAAGAAATGTGATGTCTATTAGAGAATGGGATGTCCATCGCACATAAATGAGCTACCACTTCACCCTGTAAAAGCTTTTTAGCCATTTGAGAAGTGGGCCATTGATTTAATAGGACCGATAACACCTGTCGCAAGACATTCGCAGTACAGGTACATCATTACTGCAACGAACTATCTTACTAGGTGGGAAGAAGCGGTACCAGCGAAGGATTGCATGGTAGAAACAACAACCAGGTTCATTTTTGAAAATATCATCAACAGATTTTGATGCCCCAAAAGTATAACCAACGATCCAGGTACACACTTTATCAATGCAATGATCAAATCTTTGTTAGAAAATTTCCTGGTACAACATCATAAGAGAAGTCCATACCATCCTCAGGAAAATGGTACACTGGAAGAATTTAATAAGATTCTCGAAAAGGGACTAACGAATATTTTCAATGCTAATCGAGATGACTAGGATGAGCACGTACTAGCAACATTGTGGGCATACAGGACAACTATCAAAAGATTGAACAACCAGACTCCGTTCCAGCTAGCGTACAGGAGGGAAGTAGTGGTACCGGCTGAATTTGTCATGCCGAGCCTGCTAATCAAGTCAACACTACATTTAATAGAGGAAGACTCATTGAAAGAGCGACTACATGAACTACAAGAACTTGAAGAGGACAGGTTTTTAGCGAAGTTGCATCAAACTGACCAAAAAGACAAACAAAATGCTTGGCATGACCGTCATATCAAGCATAAAACATTTACAATCAAAGGAAAAGTTTTACTGTACGATAGAAAGTTCCAAAATTTCCCAGGTAAACTCATAATGCATTGGCTAGGACCATACCATGTGATTGAAATATGAGATTCAGGAGCAGTTCGGTTAGCACAGCTAGATGGCCAGGTATTACTAGGATGGGTGAATGGCACACGCCTGAAGCCTTATAATGAGTAAGTTTCATTGTTTCCTTTTTCAATAACTCTCGCAACAGAGAGGAGTCAGTAAGGTAGAGTAGAGTAGGTAGAGTCAATAAATCTCTCACACCCGAGAATAGAATAGATAGGAATCCCGAAAAAGAAAAAACTACAATAACAAAAAAAACTCACAGTTGTGATACAGAGACCGCATTGACCCCGATTGTGGTCGGGTGTAATATTCCCAATTAGCCTAAGCTAATGGGAATATTCAATTTGTTTTGTTTTTTTTTATCAGGAATAAAATTGTAAAGGAAGATCAATAAAACTCCTAAAACAGCAAAATAATTCAATGCCCCATGTGAACAAGGCTAAATATGGGCTACCTTAACAAAACACCCTCATGTGTGAAAGGGATTGAAACATTTCATAGGGTCAACAGGACCAAATCAACAACGTTGTCTAGATGCAGTGAACCTCCTTGATACACAACACAGTTTTAGTTGGGGGTGACACATGTGAAAGGAGCTAAATCATTGAGATGGTTTAGGGTTTGGAAAGATTTCACACTTATAAAAGGAAGAGGGGACAACAAGAGAAGGTTGTTCATGATATGATATTTCTTAATATATTTTCTGTTTAGACATATATCATTCTCTTTCTGTTTAGCTGAGAATAGTGTTGTTTAGCACTGGGTGTTCCTGATCAGGAATCCCACCTCTTCCATTGAGTAGCTCTTGGAGGAGTCTTGTTGTTCTTGTCCACTATCAGGCATTTGGCCAAGCTTCATCTTCCAACTACAATGCAGATCTTATTGAGGGTTTGGTTGTCCTTGTAATTTGTAGCAAGTGGATTCTATATCTACTAAGATCTAGGCCAATCTAGTACCTCTTTTCAGTGGGAAAGACTTTTGTCTCATTGGAAATAGTGTATTGGATCATTGGAGCTTTAGATCTACACCTTGACATCATGCCAAACTGTCCATCAATTCTACAATGCAGTTTATCTTCCAGGACTGCGTTATTTGCAAGAGGAAAGTTGCAGGGTGTTTTGGCAAATTTTGAGTAGTGATCTCTGGTGTTGGGCATCTGCCCTTCACTATGGTGATCCATGGACTTCTGATCTATTCCATGTCATATTCAGATCTTATCTGAATACTCCTGTATTTGAATTAGAAATTCTAAATAAATCTGCAGATCTACTCCATATGCTTCATGTATTGCTGAAATCCCCAAGGGGAATGTAAAGTAGAGACAATCTAGTGTACAGATCTAATATAGATCTAAATTTTTGTACACAGATCTGCTCTAGATCTTAGTTGTAATATTTAGCTATTTTATGCTCTATAAAATGACTCTTTCAAGCCTTTTGCAGTGAATCTATGTGTTGCAACACCTCTTTTTGAGGATTTCTTTCTGTTTAAGTCTTCTATTTCCTATTATACATTGTATGGGCCTCATTATAGATATTATTTGCTGATTTATAAGTGATTTTTGAGCCTCCATATTGGCCTCCTACTACTGTTCAATAAAACTGCATTATTTTATTGCAGTATTGTTCCTATATTGTTGCAGCCCCTCATATTAGGTGTGGGAGACCTATTTACCTCACATAGAAAGATTTTTTTCTGATATCCTCTTGGATTTAGATTTTATATTTTCAGATCTAAGGGATCCAAGGGTTCATTTTGATTCTTGTAGCATACATTCCTGAAAAATGCGTTTTTCAGGCATGCATCGCTGACAGTCACAACTTGGGGATATTACAGTGGTATCAGAGCAATCATCTTGGCACATCCTATGATTTCTTGAGAAGCCAATATGTCTTCAGAAGAAGATGAGCCTCTTATTGATAGAGAGAAGAGGTATCTAAGAAGAATACAAAAGAAATTTTACTACGCAAAGGATGATAAAGACAAGGGTAAAACTCCCGAATCTGGAAGTGATGAAGAAGGAAAAGACTTTGCAAAGATCCTTTTGAAAGCTATGTAAGATCTTGCTAGAGAGATAAAAGAGATGAGAATGGACATAATCAAAGAATCTCCTAAGAGATTTCATCTTGGAGAAAGCTCTGGCATATCTCACCACTGGAATGATCAACCAGTGAATCAGCCACAAGTTTCCCAACGCTCCACTATGCCTACCTTTTTGGCTGTGGGAAATGAAGGGTTACAAGATCGAGCATCCCTTGAAGAATATTTTGAAGAATATGAATCTCAAAATTAGAGATTCAAATATCACTTGAGTTTTCAAGAGTTCTATCACTTGAAGGACAAAAGAAGACCAAGGCATCAACATAGAGATGGTGGATTCACTCAAAATCATGATCGGCATCACTCTATGGGTAGATTATTTCTCCCCAATTTTTATGGGTCATCCAAATGTCCTGCCAAATCATGGGTAGAGAATCTTTACATCTACTTCTAGCTGAACAAATTCCATGAAATGGAAGCTATCAAGATTGCAGCGTTGCACTTTGAAGGTGAAGCACATGACTCGTGGTTCCATGGCTTGTCTACATTGGGTCATGCCAATGTGACTGCTTATTATGAGTTCAATAGAAGAGTGGTGGAGAGATTTGACAGAAGAGATCCAAAGGCACATTTCATGAGCCTTGCAAAGTTGAAGCAATTAGGTAATACAGAGTCTTACATTTCTAAATTTTTGAGATTATCTGTTATGGTTCCTGACTTGTCTGCAGCTAGAAGGGTGTATATGTTCATCGATGGCCTAGATGAACCTCTCCATGGGTTGGTAAAGTCTACCAAACCCTCTACCTTACATGATGCCATTGAGAGGGCTAGAGACCTTCAAGATGCCTTGCCAAAAGAAAAGGAAAACTTTCAGAACAAGTCCTCTTTCCTTTCTAAAGGGAAGGAAGAAAAAGCTACTCCTTCCATGGAGAGCTCATTAAAGAAGCCTCTTGATATTGAAGTCCAGAGAGATCTAAGAAGAAAGAAGCTATGCTTCACTTGCCAAGAACCATGGGTACCTAGACATAAATGTGCTGCTGGTAAAGCACATTACATAGAGGTCTTCTCAGATCTTGAAGAAGATGAAGATGATGAAGCAAGAAGGGGTCACAACACTGACAATGTTGAAGGAGATCCAACACCATCAAGGGATGGAGAAGGAGAATTTTCTCCTATTGGAGGAAATATTGCATCTTTTATGGGAGTACCTAAGTACTTGACCTTAAGATTTCAAGGTTCAATCATGAATCAGAGGGTTTCTGTATTAATTGACAGTGGGGCTACCCATAACTTCATTGATGCCCATCTTGTGCAAAGGAGGGAAATACCCACTGATACTTTTGAAGGATTCTCTGTTTTGGTCCTGGGAGATAGAACAATGAAATGCATGCATTATGTCCCATCACTTTCAGTCACCTTGGGATCCTACACCTTGGTGGATCACTTTTTTGTAGTGGACATACCAGACACCAATGTCATCTTGGGTGTTCAAATGTTGATTACATTGGGGAAGTCACCACTGATTGGGAGGCTTTGCAAATGGAATGGGTGGACAAGAAGAGTGGTGAACCTCACATGATCAAAGGCATCCATACTTACCCCTCACAAAACACTTCCACACAAAAAACAGAGATGGATTTGCTCAATGGAAGCAAGGACCTCACAGTCCCATCTATTATGTTCATGAAATTTCTGCATGGGACACTCTTATCTAGTGGAAAACCACCTGGGAGGCCACCTGATTCAGATGTTGTGGGGAAAACCTCACAACTTACTGCTCCAAAATTAGATTCAGGAAGGATTGGAGCACTTGAAGATGAAGCTACAACACTGGGAGACTTGGGTAAGCTCAAGGAGGAGGGAAATCTATCTCCCCTATCATTATCACCCACTCTCATTTCTGGATCTGTACTATGGGAGGAGGATAATGGAAGGAAAAACCTTCCAAAACACACCTTTGGCATAGGAGATGTCAAGGAGGATATCAACAACATGACAGACATTTCTGTTGATGCATCACCAACGCTGTCATTATTGAGCAGTGTAGATCTATATTGGAAATCCCAACTGCTAGTGGATTATTCGAAAGATAATCACACATGTATGATACTTGATGGCCAACTGCATGAAGAGGTTTATCTATTCCATGAGGGAGTCATATATCATCATGGGAGGATCTTCTTACCTAGAGTCTCCAATCTCAAGGAGAAGGTGCTACAAAGGGCCTACAAAGAGTTCTATTTCAGCCCTACCCATTCTATGAATATCTACAACACTATCATGAGATGCTTTGAATGGGAAGGCTTTGGAGGAGAGCTACATTAGAATTTCCAAGAATGTAGGAAGTATGTGGATTTGGGGCAGTAGCAAGACTCTATGACAGAGTTATTTCAGCCATCTCTTCCTACCTTGGAAGGAGGAGAGAGATCCATACACCCCTCCACCTGTATAAGGAGAATTTTGGGTGAAGAACATACATATGTAAGACATGTTTAATTTTATGTTTGTATGAATTCTTCCACTACTTTTATACAGGACATGACTCCAAGGAGGAGTGATACATCTTGTAGGTCTCATGGCAAACATTGGGCCACTGTAATTTCTGAATTTGGCCACTCCCTTGATGAGCAAAGAGATATTTTCTTTCATGATGGGTGCTTCCCAAAGGCACCAAACATATATCTCACTTTCAACCATGGTGAGATGACATGTGCAGCAAGCAAGTGGTTGGGAAACCACTTACCATACATTGATCAGATTTAGGCAGGAGATGCACTGCGCTGGTACCATATGTGGGACTATGACCCACCTCCACATGTTCAAATTTATGTTTTTGTATATGTATTTTTGCTTCCATACCTTGATGATCTAGTTGTACTCTTTATGGGATTTTATGGAGGGAGGATGGGAGGTTTGTATGTGCCACATTGGATGGAGACTCTCTTTGTACCTTATGCTACATGTTTTAGAGAGATTATTGGTTCAACCATGTTTGTTTCATTTGAATTCTTGACTCCTTGTGGGATGGACTATGTACATCTCATGATGACTTTGGAGGAACAATTAATGGAAGATTGGATTGGTGAACACTTAGCTTATGAAGGAAGGTTGACTCTTGATGGTGTCACCAATGGAGGAGGAGAAGTGTTGCAACACTCACCGTATCAGTTGCTTGAGGACAAGTAAAATTTTGGAGGGGAGGAGTGTAATATTCCCAATTAGCCCAAGCTAATGGGAATATTCAATTTTGTTTTGTTTTACGCTATTAGGAATAAAATTGTAAAGGAGGATCAATAAAACTCCTAAAACAAAAAAATAAATCAATGCCCCATGTGAACAAGGCTAAATCTAGGCTGCTTAATAAAACACCCTCATGTGTGAAAGGAGTCAAATGGGTCAACAAGACCAAATCAACAACATTGTCTAGATGCAGTGAACCTCCTTGATGCACAACGCAGTTTTAGTTGGGGGTGACACATGTGAAAGGAGCTAAATCATTGAGATGGTTTAGGGTTTGGCAAGATCTCACACCTATAAAAGGAAGAGGGCACAACAAGAGAAGGTTGTTCATTATATGATATTTCTAAATATATTGTCTGTTTAGACATATATCATTCTCTTGTTGTTTAGCACTGGGTGTTCCTGATCGGGAATCCCACCTCTTCCATTGAGTATATCTTGGAGGAGTCTTGTTGATCTTGTCCACTATCAAGCATTTGGCCAAGCTTCATATTCCAACTACAACACAGATCCTGTTGAGGGTTTGGTTTTCCTTGTAAGCTGCAGCAAGTGGAGGCTAGATCTACTCAAATCTAGGCCAATCTAGTGCCTCTTTTTAGTGGGAAAGACTTTTGTCTCATTGCCAAGAGTGTATTGGATCATTGGAGCTTCAGATCTACACCTTGGCATCAGGACAAACTATCCATCAAGTCTACAATGTATTTTATCTTCCAGGACTGCGTTATCTGCAAGAGGAAAGTTGCAGGGTGTTTTGGAAAACTTTGAGGAGTGATCTCTGGTGTTGGGCATCTACCCTTCACTATGGTGATCCATGGATTTATGATCTATTCCATGTCATATTCAGATTTGATCTAAATACTCCTATATTTGGCTCAGAAATTCTGAATAAATCTGCAGATCTGCTGCATAAGATCTCAGATCTACTCCATATGCTTCATGTATTGCTGAAATCCCCAAAGGGAATGTAAAGTAGAGACAATCTAGTGTACATATCTAATATAGATCTAACTTTTTGTACACACATCTGCTCTAGATCTTAGTTGTAATCTTCAACTTTTGTATTCTCTATAAAATAATGTTGTCAAGCCTTTTGCAGTGAATCTATGTGTTGCAGCACCTATTTTTGAGGATTTCTTTCTATTTAAGTCTTCTATTTCCTATTATACATTGTATGGGCCTCATTATAGATCTGATTTTCTGATGTATAAGTGATGTTTGAGCCTCCATATTAGCCTCCTACTTTTATTCAGTAAAACTGCATTATTTTATTGCAGTATTGTTCCTATATTGCTGCAACCCCATTCTTGGGCATTTTTCAACCATACTAGGTGTGGGAGACTTGTTTAACTCACCTAGAAATATTTTTTTTTTATATCCTCTTGGATTTAGATGTCAGATTGTTAGATCTAAGGGATCCAAGGGTTCATTTTGATTCATGTAGCATACATTCTTGAAAAATGCATTTTTCAGTCATGCATTGCTGATAGTCACAATTTAGGGATATTACATCGGGGGGAGGGTAGTGTCCAACGTGTCATCAATGTTAGAGAGGCAAATGTGTCGAACATCATTCCATCATCATGACCCATCATTCCCATGTCAGTCCGTAAGATTACCTAGATTTGAGAAGTAATTTCCATAATTAGTATCATCCATACCATAATAAATTTTCCATATTAGGCCATAATCATCACCCATCACGTCTGCCCAAATCCCAAAGTCACAGTCACCATGTCAGAACACACCTCATCATGGTAACTAATCGTACGATTATAGCTGCGGGGGAGGAAGGAAAAATTAATTAGTTATGGGGTCTTATCAACCTCATTTGTGTCGATTACTTAGATAATTCGCATGAAAGAAGAAAGCACGATAATGCTAGAGAATTTTGAGTTAAAACAAGAAACAACAACAACAACGAGCGAAATCTCACCGGAAGAAGTCTAGAGAGAGAATCTAGTAGCAGGAATTTACAAAGAAAGAGCAGGGGTAGCATTGCAAGTATGCAAGAGAAGAAGTAGCAAGGCTACTTCTAGAGTTTAGAGGCATCCAGCAGTTGAAAATTCTAAACCTGAGGAACTTCCCTGTGTTTGGAACCACAGGAGCCACGATGCAATGTACGAAATTCCTGCTAAGAAGACTCTAGAATGGGTCACTATGGCTAGGGAGGGAGATACCAATGCATGCAGAAGATATTCACAGGCTGATGGGGTTATCAGTAGAAGGGAGGGATGTCTCCACAACATTCTAGACAGTCTCCAAAAGAGAAAAGAAGGTAGGAGATTGCAACTATTAAAATAAATACGACACCAAAAAAGGAGGGAAGGGGGCGAAGATAGAACTCATAAATAGCCTAGAAGTTAATTTTTCCGGTTACCTTATTGCAGACAAGACCATGAGACACTATACAAAGGGTGAATGCACCCTGGACACCATTTCAATTGTGGGACACTACCTCCAGGGAACCCAGCTGAATTGGTGTACGTTTCTACTAAATGAATTGTTCGAAGCCTCCGAGGATAAATACAAAAGAGCCACTGGGTTCATATACGGCTACCTCATCATGGCGTTCTCAATGTGGAAATGAAATTTCTCGGGAGTCAGACAGCCTATGGAACTCACAAGTGGTCAGCCGTTGGCAATGAAGTTTACGCCCTAGAAGATTCTGGGAGACCCCAGCACAAAAGAGGTAAATGAAGAGGCATTTAAATTCTGGTACAGGTAGATGGTGGACACAGTGGCAAGGCAACAAATGGTCTCGAGGAGTTTGATGGACAGTTATTCTTCTCAAATATGGTTCAGGGTCATGCAAAAACAGACCTACATTAGGCCCACTTGTGTGGACGAAACAACATTTAAAATGAGACCGTTGAAGTTTCAAGTGGATGAAAAGGCATTCCACACTGAAGTTTGCTCCTGGCCGGGGGTGGGAATGGAAATAATAAGTGGAGTCCATCACTACTCGTTCGAGGGCATGCAATGAAAAGCAATACCAGGGGAGACACCGGATGAGACACAAAATATAGTGTCACGGCTGTGGATAACACCAGTACTGGAGGAGCTGGACATGAGATTAAAAGGATTCAATCGGGTATTGCAAACTCTCACCAGTGCTTCTCCCCTGTTTCCTACTTTTTCAGAACTTCAGGCCTCAAATTCGACATCAACCTCCATAGTTGCACCCATACTCACTGCCCTGCCGCCCATAATTTTTAACTCACCCCTAGCAATAACATTATTTACAGTCAAAAAGTGTAAGGCACCTAAACCACCTGTAGCTGCTCCTAAGGCCAAGAAAGCCAAGGTCATAATGCCTAGGCAGGTGGTTGATCTCACTGAGGAAGATCAAACGCAGCCTATGGATACTAGGGCCACAATTCAAGAGGAGCCAGAGGTGGCCCACCAGGTAACCACTGAGTTACCTATGTTCAATCCATTCTCAGTTTTGAATGTTAAAACTTCATCTCCAGCCCACACTCATACATCTTCACCTCACACTCACCATTCATCGCCTCACACGTCATTCACTTCCAAAGATCGTTCCACCCAAACTCCATCCACATCAGCCACCATCTTAGACCCAGTCAAGACGAAAATTAAAACAAATGGAGACAATGAGGCAGAGGTTAACTCGAGTACAACATTGGTACCTGAGGTTAACCAACCCCTGGTTTGACAGAGCACTTTCTAGAACCTTTTAATTTGCGGGAGATCTTTCACCGCAGATACAATGCCCTCGCCCAAGGAGCTGAACCCTTTTCAGCAAGCAAATTTGATATTGCAACAAGTTCATCCAACCACAAGCATGAATAACCCAGGGAATCAGCTACCGCAACAGAACCAACTGACATCACCACATGAAAACTCAAATAGGTCAATAGCTAGCGGTCAACCACTTAGAGAGAGATCGTCGAACCAAGATATGTCTGGGGATGAGAGTATGTAGACCTGGGGCACAGAAAAAATATACAATTTCATCCAGCATGCAGCATAGCAGGCCGAAGGACTCTAGAGCGACCTCCAGAAGAGGTTTGAACAGCAACAATTTCAGATTAGTGTGCTGACTGAAGAGCGCGACCAGTTGAAGGGAGAGAAGGAAATTCTGTAGGAGCAACTGGAGAAGGTGACGAATGTTTTTAAATGTCTCTGGCCAACTGTGATAACTCAGGGTGACAAGACACAAGGGGACATAATGGTCTGCACTATAGTCAAAAGATCTATCCATGTGAAGAAATCTTGTGTGAATCTCAACAAGGAGAAATAGGAGCCAAAGGAAGTGCTCGTGACCAGACCGTCATTACCAAATCCTGCTGTCATATACGCCGAGAAGGTCACCGAGAAGCAAAAACAAGAAACTGGGATGCAATAAACCCTGGGGACCACATTGAAATAAGCTTACAACCTTCTGGAACATTTTCATGAATGTTAAACCTCACTAACTATGAAGGCTCAACCAATCTCGGTACAACTGCAGCAAGTCTCACAGGAAATAAAGGAGGCCACAGAGCACGTTGGCATTAACCAGTTGTACAATCAAGCAAAGGAACTGGAGACCAAAATACAAAAGATTGAAGAGCATTCGACTGCCACCAAGAAGGTCCTCCGAGAACTGAGACAACCGGTAAATCATACTGCAGAAAAAATATAGAAAATGGTCGCTGAGGCCGAGATCAAAATTAAGGAAGTATTTGCAAAGCTTCTGGTCATTGCAGGAGAAAACGAAGTTGAACAAATCACCACAGAAATGGACCAACTCATGAAGGAATGGAAACCGGCCATTATTGACTTCGCCGAACTCAAATCTTCAATGTTGGAAAAGGTTCCCAAGTTGGTGCCCTTGTTTGGATAGGGAGAGGAAACGGAGAAGACAGGGCCAACCACAGAGGCAAGCGGACCAATGGAGATCGATGCAGCAGAAAAGGATTGACTCAGGACCAGTCAATAGCATGTGATCGGGGCCTGTTGGGGCCCTTGTTTTGAAAATAAAATGGTTTTGAGTCACGGATAACAAGTGGCGAAGCGAAACCACGATAGACAGGGAGCTGTCACGGTTGTAGAGAGCTAGAGAGAAAGTGGTGTGATAGTTGCGGAAACTAGCACAGATGGCAGGAAGGAGCGACAAGGACAGACAATGGAACTCCCACTGATCAGGGAAATGAAAATAACAACAGAGCGGGAAAGGAGGGAAAACTGACAGATGCGTTGGCTAAGGAATAAATAGGCAATCATCCAGTGTAGACAGGAGGTTAGTGCAGTAGAGGGATGAGGAAGAGAGACATAGGGGAGCTTTGTTCTGTTCTGTTCTATTCTGTTCGGTTCTATTCTATTCTATTTTGTAATGTTGTAATCAGTACTTCTGTAATCAACTATGAGGAGTAATGTAACTGTCCAATATTGATAATGAAGTTAACTTCTACCTGGGTTTGATGTCCTGAGTTTTTTGATAAGCATTTGGTTATGATGAATGTATTGGCCGATTTTAAATTTTAATTTTTCATCCTGAATATTCTCATGAGTAGTATCTTGTGAAAAGTAGCTAAATTTGTTTGCAGTTCCTAGTTCTATCTGTTTTTTCTCTATAATTGTGATCAGTCGATATCTGATCTTTTCCTAGCCTTAAAAATGTCATGGCACACCTCGGGTGAGACTCTCTGCTCTTCGGAGTAGGGTTAAAATGCTGGCGTTATGCTAGACTACTGCGGAAACCTTATTGGCCTCTCTCTTGAACCTGGGTCTTACTCAGAGACCTTCTTTCTCGCCAACACAACTAATCCAAGGAAGCTTTGAACATATTTTTTTTTTTAGGGATAGAAACCCTTTTAATGATGGAAATTTTGTTTGGGTCAACCTGTATCCCCTCCTTGGATATGGAATGGCAAAGGATAGTGCCTACATTCATAAAACAATAACATTTCTCAAGACTCAATGAAAGATTCATTTCAATGAATTTACTTAAGACTTTTCACATATTAGAAAGAGAATCATATAACTCACATCCATAACGAGTGAAGTCATCCATTTATATCTCAACAATGTCTTGAACAAGTTCAAAAAAGATACTTAGGACTTCCCTCTGGAAGGTTAGCAAGTGCATTGCATAGACCAAATGGAAGGAACCTATAGGAAAAGGTACCCCAAGGGCATGTGAATGCAATATTATCTTGGTCTTCAGGGCTGATATGTATTTGTTTGTACCCACTAAATCCATCCAGGAAGGAGAAAAAATTCTTCCCTCCAAGGTCATCTAGGACTTGGTTAATGAAGGGAAAAGGGAAGTGGTCCTTCTTTGTAGCCTTGTTAATTTCTTGGTAGTCAACACAAATCATATAATTTCCATTTTTATTATGGACTAAAATCAGAGGGGGAACCCACTCACTCTCTAAAATGGGGCATATGAACTGTGCATTCAATATATTTTTTCATTCCTCTTTCACAATGTCCTTAAGAGTTGGGTTCATCCTTCTCTAGGGTTGGTGCACAAGTTTGCATCCCTCTTTGATATAAATATGGTGAGTACAGAATAAGGGATGCACACCCTTCATCTCCTTATAATCCCAAGAAAAATCATCCAAGTTTTTCCTCATCACATTGCATAATTTTTCTTCTTGGTCAAATGAGAGAGAGGGGTTTATGTTTAGAGTTATGGGTGGGCCATCCTGCACAACCTTGACATTTTCTAGGTTGGATTCAATAAAGCACAAACTAGGCCAAGGATTATTCTCAGATTATTTCATCAGTTATTTAAATGGCATAGTAGTGGGGGGATGATTCTGTAAGACATGGTTAATAATATAATCTTCATCAAGCTACCACCCCCCCAAAAAAACAGTATCTAAAGTGTAGACTAGGTAGAGGGATATTTGATAAAATTCTTCCTCTTCCTCATGCTCAAGATACAACATAAGTTGTTTTGATAGATGCCCTAATCCAAAAATATGTATGAATGCAATAAAACACATAAATAAACATAAACATAGATATGTAGCAGGAATAACACTTCATTTCATTAATATCAAATACGAGAAAATGCTTACAGAAAAAATCAAAAATAAACTAGCTCGAGCGATGGTAGCTTATCTCTGAGAAGAGATGTGGTGGCTATATGCCTCTAAACTGTGTTACAATGAGGATCAAGGAAATTTTTATTATTTAAAAGCATGGGAAAACCATAAACATCGAAAAAACAAACCCTAGGAGATGAAGCGCCAAAACTATGGGCCCTGTTTAGGTAAATTGGCACATCAACTTCTCGAGGACGTAACAATGGCATACGATCTCCGTTTGACACACATAATACCTCATTAGAAATATCTATCCGAGGAATAAAAATTTGAAGTGACCCAAATTGGTGGAAAACCCATGCTGGTCTTTGTTTTCCCAAAAAACGTTGTTTAGAGCCTGAAAACGGCTCCGGAAGTTTAGGATCCGAAAAATTGCCAAAAATAGTAAATTGTGCTATAATTAAGGAAACTTAAAAATTGAAAGAAATAATTGTGCGGGTCCTAGTGGAATAGGTAGGTGGCCACCAATATCCACCTAGATCAATCCTCCCCCCTTAGAAATAAATGGTCTCCATTGCGTTGAGTTCCTCCAAGAGACGAGGAAATTTTTGTTGAATTTGGTCCTTGGTGAACCACTTGTCGTGGTGAAGGAGTTGGCCTGCTTTGTCAAATCGATATAGTGGGATCCTTTGATGGTGGGTGTTATTGATATTTGTGTCCATGATAAAATTAGTTGTGGCTTGTTCCATGCAGTGTGGTTTTAACTCTGTTGGTGTGAGTTGTTCTGCAATGTTGGATGTGTCCAACAATGGTGGAAAGTAGGGTCAAAGGTGGTCCACATTAAACATTGGGTGCAGACCAAGGAATGTTGGAATAATGAGCTAGAAGGAATTGTCCCCAACTACCTTGGTGATGGTGTATGACCCATATTGGAGAAGACGAAGCTTGCGGTGGGGCCCAATGAGGCACTCTTTCTCCAAATGTATCCAAACTTTGTTGCTCACTTGGAACTTGTGTGACACCCGATGTTTATCATGTCATGGATTATACATAACATTGAATCTATCCAATATGTCCTGGACCTTTTGGAGAATGTGATAAATGTGCTCAACAAAGTTGTTCGCCTTGTCATCTTTAGACGAGACATGATTTGAATCTTTTTGAGTAGCTGCAAATGGTATGGCCACATCAATGGGACATAGTGGTTGGAATCCCAAGCCCACCTGAAAGGGGTTGTGGCCAGTTGAGCCGTGGACAGCCTTCTTATAGCTATGTTGGACATAGGGGAGGCTTTAATCCCATATGTGTGGATTCTTCGAGTTTTACATGCACCGAATGTGTACGATCATCTTGTTTATGACCTCTGTTTGACCATCAATTTGGGGGTGGAAAGTTGTGGACTTAGTGAGCTTGGTGTCTAGCATCAACCAAAGACTTGAACAAAATGTATTGAAGAACCTACTATCCCAATCTGAGATAATGGATTGTGGGATCCCAAAGTGTACCCACACTCATTTAAATAAGAGTTTAGCAGTGGCTTTGTTGTGATAATGTTCTTACAAGTTGTCATAATGGCCATTTTAGAGAAACTGTCAATGACTACAAAAACACAGTTGTGGGAAGGCCCGGCATGTAATCCATGGAGATGGATTCCCAAGGTCGACTAAGGGTAGGCAGTGAAGTATGTAGGCCTTTCTTCTTTATTTTCAATTTGGAAATGGCACAAGTACTTCTAATGTACTTCCCAACATCATGTCGAAGGTTTGGCCAATATAAATACTTATGCAGTATTGCCACCATTTTCTTGACCCTGAAATTTCCAACAAATCAATTGTAGTGTTATTTCCAAATAATCTTGGCACACTTGCTTGAAGGAACATAGAGGTGTCCTAGGTGGCATAACACTTCATCCTAGAAGTGAAAATTTGGAACTTGCTTACCCTCCAAGAGTGTTGGAATAGGGTCTCCTAACATGCTACGAAACTAGTCCATTTTGGATATTTTTAATTAGATTTAATCTAGTGGAGGGGTTTTGGGGTGGGTCAAAGCCTCGAAAGCGTTGTATTGGGTAAAAGGGAAAATTAGGGGTCCGAAAACCATGGGTGGCGGACCATAGGAAATTCGAGGCTAGATTGTTATAAATAGAGATGCATTTTGTATTGAAAAAGATAGGATATGATGAGCCATTGATGCGAATTATGACTTAAGCTATCTATTTGGGATTTGGGGAGTGGACTCCTGCTAGATGTGTGCGCGGAGATCCAAGTTCAGTTGTGTGCAAACCCTGTTGCTGTGTGCATAGGTTGGGAAGGGAATTGTAAGGAAGAGTTGATGAATGAATGAATACGAAAGATTGTCAGAGAACTGAATCTGAGAGTATTGTTATGTGAATTACTGATAATTGTTGTATTGTGTGTTTTCTGTCCTTAAGCTGAGAAAGATCCGTATACTACATTCTTGGATCTAGATATTTTATGTTTTGTTTATGTACTGCTGTGTTGATGTTATAACAAGCATATAACTATAGATCTAGTGCACGTGGATGCGAATAGAGACTTAATTAACCCTGCGCATAACAAGGTAATCGAGAATTACAGGACCTAGAGCAGCTCTGCTTGCTTTACCCATCCTTTCTCATGGTGCGGAAACTTGGTTCCAGCACCCACCCATACTACTTCAGGTGAGACTTTGACTTGCACAAGCAGGTCACTGCCGAAAGGGCCAGTAGTATAGGGGTTTGTTGGCAAACCTTGCACACCGAACCTGGGTCAGGACCCCTCGAGCCAACAAATGGTTCTGTTGCCAGGACCGGAAGAAGTCTGAGGAAGTGATCTAGTACTGACAAGAAAATACTAAATATCTGACGCAAAAGTGAAAGAGCGCTACTCTAGAGGAGAGTACAACACGAAGCGATAGGTATTATCAAACCAACCCAGAAGAGAATCATTCTATTCGTAGCCTGCCAAGGAGAGCAATGATGCAAGGGTCGTCAGGCTCGCAGGAGGGCAAGCCCTCAACCGGAGCCTTGTTAGAAGGAGACATGGCGGTACACTTGAAATTACCTACCTTTAAAGGTGAGACCGATGAAGAGATGGATCGTTTTTGGTTCGTTGCCAACTCGGTATGGACAGCACAGGGGGTGGTGAGCGATACTGTGGAAAAAGCACAGTTGTCCTTGGCCTTTGAAGATAGAGCGTTGGATTGGTATATGCGGTACATATCTCAAAACGGAAGCGCATCCCTTAAAAATATTAAGGATGCCCTAAAACAATAGTTTTGGAAGCCAAAGTCATACTCTCGGTTGGTAGCCGAAGTAAAATACTTCAAGAAAGGTACGTCTGAGTCCATGTGGGAGGCGGATCAGCGATTGAAGAAAGAAATTAGGGAAGGAGGGTTCAATTATGACGACAGACAACACACGGAGTGGTTTATCGCCATGTTTCTACCTCACTTACGCATACCAATGGGACAGTAGACCTTCGAGTTGCAGAAAAAAGCCCTGGAAATCGCTATGAAGCTCGAAGCCGCGCCCAAGGACAGTACATTGGGGGGAGTAAAACAAATTCAAGAGCAGCTCAGAGCCATGCACATGGAAATACAGAGCTTGCGGATGGAACAGGGAAAAGGAGTTAGCACAGACCTCTGGTGCGTACGATGTCGGGTGTCTAGTCATACTAAGGACCAGTGTCCCCTATTAGCGGATTACCTACAAATAGGGGGACCTAGTCCACTGCGCCTCGGATCTAGTGGACCTGCGCTCTGGTGCGATGACTGCCGGGTAGCGGGACTACATGATAAGACCCAATGCCCCCGACTAAGTATGGGTGATCTGAAACAACAATGGTGTAGGTTCTGCCGATTAGTAGGGCACGATGAGAAGAATTGTTGCACATATGAGCTATTGGTAGATCGGGGAAACCTCTATAGGGTACAGTCAGATCCCATGTCGCCAAGATCCCCTGCGACTTTTGGTGGCTCCCCAGCAAGGGGTAGGGGAGGTCAGGGAGGGAGCGCAGGATGGGGTCGAGGGTAGCTGATCTGCTATAACTACGGAGAGATAGGGCACTTCGCAAGGGACTATCCAAATCCCACCATGCAATTCTGCAAATATTTCCGGTAGCTGGACCATGAGATTGAAGATTGCCCAATTTTAATAGCCAAGATGCAGGAAAAGAAACCCACCCCTACGCAGAATGTGAAAAGGGTTAAAACTGAGCTACGCAGTGGGATGGTCACCCAGGGATCAAGGGGAGAAGTGCACATCACAGAACAAGCACTGCGGGTAGGCCCTGCGCAGCTTTTGGCGCACCTCAAGAGAAAGGAAGAGGTTGAGCCCCTTCTAACGGCATGCTTGAAACTGCTACGTAACAAAACCTCTATAGAAACTCTTCAAGTAGTACTGCATAGTTGCGCAGCCTGACCCAAACACAATCCCTGAGACTCGAGGTGTCCACCGGCTATATGGCTACAAGAAACGCACCGGATGAGAAATGCGGTTGACTGCACAGATTGGCGACTACGAGATGGACCAAGTTATTCTCGATTTGGGGTCGGATGCGAATGTACTACCAAAGTAGACATGGCAACGAATGGGTGAACCTAAGTTTGAATGGTCCACTATCCAGCTACGCATGGAAAATCAATAGAAGATCATATTGCTAGAACAGTTTCCAAGAGTCATGGTAGATATCACGGGAGTAAAAGTCCTAGCTAACTTTGAGGTCATTGAAATCGTGGAAGATGTGGATCTGTACCCTGCACTACTCGGGCTAGACTGGGCTATGGACATGGGAGGTGTCATCAATCTAAAAAAGTGTAGCATGGTGTTCGAAAACATTGGTACACACGTAATAGTACCACTAGATCCAGCAGAAGGCGCGCGGTATACGGAACCAGCCTATGAATAGGAGGAACTAGACCACATTTACAGATTGACTGCGCAGGATGAAGATAGGAGTAAAACAGCAACAGATAGGATATTTTGGAGGGATAGTGAATGCTGTTATGACGCTGATGGGGAACAGGAAAGTTGGAAAAACTGATTACATGAGGTTTCAGCACTGCGCTACCCCCGGGTCGCAAGAACCCTCTACTGCATTTCCTCAGAGGTAAGAGATCTACCCCACTTTGATGAGGCTGGTAGTGTCCGGGAATTCCTAATAACACTAGAAGCTAGGGTGCCAAGAGAACGACGGCTCTAGGCCCTTAATCTGGCTATGCGTGGGACACTTGCACGTTGGTGGGACACCCACAAGAAATCATTCCCATATTGGGAAACGTGTCGAGAAAGGATGCTTCTACGGTTCACCCCTCTAGCTGACATACACACCAGGGTGTTCCTCAGACCTGGGGATCCCCACACACATCTGCGTGTTTGGATGACCAAATGGTCCGACCGAACTAAAGAAGAATGGGTCCATCTATTTTTTCATTCCTTAGGTCCTATCCCAACTGCTTGGTACTTAGATGCGGAATTGAACCAGCGCACCCGCCACTGGGAAACGCTAAAGGAGGACTTTGTCAAGACATTCGGATTGATTGGTGGGACAAAGACGCTTGAAGAAGCTATGCAAGACATTGATGTGTTTGTCTTTAAGAATACTCCCCACCATGTTGCCCCAACGGTCCTGACATGGGACGTGCAGATGCACGACATAGCCAATTGTCGGAGCTTGGCAATTGATGAGGACGACGATAATCCTCAAAAATTTTCTATCCCGAAATTTGAAGGAGAACGCGTTGTTGTAGGGCCATCAAAACATAATCTTGACCTAAAACAGCCTCTTAAGCTGTGTGACGTTAATATTGGGATGAAGGATCACCCTAAGCTGGCTAATATTAGGGACTATTGGGATGAGGGGAATGTAAGAAAAATCGCAGAATTACTCACGAAATATCAGGACCTATTTCTGACGAAGTACTCTGAGCTCAAGGGAATCACCGGGGACCTTGGTATTATGCATATCACCCTGAAACCTGAGGTCCACCCTGTCAAGCAACGGCCGTACTGATTGAATCCCAAATACAAGCAAAAGGTCAAGGAAGAGCTAGATAAAATGCTTGCCGCAGGTATCATTGAACCAGTTGAGCAGTCAAACTGGGTAATTCCAATGGTTGTCCAGGAAAAGAAGACCAAGGGAGAAATACGCATCTGTGTGGATCTACGCAAGTTAAATGACGCCTGCATCCATGACCCCTTTCTTACACCCTTCCCCAATGAAATCCTTGATAGTGTGGGTGGACAGGAGGCCTATTCCTTCACCGATGGGTTCTCAAGGTACCATCAGATTCGGATTGCACCTGAAGACCGCAGTAAGACTAATTTCGTGACTGAATGGGGGTCTTTCCAGTATACGATCATGCCTGTTACACAAAAAATTATCACCTTGACATTCTGCTAACTATATGAGCTCATTAACACTCATACATACCTCCTATGCAAGTCTTACAACCTTTTTTCCTCATGTCAAGCCTTGAAAATGAGAGAAAGTTCCTAAAAGTCTCATAAACTTTGGTGTCGCACTTTCTCGCTATCTTGCCTACGGTCCCGCACCTATTGTTCATCTCTCTTGCGTACCTGAACGCACTTTATCTGTGTTAAAGGTGCGGATCCCTGTAAGATAAAAAAGGCGCAAGTAAATTCCAAAAATCTCAATAAAAGTAAATTTTGGAAGCTTCTAGAATGGATCTTGTGGTGGAAGAACCGCTCTTGTGAGGTGCATGAATCCCTTACCTTATGGAGCTAACCCCTTGATGTGAGGAGCTTATCCCTTTGAAGGAGGATTCTATCCCTTTATACTTGGAATAGAAAACCTCCTCTTTTCCACTATAAAAAGAGGCATTGGGTAGCCTCAAAGGGAGGTCAAGCTTAAGAAGATTTGAGGTTAAGTGTTGTTGAGATTTAGACTCAGTTGACTAAGAATTTTTGTGAGGAGAGATTACATACCTCTATTTGTCTTGGTTGGAAGAGTGCAAGACTTATCAAAGTAGAGGAGATTCCTGCTTCGGACCCCGGGAAGGCCTTTCGAACATCAAGGCTAAGGTTGTAAGGTTCTTCTGTATATTTTAAGATTAATACAATCAAGTTCTGTTTTTCTCAATAAATTGTCGTTCGATTGTTTATTTCAATAAGCTGTCGTTTGATTGTTTATTTCATAGATTCCTTGATCACTATGATAGGTATGTTTTATAATTATTTGTTATACAGGTGCTATTTAATATTTGCTTGTTTGTGATTGCAGGTCGACGAAAGACGACACTTTCTTGCGACGAAAGAACTCTTGTTGCGACGGAAGATCTCTTGTTGCGACGGAAGGATTTTGATGCGACGGAAGCTTTACAACTGCAAATAAGCATTTGGATCTAAGGTAGGATCGACACCTTCATAGCATTTATTTGTAAAACGAATATACTTAGAGAAAGACAAACTTAGTTGTTCGTTTGTTGCTAGATTGTCTTCTGACACTAGGGAGATCGGTCTTGTTCGCAAGAACGATTTATCCGGCCAACAAATTGGCGACTCCGCTGGGGAAAGAACTTGTTGTTTTTGGTTCTCTTTTATTTTGATTTGAGGAAAAGTTTTTTCCTGGTTTTTGATTGATGGATATCTGCCTGGGTAGCTTAGGTTTTCTCTGTTTTTGAAAATTTTGAAATCTTTTACGTTTTTCTTGAACTTTTCTAGGGACCGCACTTTGTTCTTTTGCACAGTGCGGGCAGTTTCGCACTTTCCTTGAGTAAACAGTGTGGGACCGCACCTGTTACTTCTGGGAGCCTGCGGACCCTGTTAAAATTTTGGAAAAACTCTAGATTTTTTTTTTCCAGTTTAGTTTAGATTTGATTTAGGATTCTTAGCATCTACCCAGATCTGTATTTTTCTGTCAAAAATATCTTGTTTCTGAATTTCTTTCAGCAATTTTTCATCTCATCAATCTCCATTAAGTTAATTGGGTGTTTTGAGTCTCTTTTTTGAGAAATTCTTAATTTGATTTCCTTTGATCATTACTTGGAGGTTTTTCTCAGTATTTTCACAATTTTGCATCTTTTTGCTTTTTGTAAAAAAATTTCCCCCTCATTCGTCGAGGGGGGGGGCTAAATTGTGTATGAGTGTTAATCACCTTTGAGTGTTTTTTTATCTTTGGAACTCTCACCCGATTTTCTTGACTTGCACTTGATTGGTTCTTAGATCACATTAGAATCATCTTGTGTTTGAGAATTCTCTTGCATAGATCATATTTGCATAATTAGAATTCTCATTTTCAGAATATGAATGAAAAATGTGCATAGATTACATTTGCATACTTTTCATGTGAATTGTGCATAGATTACAACTGCATAGTTTACATTCTGAAAAATAAATCGTAGATTTAGATCAGTTTTCTTTGATTTGAATTTAGATGTTTTTATGCTTGTTTTAAAAACATAAAAATATAAAAAATGGTTTTGGAAATGATTTGCATTAGTTTTTCTTGATGAAATTAGTGCATTAGAGAATTTTTTATATTTTCTCTTAGTGATCAATTTTTGCATTGTTGGAAGTGAATGGAAACTCTCTCCTTACTTTAGTTAGGATTCATCGAAGTGAAAAGATTACATTATCATATTCGATTGCATTCAGTTTTGGTTCGGGTCATAGCACCATTGGTTTTGTATCCATTTACCCTTTTGAGTAATAACAGCCTAAATAACACAGCGCTTAATTAAAATTCATCTAGTAATTTTTACATTTTTAGGGCTCTTTCCACTAATCTAGCTTAGGATTAGTGCTTTGGAATAGGTTGTAGTTAACTTTCCAAAGCAACAAAAACAAACAAGTAGATAGATCTTGCGGTAGGAAATAAATCCAATTGTAATTAGTACAATCTGGGAAGCTTCTCTTAAAGAAGTCAATCAAGAGATCATGTCCGAACCTTTGAGACAATAAATTATGTTTCATTAGGAAAGATAGAAGATTCTGCGTGCATTAAAAATGGTAAACCTCGGATTAACCATTGTTGAGGAGCCTGGGGTCACTTGTCGGTAAACCTTTGATTGACCATGTCGAGGAACCTTCAAGGGGATTGAGCTTTGTTACTCTGCCCTTGCGCGTGGAATAGGATCGTAGACTGTTCCCCCAGTTGTATTTTTTACTGTTGGTAACCTTAGTGTCCATAAGCTTAATATTATTTCCTAAGGTGACGGTGAAGGAAAGATCTCACTGTACCTGGAGCAGACGTCGACTAGACTCACTTGGACTCTCGGGGGTTCTCTTCACTTGAGATGGTTTTGTGAAGAAACTTGTGCCAGTCTGTTTCATTAAGCAGGTTGTCAGGGTAACTGTTCCAACCGCCCTTTCTGTATTAAATTCTACGATGTTGGATTTCATCACCAACTAGTGTTTTTAGTACGGGAAGTTACTGTTTGTGTGTGGTTTGACTCCTAGATTTGATAGCGCGTGTTAATTTGTTTGTTTTTACTTTAGAGACCATAGGTGTGAATTGTGAATTTTAATTGTTAGGTGTGAATTGTGAAGTGTTAATTTTAGTTTTAAATTGTTAATAAAATTCACTGAAGTTGAATATAATGGAAACTGTTCCGGAATTTACCAACCAAGGAATCCCTCTTAGTGAGAATCCTAGTACTTTTCCTTGCTTTGGAAATGTTGGTCCTCCTTATATGGCTACTTTGTCATTACCTGGATTTACAATAGGTTTACCGATATGGTTATTTTCAACTTCGTTGGCCCCGAACACTCCAATTTTTCCACCTCAACCGGATGTTTCACAGAGTTCACCATCTCAACATCACCAACCTTATGTTGACCCTTTACCTTCTTCACCTAATATTTCTTCCTCTGTTTCTTCCTCTTCACTTGGTAAAAGCCTTGACGCTAGTAACCAAGTGGCTAAGAAGAAGAAGAAGTGGAAGAAGAAGAAGCAACATAAGAAAGAATTCAACCAACCAACCATGGCTATAAGTGTTAGTTGTGTTGAGGAAACCTCCAACATGCATCGTAAACCAAAATCCCCTTGCAGGCTTTGTAAGGGTGACCACTTCCTTATAGATTGTCCTGGTATTCCAAATGTCTTGGAAGTATGGTCAGAAAATTCTCATCAACTTTCCGTTGATCCATCAACCAGTGATAGTCAGGTTCCTGGGAAAAAGGGTAAAGTTAGGTTTCTGTTTGGTCAATTTAGTGTGTCCTAAATTGCTGCATTTAATTTTTCAATCCGGGAATCGTAAGCTGATGAAGTGTGGCGCACTATATGTGCAAGATAACCTATTTCTTAACTTTTTGTCGTTTTTGGTTTTCTAAGGTGAAATGGAAATTCTAAGATGAAAACAAGTTTGGTTACGTTTGTTCAAGGAAGTGATATCCCCTATAATGATTTACCAACTTGAAATTTTAAAAAGAAATTTGAAATTTACAATGACAAGACTTGAAAGGAAATGAAAATGTGCTGCTGAAAATGAAAAAAATGCTGCTAGTCTAGTAAATCAAAATAATGAACTATTGAGCATGAAAACTAAACTATTCTTGCTGCCGACTAAACATAAAAGAAACTATGCTTAAGGAAATTCAAAATTGCAACAAAATAAATCTAAATCAGATTACATCAATTTATCTTTTGATCCTTCATCATTAGTCCAGCTATGATTTTCGGAAGTAATCATAAACAATTTGAGTAACTGATATTTAATTTGCAGAAAGTAAACTAATACTAAACCATACACTCATGATTCAATCCCTCACCATCAGTCCAGCTGTGGCTTTCGGAGGCAACCTAAGATGTCATGCATGATTTAATATATCTAAATTTGCAGAAAAGAAACTAATACTAAACTACACATTTCATAATGCAATCCCTCACCATCAGTCCAGCTGTGGCTTTCGGAGGCAACTGAAGATGCTATGAGCAAATTAGTATATCTAAATTTGCAGAAAAGAAACTAATACTAAACTACACATTTCATAATGCAATCCCTCACCATCACCCAAATTTGGGTTTTATATAAATCGAAGATACAGTGAGTACTTAGTATATTTGTACTTAACTACCCAAGTAGATAAGCAATACTGAAATTAAACAAAAACTATGAAAAGCAAACTAGCAGCACAACAATGTTAGTTCCATGTCATTAGTCAAAAATCTATGAAAATGCCCGGTCGCCTATCTATAACCTCGAAACAAGAACACCGATCGTTGATTAACAATCATAAAGCAAGGAAAGATGTAAATAAAGGAAATTATGGAAGCGGTATAACGTAAATGAAACAAGTGCAATGCATGAACATATGAATGGATTATGACACAATGATTTCTAAAGAAACGAAAATGAAAATTATACACTAATGCACAAAACCTTAGCTGAGCAGGGGCCCTCTACACCAGCCTTGGCAACGGTTCTCAAATACGAATTAAGTTGGAAAACAGAGTCTTCTTATATTAAAAAGCAGTCATTACAGAATGGTAATGTTACAGCACAAGTACAACGTAATCACACTACAGAGAAAACTAATAAAAGATAACAGAGACTAATAGAAATTATGGAAGTTTATAAACAGAAATTAAACAAATGCAATGTATGAACATATGAATGGATTATGACACAATGATTTCTAAAGAAACGAAATTAAAATTATACACTAATGCACAAAACCTTAGTTGAGCAGGGGCCCTCTACTCCAGCCTTGGCAACGGTCCTCAAATACGAATTAAGTTGGAAAACAGAGTCTTCTTATATTAAAAAGCAGTCATTACAGAATCGTAATCTACGACACAAAGTACGAGCGTAATCCTGGAAGACTAATAAACTGTATGAGGTAACATCTTCACTGTCCCATACAACGCATTATATATAACAACGAACTATAACTGTCTCCTAAAGTTCATGCTGGTGGAGAGCACGTAGACAACTACGTCCACGGATATAGGAGCATGGTCGTGTTGGAAAGTAAATCTACGAGAGGTGGATGCTTGAATTCGACTTTGGAGCCCTGTACAGATGTCGATCTATCCTCCGCAGGCTTAGAAACGGCCGTATGACTCCTCATGTGACACGAAACAGAGTCCTACCGACATGAGACTCCATGGTTGACTTCCATGTGGACGCCTTTGACCGCGGCTTCTTTGGATGAGTTTGCTTGAACCAATAGGACACGAACCATGTCCACGTCATTCCTGACGTGCCCATGTGGCTCGTTTTCCTTAGACTCCTTAGAACACAGCATAGAATTTTCACAAAATATTTCTTGAGAAGGATTGCGCCGTGAGAAAATTAACAGATTATGTTGAATAGACAAATCTAGATCAAATAGCAAACACAAAAATACTAATTAAAAACCATGCTAGATGCTCTTTTGCACAGCATGATATTGACAATTTGGAGAGTTTAGATGAGTGAAAAAGGTATTTGGAAGCGGAAAGATGCGGTTAAACTCTTACAACCCCCAACTAATGAAGGTGTTGCATGTCCTCATGCAACCAAAATTTTGATGATATTCTTTATTGATTCATGTGCCTTAACACCAGTAATACATCAATCCTCTCCTCTTCTTCCTTAGTGCTAACATTCAGGGTTTCTTCATTAAGCACCTAATTTGATATTAACAAATTCTTTCTGTTCAACTTCGGCATTTCTTCAGTTTATATTCTTCTTTCATGCCTCTTCAATGTAGCATGGTATTATCATGGATGATTTTGTCCAATTTGCCTTGTTCTTTCAATGTTTCATTTTCATTTTTTATGTGCCTATTTAAAAGCTCCAGCTCAAAAATTTCATGTTTTAGTGATTGAACTAAATCATCCTGCAATGTATGAGGCTGAATGGACGAAGTACTTGGACCTGTAGTTGCCTTTTCCAAAGATTCTATATAGTCATATACTTCCTGCTGCTTGGGGTCTATTTCAGGTGTCATTTTTATTGGGCTGTCCCCAAAATGCCGTGAAGGAGAGTTATTTTCAAAATCTGGCTGAGGAGGGCTTACATCAATATCTTGCTGAGAATAGGATGGAGTATGTTCAATGTCTGATTGGGAATGAAATGAACCAGGTTCACTAACTAACTGAGATGGACTATGGTCAGCTAGGGACTGTTCAGATGTCTCCTCACCCAAATCAATGAAGTGAGGACCCTTAATTTGTGTTTTCCTCAATTTCCCCTTAAGTCTGCTGCTTCTCCTCACACGCTGTGGTACACTATCCTTTTGTTTTTGTTTTCCTTTCTCTATCTTCTTGGGCATAGATGACTGTTTTTGAAGATAGACTAATCTTTTAGATAACACTTGATTATCTTCTTCTTCTTCAGAAGGAGTTTTATGTACAGCCTCAATAGTTTCTCTCTCTTTTGGTGTTATTGGCTTCTTACCCTTGATTTCCTTCTTCTTCCTTTTTACTAGTCTCTCTTCCCTATCAGTTCTTTCCATAGTAGTAGTAGGAGTATTTTGGATTTCATCAATTGTTCTTTTCCTCCTACTTCTTCTTGCTGTGCTAGCTGCAGGAATTTCCTGAGTAGGAGTAATTTGGGTTTCAACATTTATTATTTTTCTTCTACTCCTTCTTGTTGAACTACCTTCAGGAATTTCCTGAGGTTCCTCAAAGAAATTTCTAACCAGAAATTGTTCCCATGTATCTTTCTTTTCCTTTAACTCCTTTTCAATCAGAATTTTTACAAGGCCGTGGTGATATAGATGGGGTTCTACATCTCCCAAATGTTTCTGAACAATCACGGACATTTTCTTCAAACTATTGAATAGAAAATATGGGAGATTGAGAGTTTGATTTTCTAGAAAATTCATCAATAGCCTGGTATGGTACATATACATGGACCCAAAATGGCCTTCACATGTAATGAATTTCTGAACAACTAGCAGTAAAGTAGCCCATTCCTCTTTCAATGCATGCACAGGAATTCCTCTTTTAAAAACAGTTATGTCCATACCTTGATTTCGTAAGATTGTTCTCCATGCTTCATCACTGATGCTTTTATTTTTAAACCAACGCTCACCCTCCTGAAGAAGTTCCGTGGCTGTTGCTATAGATGCTTCATTGACCGCAAACTTAAGGTCTCCAATCTCTGCTTCCAAGCCATTAAACGACCTTGCAAATGCCTTCGTCACTTCTTTATGATAACCTTTGAATTTCTGGATAAACCGCAACCATTTTGCTTTCTTCAATATCTCCCTTATTTGCGGATATCCCTCCATAAACTTTGGTCCTTTCGGTTCTGCTCTTAGCAATTTACCCATTTCTCTTTTCTGCTCTTCACAATTTTGTCTGCGTGAGGGTTTAAATGGAGATAGAACGGTTGAATGCACAGGAACGAGCACAATGACTGTGGGAATGTATCATAAAATGGGAATGAGAACCATAAACGGAATGGAGTGAGACTGTGGGTAGATATCCGAGAGTGAGAATGAGCACAAGGAACGAAATGGAGTGAGACAGAACAGAGTGGGGTTTCGTAAACACGGCAGAGACACGACAAAGAGATTAACAAAGTATAACACATTCGGCAGCGTTTTGAATTTTGGTGGCTGCGCAATAAATATGAGCACGTTTCAATCAACGGTTATGAATTCATGCGGCTGTAAGAGTCCTTGATCAAATCAAATACGTCTCATTATCTCCGGTGGGATATTGGAACATGAGTGAAAATCGGAATTTTAATGATGAAACCGTTTGTGAATGAATGCAAGAGGATAACATGGAGATCGTGAAAGATTACGGAACTGTCAATATAATCATTGCACGCAATGGATAGAGCTCATGGTTCAGAACTATATAAAAAATGTGTTTTTCAATGCTATTTGAAATAAATTTTATTCATACCTTTGGAATCTTTGCCTTTTCCCTTGGTCTTCAACTGATTGATCTCCATTGGTGTCTTGAATGCTCCATGTCTTCATTTTTGATCCTCTCACCTGCATTTTATTTTATAATTATGGAAATAATATCTGACTGTACATTCTCTTTGAAAACAGAGTAGTAGCTGCGGAATCTGCTTCTGGCTGCGGAAACTGGAGTCAGCTGCGGAAACAGATGTCAGCTGCGGAAACTGACACAACTATTACTTGGATGAATAGAAATGAACAAATGACAAATGACCAGATGGAAATGGTCATGAAAAAGATTTTTATTGATGGAATGGAATGAAATGAAGTGGAATGAAGTGAAATGAAATGAAATGAAATGGAATGAAGTGGAATGAAATGGAGTGGGTGGTGACAAAGCTTGTGAAATGAAAGAGAGATTTTTTTTGGAAAATATAGAGTGTCAGGTATTCCTGATTTTCACCCTATATTTTCTGCATAAGACTGCCAATCAATGATTGGTTTTCAGGCTTATACCATTATTTTTTTATTTTTATTTATTTATTTTTTTTTAACTGAAAAGAACAAAAGAACTAGGTTGGTGGAGAAGAAGAATTCTTCTGTACCAGCCTGATTGCAGAACTTTCTTGAAACATTTTGACAAAATCCTCTTTTGAGAGTGGCTTATGATAAACTTTCAATCTATGACCATTCACAATAAGAGGAGTTTGAAACTCATCAATGGTCTTGATTCTTACAGCTCCATTGCTAAAGATCTTGTCAATCTCATATGGCCCAAGCCAATGAGTCTGAAATTTCCCTTGAAAATCTTTAAACTTGGAATCAAATAGCAATGCCCAATCTCCTTCTTGAAACTTCTTCTCTTTGATATATTTGTCATGCCATTTAGCTCTTTGATATTGAACTAGATCAGTTCTTAGAATTGCTTCTTGTCTAATCTCATCTAGCTCATTCAATTGCTCCATTCTATGCTTTTGGGCTTCTGATAAGTCCATTCCCAACTGAACTGCTATCTTGAAGGTCTTGACTTGGAACTCAATGGGGAGCAAGACTTCTTTCCCATAAACAAGTTCATAGGGAGAATGTCCTGTTGTATTTCTCCATGTAGTTCTGTAGGCCCACAAGGCTTCAGGAAGCCTTTCTGCCCCATCTCTTCTATGTAGATGAACAGTTTTGGTGATGATACTTTCAAGAACTTTATTTGTGGACTCCACTTGACCATTTGCTTGCGGATGGTAAGGAGTAGATCTTATGTGCTTGATTTTGTATTCTTCCATCAATTTCTCCACCAAGTTGGATGTGAATTGGCTCCCCTGATCTGTCACAATTTCTCTTGGAACACCAAAGCGAGTAAAAATATCCTCATAAAGAAAATGAACAACTGAATTTTCAGTAGCAGATACTAATGCTTTAGCTTCTACACATTTAGTAACATAATCAGTGCAAACCAATATATACTTCTTTTGCTTAGATGGTGGATTAATAGGTCCAATGAAATCTAAAGCCCATTTTTCAAAGGGTTCAATGAGTACCTGTGTTTGCAATGGCATTTCATTGGAAAGGGTAGGTTTCCCTACTCTTTGGCAGCTGTCACACCTTTTGACATATTGTTTTGCATCTTTGAAGAGGGAAGGCCAATAATATCCTAAAGAGAGGATTTTATAGGCCGTCCTTTTGTCTGCAAAGTGTCCGCTGCATGGTTCATCATGACATGCCTTAAGAATATTAGGCATTTCATCTTCCCTGACACATCTTCTGATCACAAGATCTGGCCCTGTTTTAAACAATTCGTTAGAAATCCATGAATATTTTGAACTCTCCTGAATAATTTTTCGTTTTTCACTTGGAAATAAATGTAAAGGCAGTTTCCCTGTAACCAAATAGTTAGCAATATCTGCATACCAAGGAGTCTTAATAGTTACTGCAAACAAGTATTCATCAGGAAACTTATCCTCTACAGGAGAATCTTCTTTAGTATTCTGAATCCTAGACAAGAAATCAGCTACTGTATTCTGTTTTCCTGGTCTATCCAACACGGTAATATTGAATTCTTGCAAAAGTAAAAGCCATCTTGTCACTCTGCCATTAGTAACAGGTTTGTTCATTAAATATCTAATTGCAGAATGGTCAGTATGAATAAAAATTTCATAGCCTGTTATGTAATGTCTAAACTTATTAATTGCATGAACAACAGCTAAGAACTCTTTTTCAGTCACAGTATAATTCAACTCTGTGGGAGTCAAATTTTTACTGGTGTAATAAATGGCATAAGGAATTAAATCTTTTGACCCAACACAGCTCCAAGAGCTGTATCTGAAGCATCTGTAGAAATATGGAAAGGAAGTTTCCAATTTGGTCCTCTCAAGATAGGTGCTTCAGATATTCTTGTTTTCAAAGTTTCAAAATTTGATTGACAATCAGGATCCCATTTAAATTCACAGTCTTTTGTAAGCAATTTGAAGAGTGGAGATGCAATTTTAGTGAAGTTTTCTATAAATCTTCTATAGTAACCAGTAAATCCTAGAAACTTCTAACATCTCTTTGACAATTTGGAATAGGTAACTTGGAGATGACTTCAAATTTTGATCTATCAACCTTAATCCCATCCCCTGAAATATGATGTCCTAAAACAATCCCTTCAGTAAACATCATAAAGCATTTTTCATGGCTTAATGAAAGGTTTGTTTCTTTACATCTTATAAGAACTTTCTCCAAATTTTCTAATGCCTCTTCAAATGAATTACCATAAACTGTAAAATCATCCATATAAACCTCTACACAATCATGGATTAGATCAGAAAAAATTCCTAGTACTGCTCTTTGGAATGTTGGAGGTGCATTACATAACCCAAAAGGAAGCACTCGGTAGGAAAAAGTTCCCCATGGACAAGTAAATGTGGTCTTATCTTGATCTTGAGGTGCTACCTGAATTTGATTATAGCCACTAAAACCATCCAAAAATGAAAAGTACTTTTTACCTGCTAATGTATCTAATACCTGATCAATAAAAGGCAAAGGAAAGTGATCATTCAAAGTTGCTTTGTTCAACTCCCTGTAATCAATGCATACTCTCCATTTACCATTCTTTTTAGGTACTATAACCAAAGGAGAAACCCATCGGCTATCTGAAATTGGATAAATGAAGTTTACATTGAGAAGTTTTGGAGCTCTTCTTTCACTATCTCCATAAGATTTGGATTCATCCTTCTTTGAGGTTGTCTGATTGGTCTACTGTTTTCCTCAATATAGATATGATGGATGCAAGTCTTAGGATCAATACCCTTCATGTCGGTATACTCCCATGCAAATGCAGTAGAATGTTTTTGCAAGATTCTGGTTAGTTCTTCTTGTTGTGACTTCTCCAAATGTTTGTTGATATTCAATGTTTTTCCTGGAAAAATCTCAATAGCAGAATTACCAAACTCTTCCATAGAGTAAAGAGACATTTGTCTTGATGATAAATATTCTATGTCGGATTCCAACTGAAATTGTGTGGGGTCATATTCTGAAGATGTCTCAAAATTTTCTAATGTGTTCAGAATTTGACTATCCTCACTAATTTCAGAAATGGTAAGAACAGGTTGTATAATATCCTCATCATCAACCCATTCATTGTCTCCTACTTCTATGATTGCTTTTGCTGGAGGATACAAATTGATTTTCTTTGTCGAATTACCATTAGAAATGTACATATCCCCAGATCTACAACTAATGAAAGCATCAGCTGTGGCTAGCCAAGGTCTTCCTAAGATAAGTGGGTGCCCTCCTAGATTACTCTTGGGAGTCAAAATCATAAAATCTACTGGATATTCCCAAGAATCCAAGGAGACTGAAATATCTTCTAATACACCATATGGTTTAATAATTGATCGATCTACAAGTTGCAGTAAAGTAGGTGTAAAAATAAGGTTAGGAAGTTTTAGCTGGTCCATAGTCTGTCTACTCATAATGTTGATAGCAACCCCTAAGTCAATCAATGTGTTTGGAATTTCTATCCCATTTATATGTGTCTTGACAATTGGACTTCCTGGATCTACATACTTTTGCATGGTAATTTTTCCCATCATAATGTCTGCAATCTTTCCTACCGGGTGGATTCTTCTTGTGTCTTTTAGTTTCCTTCCTGGTCTTTTGAAACTCAACTCCTTTATAGTTTTTGCTAGAATAGGAATTTCTCGAATGGCTTGTAGCAATGGAATCTTGATACAAACATTCTTCAATTCATCTAGAAAGTCATAGTTAGGCAACAAGATTTGTTTTTCCACCCCCTTGTCAATTTGTAGTCTTTCGGGAAAAGGAGGTGTAGATGAAGATGTTGGTTGCTCAACTATAGGAGTTGTGGGTGTTAACTTTTCTTTTTCTTTTTGCATGCTTGAATTTTGAAGAGATTCTTCCTCAGAACCTTTATTAACTTGAAGAGAGTCCTCCTCAGAGGTATCTTTCTCTTGAATATCTATAGAAGGTTTTTCTAAAACTCTACCAGATCTGAGTTGTACATCGTTGAGAGGAACAATCATATAGGTAGGAAATTGTTGTCCTTCTACCATATAGGTAGTTTGAGGATTCTTATTGTTAGGATTTGGCAATGGCTGAGCTGGAAGTTGATTTGTCTTCTGTTGGTATGGGAGCATGAGTTGAGGATTTGTATTTTTTTGAGAAGGTTGTTGTTGTGGAAATGGCAATGAAAGTTGTGGATTTGGGCTTCGAAGTTGTGGAGCTTTTTGATTTTAAAAAGATGGAGGATATTGATAAAATTGAGCAAATATCCCATAAGGATTTTGCATCCCTTGTACCCATGGCTGATATGAATTTTGATGTTGGGGCCAAGGTTGTTGCCAAGGATTCCAATTTGGTGGGGTTTGAAAATTCATAGGGTTGTTAAACCCTTGAGGTTGTTGTCCCTGCCAAGGTCTCCTTGCGACAAAACAGAGAGATTCTACTGAATTTGGGTCTTCTTGAAAAACAACTTTGAGTCCAGGAATTGAAGGACAATCCTTGATCTCATGATTTTCTGAGAAAATCATACATGTTTCTAAAACTTTTGCATCCAAGGGACATTCCCTTAAAGCATGTTTCTTCCTACATTTCGGACAAAAGATGGCTAAAGCATCTGTTTCTGCTTTCTGCTTGTTTTGGATTTTAAGGGTGTCTAGTTGTTCACTAAGGCTCCCTAAGATATCAGTTTTGAACTCATCAAGCATATTACCAATCTCTGCCCTACTTAATGATCCAGTTGCAGATTTGTTAGCCCTAATAAGAGAAGAATCCCTAGGCCCTTTTCCAGTTTTAGATCTTCCCCTTGAGAATTGGATACATAGTTCTGTTATATCATGAAATGGGAGTTGATAAATGTCTCCTTTACCCATCATGTTTAAAATGTCTATCCATTCATCTCTAATGGCTTTTAATAGGAGGGCTTTCAAGGTTTCATTATCTAAGTTGCTCATATTTTCTCTTTTCAAGTTGTATTGAAATCTTTCAATTAAGTCTTCCAAATTTTCATCTTCTTTTTGCATCATTTTGAATACCTCATCCTTGTGATTGGTGGGCATACAATAGTCCAAGTATCTATCAAAAAATGTTTGTTTCATTTCATTCCAAGTCCTGATAGATTGAGTGGCTAATCCCATGAACCATTTCAAAGCAGATCCCTTCAATGTTGAAGGAAACAGTTTGAGTTTTTGAGAATCTTCCATATAGTCATAAGTTCGGCACACAACTTCAAACTCAAACAGAAATGTTTCGGGATCCTCACTTCGCAATCCATAAAAGTTAGGGAGAACAGATGGTGAGATATTTTTCATTGTTGCATGAGTTTCCTCATCAACTATAGGGAATCCAAACAAATTGTCTCCTTCCCTATTTCTACCATTATTTCCTTCACCATTGTTGTCTCCATTATCTCCTCCTCTTCTACCTCCACCTCTATTTATTACTTCCTCTGCCATGATAGTTTATTTAGAGTCCTTATAGTCCTCTAGTTCTTCTACCAAGGAAGGATGAGAGAAAGTCTCTTTGTTTTCTAAGTGGGTTTTAGTAGGTGGTATAGGAGAATCCTCTAATTCAACTGTTCCTTGACTTCCAAAAATCTTAAGGCTAGGGGTAGATCTATGCCTTGAAGAAGATGGAGTTGTGAAAATCAAACTCTTGGCTTTAGCTATAAACCTTCCCCTAGAATCTCTTGCTCTATGCATGTCATTTTTTTATTTTTAAAAAGTTGGGCTAATAATTCTCTTTCTGATCTTCCAGATCACACTAGGTGCAAGAAGAGAGCATACTTAAGAAATTACTAAACCAATAACTCTCTTTTCTGATCCTCCAGATCACACTAGGTACAAGAGGAGAGCATACTTCAAGAAGTTATCAAGTTTTCCCTTCTTTTATGATTTTATGTTTTTTTTTTTTAAGAAATTGGCTACCTAGTTACACTTCCCCGGCAACGGCGCCAAAATTTTTGGTCAATTTAGTGTGTCCTAAATTGCTGCATTTAATTTGTCAATCCGGGAATCGTAAGCTGATGAAGTGCGGCGCACTATATGTGCAAGATAACCTATTTCTTAACTTTTTGTCGTTTTTGGTTTTTCTAAGATGAAATGGAAATTCTAAGATGAAAACAAGTTTGGTTATGTTTTTTCAAGGAAGTGATATCCCCTATAATGATTTACCAACTTGAAATTTTAAAAAGAAATTTGAAATTTACAATGACAAGACTTGAAAGGAAATGAAAATGTGCTGCTGAAAATGAAAAAAATGCTGCTAGTCTAGTAAATCAAAATAATGAACTATTGAGCATGAAAACTAAACTATTCTTGCTGCCGACTAAACATAAAAGAAACTATGCTTAAGGAAATTCAAAATTGCAACAAAATAAATCTAAATCAGATTACATCAATTTATCTTCTGATCCTTCATCATTAGTCCAACTATGATTTTCGGAAGTAATCATAAACAATTTGAGTAACTGATATTTAATTTGCAGAAAGTAAACTAATACTAAACCATACACTCATGATTCAATCACCAATGTAATTCAAATTGGTATTTTCTTGGAGTATAAATCGAAGATGTCATGTATGATTTAATATATCTGAATTTGTTAAAAGAAACTAATATTAAACTACACATTTCAATTCAATCCCTCACCATCAGTCCAGCTGTGGCTTTCGGAGGCAACTGAAGATGTTATGAGCAATTTAATATATCTAACTTGCAGAAAGGAAACTAATATCAAACTACACATTTCATAATACAATCTCTCACCATCAGTCCAGCTGTGGCTTTCGGAGGCAACTGAAGATGTTATGAGCAGTTTAATATATCTAAATTTAATCCATCAAGTAGATAATACCTAAATTAAACAAAAGCTAAAAAGTAACTAGCAAGCAGAACAATGTTAGTTCCATGTCATTAGTCAAAAAGCTATGAAAATGCCAAGGCTACCTATCTATAACCTGAAACAAGAACACTGATCAGTGATTAATAACATAAAACATGAAAGACAGAAGTGAAATGGAAAGCATGAAAGTTTATAAACAGAAATGAAGCATATGTATCATGAAAAATGCAATGTATAAACATGTGAATGGACTATGGCACAATGAGCTTTAAAGAAATAAAACAAGAACTATACACTAATGCACAAAACCTTAGCTGAGCAGGGGCCCTCTACACCAGCCTTGGCAATGATATTCAAGTATGAATTAAGTTGGAAAACATAGTCTTCTTATATTAAAATGCAAATATTACACTGCAATGTTACTAAGACAAGTACAACAGAATCACACTACGTATAGTTAATAAAAGATAATGAGAGACTCAACATCAACTAACTTTATATATGCAAACCATTATATATAACACGAACTATAACTCGTCTCCCAAAGTTCATGCCGGGTGGAGGCGATAATGTAGACCATTATGTCCACGGATCTAGGATCATGGCTGTGTTGGAAAGTAAATCTATGAGGAGTGGATGCTTGAATCACTTGGAGCCCCAGATACATGTTTCGATTTATCCTCCGCAGCTTTAAACGCGTCGTATGAATCTTCATGTGACACGAAACAGAGGCCCCCGCCGACATGAGACTCCATGTTTGACGGTTGACTTCATGTGGACGCCTTTCCACCACTCTTTGGATGAGTTTGCTTGAACCAACAGGACACAAACCATGTCCACGTCATTCCTGAGCTGCCCATGTGGCTCGTTTTCCTTGTAGACACCTAAAGCATAGAGTTTCACAAAATAGCTGCGGAAAGTTGCAGCAGCTGCGGAAAGTGGCAAGATTCCGCAGCTGAATGAACAAAATCTAGATCAAATAGCAAACACAAAAATATAATTAAAAACCATGTTAGATGCTCTTTTGCACATGATATTGACAATTTGGGAGGTTTAGGTGAGTGAAAAAAAGGTATAGAAAAGTGTATGGAAAAGATGCAGATTTGAGACTCAACAGTTTCCTTGTAAGTTATGCAAAGGAATTCATCAAACTCACATTTTCCCTCACATGGACGAAGCCTCAAAATTGTTGGAAAACCTTACTATTCCACAGCAAGAATTTCCAACTGGTTACCGTAAACTTTCTCCCAACCTACCGTCAACTGACGGAGTGATTGATCTAATTTCAAGTACAATCGATCCCACTCTTCCATTGGAGAGTGAAACTCATATCACTCAGGTTGATGATCCATTAGTTGATCAAGTGGTCGATTCGATTTCACATTCAATCGATCCCATTCTCCCTGTAGAGAATGAACTTCATACCGCTCAGGTTCTTCTTGTTACATCAGATTCTTCTACGTCGGGGGGCATTTCACCTGTTTCTACAGAACCCCCTCCAAGTACTGAGGTCTTTTCCTTTGATTGGAATAGACTGACAGAACCTCGTCTTCCTTCCTCTATCCCTTTCCAAATAATTGTGAAGTTGGGTGGTAGAGACATACACCGCACACAGATAGATGAAGGTGCTTCTATTAGTATTTTATCCTCAACTGCTTGGAAAGCTTTGGGTTCCCCTCAGCTTGTGCCTATTTCACAGAATCTGAAAGCTTTTAACAGAACAATTAGTGAACCTTTAGGGATCCTTCCTAATTTTTCTATTACTTTGGAAGGTAAAACTATCTGTATTGATCTTATGGTAGTTTGAGGTCCCTTGGATTTCAATTTACTCCTTGGGCGAGACTACGTTTATGCAATGAAAGATGTCGTATCGACACTCTTTCGCGTGATGTCTTTCCCTCACAATGGTAATATTGTGACTGTAGACCAGCTTTCGTTCCCTAGTCTTGTTTCTACTAACAATAATCCGACATCCCTAAATTTTCCTCATACGCAAGTGGTATCTACCCCGCCACAGGTTAATTATGTGGCAACTAGTCCCATGTTTTCAATTACCGATGTAAGTGAGCCTCTCACTGTAAGCTCGTCTTATTTTGACTTAGATCCAGTAATTGACATGGAAAACTCTATGGGATTATTTGAACGTGATGTTCTTATCCCTTTTGAGTCCCTTGACATGTGTTCCTTCCAGAGAACTATTCTTCCATCTGATGAAGACCTCTTGGAAGCCATGATCAAGGTGTGTCCATTGACATGTGTTTCTTCCAGTTGGAAGCCATGATCAAGAGTCCGAGGATAGTTCCGTTTACTGTGTCAACCGCGTTAAACAATGAATCAGTGGATGCTGAGGAAAGTTCCTTTTACTGTGTCAACCTCATTAAAAAATGAATTAGTGCGTCCGAGGAAAGTTCCTTTTCCTGTGCCAACCTTGTTAAAAAATGAAACAGGTGTCTCCGAGGATAGTTCCTTTTACTGCGTCAACCTCATTAAAAAATGAATCAGTGAGTCTGAGGATAGTTCCTTTTACTGAGTCAACCTCATTAAAAAATGAATTAGGTATGAGGACAGTTCTTTCCCTATGTCAACCTCGTTTAAAAAATGAATCAGTTGGTCCGAGAATGGTTCCTATTACTGTGTCAACCTCGTTAAAAAATGAATCAGTCGGCGATGAGGACAGTTCTTTTCTTGTGTCAACCTCATTAAAAAATGAATCAGTAGGTAGATTGTAGAGAGTAGATTTGAGGACGGTTCTTTTACTGTGTCAACCTCATTAAAAAATGAAACATGTAGAAGAGGAAAGTTCCTGTTACTGTGTCAACCTCGTTTAAAAAATGAAACATGTTGCCATGAGCATAATTCTTTTCCTGTGTCAAGCTCGTTAAAAAATGAAACAAATCCTCCCCTAATTGAGTCGAGTATTTGACTAGATCTCGTAAATGTTAAGTCGTATATTTAGGTTAGTTATTTCAGTTTTTTGCATAATTTTCTTATAGTTTTAGGTCGGGTCTTTCATATGATCTCGTAAATCAACCTTCATTTCATCCAGCTATTAATTACCAACAATGTATTTAGTTGAATGAAATGAAATTGGGGGGGCATGCGCTCTAGCAGTTAGGCTTAGGGGGCATCAAGCACAGTTTCCTCTCTGTTTCAAGCTTGTGTAAAAATGAAACCACTCTTAAGCATAGTTTTTATATGTTTCAAGCTTTTGTAAAAATGAAACATATCTTGAGTCAATTTTGGTTATTATTTTCAAGACTCATTAAACTCGTGACAATCTCGAGATTATTTTGCTATCTTTCATTCTCGTAAAACACATGAAAATGCTGAGTTCTTTCCGTCTTTTCCTGCTCGTAAATTAAATTGAAATTCGACCACATGAGTACATTTTTATCCCTTTTTCGAACTCGTTAAAACTTACGAAAAAGTGAAAACCATGAGTACATTTTTATCCCTTTTTCGAACTCGTTAAAATTTACAGAAAAAGCGAAACTACTGAGTATACTTTTATCACTTTTTCGGACTCTTGAAAATTATGAAAAAGCGAAACATTGGAGTCCTCTTTTAAGCCCTTTTCAGACTCTCTAAACATGAAAAGATTGCCGAGTACTTGATTGTTCGAACTCGTTAAAGTAAATTAATAATCGTCCCTTCAGTATAAGTTTACCCCTTTTACGGACTGAAATGGACTATTTACGAAAAAGGTATACGTTGACTAATTACGGTCAATAGAGTTCTCTCCCGCATTATTTTATCCTTTTTACGAAAAAATATACCCATGGATTTTTCTTAAGTTTTTTCTTCTAACTCCCTAAAATTGAAAAACACCGAGTTTCTCCTATACTGGACTCGTTAAAATTTAATAGTAAAGGACCTGTTTAATTTTCAACAGGGACGAACCACTCCTTCTTACGGTTCGAATCTTAAAATAAGTTGGACTCATCTGAAGGATGAGCTTATAAACAAGAAAATTTTATCCTCCTCAAGCTTGTCAAAAATAAAGAGGTACTTGCTAGAAATGGTGGGGGAAAAGAGAGGAAAATGACTTGTTTGTGGTATTTTGATTTTTTGAAAATCTATTTAACCACTCTTGAACACAACACTTTCAATCACCTGGGTTGGGAAATCCTTTGCCTAGCAGTTAATCGAACCTCATTTGAAAGTCTTCATCTGGTTTCTGGGTATTAGCTTTGGGTCAACTGCTACCAAGCCATATGCAGTGTCGTTATGTGTTCAAGAGGACAATTCAAATAAACCATTCATCTGCAAAATATCTGTCATCCATTTTTTGACCATCCCTGAGTCAGTCCTTGCCGATATATTTTCAAAACTTGATCTATGATTTCGTGTTGTGGGCTTGCCTATGACAGATCACTTTCTATCGACGACAGCTCATTATCTAGGAAGTTGATCCAGAAATCGTCAGTACCTTGAAATCTGCATGCCTCAATGGCAGGTTTCTCGCCTTCGACGATAGGTTGCATCATTGACCTTCGATCGAATGATTCCGTGACATGTTCAACTTCAGCTCATTCATTCACATTTCATGGATTGTACTGAGTACTTTGAGAGCCATTGACATTACTGGTGGTTTCTCTCACACTTGTTAACAGTTCACATCATTGACTGGTAATCAAGTGGTTTCTACCATGTTCGACTTCAATACATTTAATCACATGGATAGAATCGTACTAGTTCGGGAAGTGGAAATCAAGACCCTGGATCTAGTTTCCACCATCCAGGCTGCGAGGAGTTTTATTATTATACAGTAGAATTTTCATTACAGATGGCTGCGTCCATGCTGTGTCTACACTATTGATGTAATATTAAAATCATTTCTGTATCAGAACAAGTTTAGTTAGTTTTTATCTGAGTATGGGAATGCCTACCTCAGCGATGATATGTATACATATATATTTTGCTTTGAATGTTTTCACAGGTTCCGACTGGGGTGTCCACAGGATGATCCTTGAAATGATAAAGTGTTGCACTCTTCATATATGACAGACTTTAGTTTCATCTATTCCAGACTTTGCACTTTAGGGGGCAATCTGTTACACAAAAAATTGTCACCTTGACATTCTGCTAACTGTATGAGCTCATTAACACTCATACATACCTCCTATGCAAGTCTTACAACCTTTTTTCCTCATGTCAAGCCTTGAAAATGAGAGAAAGTTCCTAAAAGTCTCATAAACTTTGGTGTCGCACTTTCTCGCTATCTTGCCTGTGGTCCCGCACCTATTGTTCAGCTCTCTTGCGTACCTAAACGCACTTTATCTGTGTTAAAGGTGCGGACCCCTGTAAGATAAAAAAGGCGCAAGTAAATTCCAAAAAGCTCAATAAAAGTAAATTCTGGAAGCTTCTAGAATGGATCTTGCGGTGGAAGAACCGCTCTTGTGAGGTGCATGAATCCCTTACCTTATGGAGCTAACCCCTTGATGTGAGGAGCTTATCCCTTTGAAGGAGGATTCTATCCCTTTATACTTGGAACAGAAAACCTCCTCTTTTCCACTATAAAAAGAGGCATTGGGAAAGGGAGGTCAAGCTTAAGAAGATTTGAGGTTAAGTGCTGTTGAGATTTAGACTCAGTTAACTAAGACTTTTGTGAGGAAAGATTACATACCTCTATTTTTCTTGGTTGGAAGAGTGCAAGACTTATCAAAGTAGAGGAGACTCCTGCTTCGAACCCTGGGAAGGCCTTTCGAACATCAAGGCTAAGGTTGTAAGGTTCTTCTATATATTTTAAGATTAATACAATCAAGTTCTGTTTTTCTCAATAAATTGTCGTTCGATTGTTTATTTCAATAAGCTGTCGTTTGATCGTTTATTTCATAGATTCCTTGATCACTATGATAGGTATGTTTTATGATTATTTGTTATGCAGGTGCTATTTAATATTTTCTTGTTTGTGATTGCAGGTCGACGAAAGACGACACTTTCTTGTGACGAAAGAACTCTTGTTGCGACGGAAGGATTTTGATGCGACGGAAGCACTACGACTGCAAATAAGCATTTGGATCTAAGGTGGGATCGACACCTTTATAAAATTTATTTGTAAAATAAATATATTTAGAGAAAGACAAACTTAGTTGTTCGTTTGTTGCTAGATTGTCTTCTGACACTAGGGAGATCGGTCTTGTCCGCAAGAACAATTTATCCGGCCAACAATGCCCTTTGGTCTCAAAAACACACCTGCTATTTTTTCAAGGGTCTTAGTTGCTGTATTCAAGGAATTTATTCATAAGTTCCTAGAGGTTTATTTCGATGACTGGACAGTTTTTGGCTTAGTCAAGGAACATGTCTCTAACCTGCAACTAATGTTGGATGCGTGCCGGAAGCACCAGATCTCCTTGAATATTAAGAAGTGCATTTTTTGTGTGCCATTTGGAATCCTGATTGGACACACAGTCTATCAGTAGGGATTGATGGTTGATCCTGTGAAGGTAGCCATAATTATAAACCTGGCAGTCCCTACAATGGAGAAATAGCTGCGTTCTATTCTCGGACACACTGGTTATTACAGGAAATTCATTCAGAGGTATGCCCTGATTATAGCGCCTATGGAATAGCTATTAAAAAGATGTTTCTTTCTTTTGGGATGATGAATGTCAGAAGAGCTTTGAACTGCTCAAAGAGAAGATGATCTCTGCCCCCATACTAATATTTCCTGATTGGTCAAAGGAATTTCATGTACATGTGGATGCGTCAGGTATCACCTTGGGAGTTGTTCTCACTCAACTTGGAGAAGGAGATATCAACCACCTGGTTGCCTTTGCAAGTTGGAAACTCTCGGGCACAGAACAAAACTAATCCACCACTGAGCGCGAAGGATTGGCTATGGTCTACGCACTACAGAAATATCGGCACTATCTACTGGGTGGACACTTTAAAATGTTCACTGATCATTTAGATTTAAAATACCTGGTCAACAAGCCTGTGTTGGGGGGGAAGATTTGCCGCTGGCTGTTGCATTTCTAGGAGTATGATTTTGATATCATCGTCAAGCCCAAAAGGTTAAATGTTGGCCCAGATCATCTGTCTCACATTGAAACAGGAGGAGAACCTACTAGTTTGGATGAAGGCTTGCTAGATGTGCAGTTTTTTACCATTAAGGTGGTTGACGCACACTTTGCTGATATCATTGAGTTCCTCACTACAGGCATGGCCTCGGCCGGATATTCAGTACAACAAAAGAAGGAATTGGTTACTCGGGCCACGGACTTTACTATCCTCGCCAGTCAATTATACGAGCTAGGTGCTAACGAAATACTACGCAGATATGTCCTAGAACATGAACGGCCTGTCGTGTTAGAAGAAGCACATGAAGGTGTCGTAGGAGGCCACTATGCAAGATGTGAAACAACACAAAATATTTTGAGGGTTGGGTTATGGTGGCCTACTTTGCATCAAGATTCATACACCTATTGTCGGTCTTGCGATACCTGCCAGTGCACAGGATGACCTTCACACCGAGATGAGATGCCTTTACAGCCTCAAGTGGCTTTATAGGCTTTTGAAAAATGGGCCATTGATTTTATAGGACCCATCAATCCACCAGGAAAGAAAATAGGTGCGCGCTACATTATCACCGCCACTGACTACGTCAGTCGATGGGTTGAGGCACAAGTGGTGAAGGATTGTACTACGGATACTACTACACACTTCATCTTTGAGAAGATCCTGACCAGGTTTGACTGCCCAAAAATCCTAATGAGTGACAAAGGTACACACTTTGTCAACCAGACGATTCAAGCCTTGAATGAGGAATTCCGGATCCACCATGCGAAGAGTACCCCATACCACCCTCAAGAAAACGGGGCGGTTGAGGCTTTTAACAAAATTTTGGAACAGGCATTAACTAAGGTCTGCAATGCCAGTCGTAGTAACTAGGATGTTCACATTCCCTCTGTTCTGTGGGCCTACCGAATAACCTGCAAGAAGCTAAAAGGAAGAAGCCCCTTCCGGATGGTCTATGGCAAAGAGGCCATTATGCCCATTGAATATGTTGTTCCTAGCCTACGTATTGCAACATTTACCAATATGGCGGACCCCGATATCATAGAGGAGCTTCTTGCGCAACTTGTGGCTCTGAAGGAAGATCGGTTTATTGTTAATTTTCATCAACAGGTTCAGAAGGCTCGTGACAAATCATGGCATGATCGATATATTCTCCAAAAGACATTCGTCGCAGGTGACCTTGTCCTTTTATACGATAGCCAATTTGCGAAACATCCAGGCAAATTCCGACAGCACTGGCTGGGTCCCTACACAGTTAAAGAAATCACGAATGGTGGAGCATTCTAGTTAGCTACCCTGCGCGGAGACATCATACCAAACTTTGTCAATGGTAGTCGACTCAAGCCTTACCGGGTTCAATGACTATATGATAGCTACAGTGACTCGGGATGAGTCACAAGATTGTTTTGGGGGACTGTTGGAATAGGGTCTCCTAACATGCTGCGAAAATGGTTCATTTTGGATATTTTTAATTAGATTTAATCTAGCGGAGGGGTTTTGGGGTGGGTCAAAGCCCCAAAATCATTGTATTGGGTAAAAGGGAAAACTAGGGGTCCGAAAACCATGGGTTGCAGACCATAGGAAAGTTGATGCTAGATTGTTATAAATAGAGATGCATTTTTTATTGAAAAATATAGGATATGATGAGCTATTGATGCAAATTGTGACTTAAGCTATCTGTTTGGGTTTTTGGAAACGGACTCCTGCTGGCTGTGTGCGCGGAGATCCAAGTCCAGCTGTGTGCACAGGTTGGGAAGGGAATTGTAAGGAAGAATTGATGAATTAATGAATGTGAAAGATTTTTAGAGAACTGAATCTGTGAGTACTATTATATGAATTAGTGATAATTGTTGTAGTATGCATTTTCTGTCCTTAAGATGCGAAATATCTGTATACTGCATTCTTGGATCTAGATCTGTTATGTTATGTTTATGTACTATTGTGTTGATGTTATAACAAGCACATAACTATAGATCTAGTGCACGTGGATGCGAATAGAGACTTAATTAACCCTGCGCAGAACAAGTTAATCGGGGATTATAGGACCTAGAGTAGCTCTGCTTGCTTTACCCATCCTTTCTCAGGGTGCAGAAACCTGGTTCCAACACCCACCCATACTACTTCGGGTGAGACTTTGACCTGCGCAAGCAGGTCACTGCCAAAAGGGCCAGTAGTATAGGGGTTTGTTGGCAAACCTTGCACACTGAACCTGGGTCAGGGCCCCTCGAGCCAACAAGAAGCATCTGGTATGTGTTGCCGAATTTTTGATCACTTTTCTAGAGATGCGGCCAACCCAAAGTCTCATGCCCACAAAAGTCAAGCACAGTGGTTTGCGCCATGATCGACGATCAGATAAGGCAATATGAAACATTATTGGTGTCTCCTTTCTTGTACTTGATGTTAAAATGGGACTGTTGCAGGTATGTGAACCATTTATGATGGAAATAATTCTACAACTTCCATTGTGTCTGTATGAACTATAGGGGTCAGTGATCTGTGTGGGTGACAATTTCCTTCCCCAAAATATAATGCTTCCATTGTTGCCAAGATGAAAAATTGAATACATTTCTTTGTCATAGGTGGGATACTTTCGAACTGTGTCTCAAAAGTGTCTCACAGTGATATGCCACTGGATGCCCTTACTGAGTAAGTACTTCCCCAATAGAATAGTCAAAGGCATATGTCTCGATCTTGAGTGGTTGTTGCAAGTCTAGTAATGTGAGCAATGGGTCAGAAAAAAATAATTTTTCTTCTCTTCTCCCTTAGTGACTTGACTCAAAGGCCAAGTGATATGAAAGAACCCCAACACGAACCTACGATAGAAATTGGCAAGACACAAAAAGATACGGAGCTCTATTAGAGTGGTTGGGTCCAACCAATCCCAAATGACCTCGATCTTGGCTGGGTCAAGATGCACCCCTCGTTCATCAATAATGTATCCCAAATATTGAACCTGGGTAATGCCAAAAATGTATTTCTCCAAATTGGCACACAACTTATGTTGCCATAGTGTTTGGAGGACCTATCAAATGTGGTGGAGGTGCTCTTCCCAACTTTGGCTAAAGACCAGGATGTCATCCAAATACACCACCACAAAGTTGTTGGTGAATGGTTGCACACTGTCATCCATCAACCTCATGAAGGTTTCAGGAGAATTTTCCAACCCCAAAGGCATAAAAAACCATTCAAAAAGGCCCTCCTTGGATTTGAAGGAAGTCTTCCACACATCAAAGGGTTTGATTGGTACCTGGTGATACCTTGACTTAAATTCGATCTTCCTGAAATATTTATCCCCCTTGAGTTGGTCTAGAAGGTCATCAATCTACGAGATCAGATACCTACTCTAGACAATGATGTTTTTCAGTGCCCAAGATTCAATACAGAGTCTCCAAGTCCCATCCTTCTTGTGCACCAACATGATTTGTCTCCCACAGGGTGATGAAATTGGCTGGATGTGAAATTTTTGTAGCAGTTCCTGAATCTACCTCTTGATTTAGTCGTTCTCTAGAAAAGAACACTGATAGATCGGTCCATTGGGTAGCGGCTCACCTAGGGTGATATCGATGGAGTGCTTGACCTGAAAATGAAAAGGTACCCCTACGGGTGGGGTGAATATGTCCCCGTACTGCTCCACGACCTTGTCCATCTATAGTTTCCATGTGGAGGAGCCCTGTCTAGAGGTCGTGGTGACAATTGACAATCTTCTTCTTTCCGTGAGGGTGTATCATCAGGGAAACAAATTTCCTAGTTTTGTAAATGATCTTACTGCATTTTTTTGCAGTGATCAAGGAGATGACGGTAGGCAGTGCTACGTTCGGTATCCTGTACAAATTATTGCACAAAGTAACAATAAAAATGCAAGGTATAGACTAATACACAACATGTCACTTCAACAAGTATGGTTGGCATAATAATACATCAAAAACATCAAGAGGAGCAATATCACATAATACCTCATTCGTGAAGGGCTTGATGTTGTAGGGAAGGAAACATTGTTGGCTGACACGGAGATCCGTCCTTGGTGAAGCCACCCGATGGTGTACGACTATGGGTGTGTTGTGTTCGACAAGCCTAACTGCTATACGACCTCTGCGGAAATGATGTTTTTTTGGCTCCCTCTGTCGACAATGAAATGTAATGGGGAACCCTTCACCCACATTTGGGAATGGAAGGGTCACTCCCCCTCCTCTGGATCTTGGGGTTCGTCCTTCTAGATCTTGGTGGTGGAAATAATGGCATTGGGCTCCACATCAATAATATATTTTCCTTTGTCATTCCCCTTGTTGGGTTCTGAACCAAAGTAGGAACATGCATATGATTCGAAAGCCTTCAGCTCGACCACCAGTGACTTCTTGGCCCGACACTCACTTGTGTAGTGAGTGGAGCTCTTATGGAACTCACACCACTTTCTTGAATCCTTCTTTGGATTTGCGATATTTTTCTTTGCTTGCAGCTTTATTGGGCTATCCTAGGTCGCCCCGCCTTGCCATTTATCCTTTGTTTTGTGGTTTGGGGGTGCCTCTCCCTTGCTTATGTTTCACAGACCTAAATTCTTGCTTCCTCTGTTTTAATTTCTACTTAATATTGGCAGCATACCAGTATGTTGCATCAAGCGAGGAGATGTCAAGGAAATCCATTTCCTCCTTAATGTATCTTTGCAAAAAACTGCAGTACTTCAACACCAAATGTTTCTCTAAATATTTGATACCTAACTTTGTGCATAGGGTATGGAACAGATTCGTCAACTCATGAACATATTGATCCCTTAGTTGCCACAATGTAGTCCATTGTATGTACTTTTACTCATAGCTCCCCATGTGATAATATTGTTCCTTTATTCCATCTCAGAAATATTTCCAAGTGGATGTGACCTAGAACAGGGAGGGTTCACTCTCATCCTTTTGCTCAGAGTATGTTTCCCACCAAACCTTGACACGGGGGGCGACATTTTTTTCCACAGAAAAAAAAATAAAAAAATAAAAAAATAAAATATAAAAAAAATAAAAAAAATAAAAAAAAAATCGAACTTTCTATTATGAATAGATAGTCACATAGCATATGCATAGCATTTCTGATCAACTCCAATTCTTCTTCTATTCTAAAAATAAAAGTATTCTCAACTGCCTTGAATACTTGAAGGGTATCATGAAAGCAGCATGTCCAAAATAAGCATAAAAGGGGCACTTCCATTCAGTCACATCTCCCGGTTTTAATCCGAAACAGAGATAATGATGGGAATGGTTAGGTGCCTGCAGAAGCCAAGGCTTCCTTTCCATAAAAAACTAAGGAAACCGACAGTAAAAACTATCCTGGTCTCCTGAGATAAAACAATTATCCGATAGAGTCCCAAGACCTCCTCAATGAGGAAAACAGTCCTGTGACTCATCATAAGTTTGTGTAGCAGTTATGTTGATTGTATCAAAACATAAAGAAAAACATAGAAAAAAAACAGCAGAATATATACATGAGAGGAGCAAGTGTGATCTTTTATCCAAAAACAGGTTGTTCCAAAGGATGAACAACCCCATTTTCCATCTCTATCATTGTCCAGGTCCCCATAGCTTTTTCAGAACCTTCTTTAGATAGGCGGTCTGCATCCTAGTTCCGTTCCCTGTAAATGTGGCAAACAGTGATCTCAATGAAATAACATTTGATCCAAAAAATATCTTTAATAAAAGGCAACAAAATATAATTCCTGCATTATTGAGTCCCATTAAACCATTTCACAATATTCATAGAATCTCCAAAGATCTGAATCTTCCTCAATTGTCTTAAAGTCAGCCAACAGAGAAGGTAATGTAAATATTTGAGTTCAGCAAAATTATTTGTCCCTTGCCCGAGACCAACTAATGCTCGCAGGGACTTTTCTGGGGATAAATGAATGACCAAACCAGTTCCACACCACCCATTGATGTCTGAAGCTCCATCAAAGAAAGCCCAAGGAATCGATTCCCTGATGAGTTCTAGCTGAATGAAACGAGGTGGAGCAGGACCAGATGGGGTTGGGATACTGTCATAGATGGCTACACCTTCCACAGCCAGTCTTCCGATTGGGAAAGGAATATCTTGAAATATTACTCGATTTATTGCAATCCAGGTGCCCCAGGCAATCAAGAGAGGGATCGTACGAACTTTGTCCTCGGGAGCCTCCTACCACCACTAGGTCCAAGCTTGCTGAATATTTTCTCCTTCCCATCTAATAGGGGTATTAATGAGCCTTAAATATTCAGCCCAAAGACTTAAATTATAGGGGTAGTTTAGAAAAATATGAAGGGAGGTTTCCTCCCTAGATTTGCATAAAACACGGGGGGCGACTTTAAGGAGTGCAAAAGTGATATTTTCCCAATTGGAAAATTTGTGAACCAAGAAATATCCTTCTAATATTTTTAGCCATCTATCTATGGTGGTTGCATCTATTTGGTCCTCAAATATGGGAATGCCAAAGTTTACTTGTACCTTAAAAGGAGTGGTGCCTCCACAGTGGCTGCTAGATGAAGATGTGCCGCTGGTGGGTAGCAGTTGAAGGATCTGGGAAAAGTTATCCATCATCACATTAATTTTTTTCTCAAGGGCCTCCTCGAGAAATATTTTGATAGGATCATCGGCGTTTGTGAGGGAGACCTTGAAAAATGTTCAACCAAATTGAGCCCTAACTCCTTATACCCTGACCTCGTTGGGGACATGCAAAGAAAGATTGAGAAAGAGAAAACCACTCTGATACCATTCATCCAAACTTTTGTAGGAATGCAATAAAAAAAAAAAAAAAAAACATAAACGTAGAGATTCAGCAGGAATAACACTTAATTTCATTAATATCAAATTCTGAAAAATGCTTACAAACATAATGGAAAATAAGCTACCTCAGGTGATGGTAGCTTATCTCTGAGAAGATATGTGGTGACTACATGCCTCTAAACCGTGTTACAATGAGGCTGAAGGGAATTTTTATTATTGAACAACATGGGAAAACCCTAAACATCCAAAAACCTAACCCTAGGAGATGAAGCACCAAAACTATAGGCCCTGTTTGGGTAAATTAGTACATCAACTTCCCGGGGACATTTCTTTGGAATATGATCTTTGTTTGATGCGCAGGATACCTCATTTGAAAGATCTATCTGAGGACTAAAACTTTTGGGTGATTATAATAAGTAGTGTGTTGGTATCGTTTTTCCCAAAAAACATTGTTTAGGGCCTCAAAATGGCTCTAAAAATTCAAGACCCGAAAACCTGCCAAAAATAGTAAATTGTGCTACAATTAAGGAAACAAAATGTAATATCCCGAAAGGGAAATATCCAGTAATACAAAGCATACAACAAGATACAAAATGCTATAAACTGAACATGAAGCAGATACACATGAAATAGAGAGAATACTGAGCCATTTTATTATACTGAGAAATAGAAATGAATATAAGAGGTGATCAGAGTGATGGCACCTCGACTTGCACCAGGCAAGTGTAGGAATACTCTCGGAATATCAAAGGAATGGCTGCTCTCTGCTCTGCGTCCAAGTTGCTGGAAAACTACTGTGTTATTGCTACTGCTAGAACAAAATGAGTGCTTGGGGCTGCTCCCCTACTCAAAATGAGCTGAAACTCTGGAATCCGCCTCTACTCACAATACCCAGAAAAGCCCAGAGAGCGTTTCTGGAATGGATGACCCCCGAAAACACCTCCCTTGAGGATCTACGCTATCCTCCCCAAGGCCACGCTAAGGCTAAATGAAATCCTCCAAAAGATGGCCTCCCACTTTGCAAAAAGTCTCCAATAGGCAAGGGTTGGCCCCTTGCTCAATCTCCTGACCAAAATCCTCTGAAATATTGCTACCCCAGAGCTCCCTCAAGATGGAATGCGTCCTCCCTCTCAAGACTACGCAGTCTCTATGGCTCTGCTCCTCCCATGAAATTCCAACACCAATCCTCCTGTAAAATACTGATGAGACTACCTCACCCGAGCAAGCACTCAAAGTCTCCTGGGGCTGAGGGTGGGATCTCTGAACGGAGACACCCGATGCACTAAACAGTGCTACAGACAAGCTAAATAGCTAGCGTGCTCTAAGTTGAAGTGACCAGCTCAATATGCATAAACTCCAATGAGGAAATGAGGAGGCTCTCCTCCTTTTTATGACAATGGGCCTCTCTCAACCCTAGGCCCCACCATCTCTTACGTTGCCTCCATTTGGCCCACGTTTCCAACTCAACTGCGCTGGCCATGCTCACATAGTCCATGTGGGTCCCCCCTTCACGTGGTCACTTGGCCCCCCTTGGCCCACCTTAGTCACAATGTTGATATTACTAGGTGACTTTAGGGAGTGCACTTTATTCTAAGTGAGTTATATCCCCCTCTTACTCACTTTTATTTATATTTTAACTATAGAAGGAAAAATTGATCAAAATTAATATTTCCAATTAGCTATCGCTAATTGGGAATATTACACAAAAAAAATGAAAGAAATAATGGGGAGGGTCCTAGTGGAATAGGCGGGTGGCCACCAATATCCACCTGGATCATGCCCATTTTTTATGGCCATGTTCCTAGCTTTTCATCTAATTTAGGCATCATTAGTGGCCAACCAATGTATTCCTAGGATGAGAGGATAGTCATGAAACTTGTTTTCTAATGGAGGGCAAGGAATATGTGGGATACCCCGAGGAGTCAATGGAGACCATTGTATCCTCAATAACTCCATCAGGAGCTATCATGGACCTATATACAAGTTTCAATACTACAATGGTATTCCTTAAAGCCCCTTGGAGGTTGAGCTTGAATATGGTTTCCTTGGTCATCACATTGATTACAAATCCAAGGTCATTCAAGGTATTAGGGACCATAATGCCATCAATGTGCACATCCACTACCGAGCTACCAAGATCCAATTACTTTGGAGAGATTACCCTCCTAAGCATCAGATAAAATATTTGTACAACAACATTGATAGTAGGGGTATATTCTCTTCTTCTCCTAGGGCTTTTGAAACATTATTCCTTGATAATTTTGCTGTAATTGGGAACATACTTGATGGCTTGGAGAATGGGGATTTTGAAACACAAGTTATTTAATTTTCCTAGAAATTCAACCTCTTTTGGAGTATGTTGTTTAGGGTGAACCAACCTTTCAGGATAAGGAGGTGCATTGGCTTGAGGGGAAGTCTCTTCCTTCTCCTCTACAATCTCTCTAGGTGGAGAATGTGGGTGATTATCTGGGAGCACCTTCCTAGACCGAAGTTTGATCTCTTAGATTTCCACAACATAAGCATGATAGGATGTCTCCCCACTGTAAACCTATTGTGTCTGCTTGTTGTTTGGGTTCATTATATTGGGTTGAGAAAGTATTTGAGGTTTCTTAGGTGGAGTATGGTGAGGAAGATGTGGTTGAGTTTGAGGTGGAGGTGGTAAAGCAAGAGTTTGGGTTGTTTGAGGCCTCCACCCTGGTGAGGGGTTTCACCATTGGGAAGATTGGGGTGGATATGGCTGGAAAGGAGGTTTGATAAGATGAGGAGGATATTGAGGAGCATAAGGCCAAGGAGGAGATGTGGGCCATGATGGATGAGTGGAAGGGTACCAAGGATGAAAAGGTGCATGTTGATTTGGATTGTAATGAGGATATTGTGCACATTGCATGCCTTGTTGATATGGTCGAGCACCTTGAGGCCTCCTTTGGTTAATGAAGTAGAGTTTCTCTTCACCACCTTCTACCCCTTTTTATATAGCCTTTAGGCTTGCAAGAGAGGGAAAATTGTCTCTTGCATGGTTTTCTTCACATATTGAGTAGAATTCTATGACATTCAGCGGGCACTCATTTCTAGGATGTCTCTTAGTGCATCTAGGGTAGAAGATAGCTAATGACCTTTCTACTTCCTCTTTCCTCCTTTTTATTTGTGTAGTATCCATTTGTAGGGAAAAGTAATGAAACATTTCACTCTTAAAATCCTCCAACATATTTCCTATCTCATGCTTGATGGTTGTTGTAGAGGGAGAGGAACTAACCAAGCTTTAGCTAGACCTACCCTTTTTCCTAGTAGCCTAGAGTGATTCTTGAATATAATTTTGATTTCATAATAAGGTAATTGGTACATATCTCCTCCAACAACATGTTGATGTTTTTCATTACATCCTCCTTGATCCCTCGGAGAAGAGCTAGCTTGAGTGACTCTAGATCAAGGGTACAGTTAGCCCTCCTATTATTGCATTGGAATATTTCCTCATAGTCCTCTAAGGATTCATCAGGCCCAAGGGTCATCCAAAATATTTCCTCCTTTTTCTCTTTGGTCCTACAATAATCCCTATATTTTTCATTGAAGGTTGTTTGCATTTGGGCCGAGGTAGTGATGCTACCTTTAATTAGACTCATAAACCAACACAAGGTTGCATATTTGAGGGTAGATGGAAATAAATTCAACTTATGTTCATTAGAGGCATATTCATAGATCCTACAAACAACAAAAAACTCAAACATGAAGGTGTGAGGGTCCTCATAGGTTAGGCCATGGAAATGTGGAAGGGAAGCAAAGGTTATATTTCTTCATTCTAGCCTCTCCATTGGTTTCTTTGATAGGGAAAAGATCATTTTTCCTGTTAGTAACCATGGTTTGGGTAGGTGAGATAGGTTCTTATTCCACTATGGGCTCCTTAAGAGTTTCAGATTTCTCCCCTGTGGTCAGAGAGGGAAGTTCACAATCACCTGAGAATGAAGGTTGACTTCTTGAGGGGGTGGGGGTTTTTTCGTAGGAATTTCCCTTGACTATTTCTACTCCTATGAGGCATGAAAGAACTAAATCTTTTCTTCTAAAATTTTCATCTTCTTTCAAAACAATAAGGCTAATGAAAAATAGAAAAAAAAATTAACTCCTGAGCATAAACAAATCCTACTTAGAGAACTCCCCGAAAATGACGCCAAAAAGTGATGAGACATGGTATTTCAGCAAGGATGCTGCAACTTCCAAGGGATTCTTAACTTAAATTATCAACCTAGGGTTCATAAAAACTTAGAGGTGGTAGCGATATATGCACAATATGTTAGGTTCTACTCATGTCACCCTCAGTCATGAGATTGAATCAAGGTGTTCATAGACCACTTCTTTAACTAACTACAAATATAAAAGCATGCAATGATTTCAAGGAGATGAACATGATTCTAACTACAGAGGTGAAAATGCCATTCATTCCATGTAAATGCTTATTGAAATTGCATGAAAGAAAAAGGATAGTCTAGTTGCAGAAGTAAACCATTCTACTCTATTTTCATACTTAATCAAATTAACAACCTACTTGCACATATGATTTATCTATTTGCAACTTGCTTGAAAATGAAAAATTCAATCTTCAACACAATTATGAAAAAAATGCTAATTCTAATTTTATTTTTTGTCTTATATTTGTAGTGAGGAGAGGATGGGATTTGAGAAATCATAAACACATATTTTTGGGTTGTTATTGTAGGTCCTCCAATCACTCTTCCCATAATAGAGGTGATAGGAAAGCCTGTAACTACAAGTTTTATGATATAAAACCTACTAAAACAAGAAAATAATAGCAATGAATTGAACAAGAAAAAGGAAGAAATACAAGAGATGCACTAAATCCTCTGTGTTGGGCCCAAACCCAAGGGTTTCATCCCTCCAAAACTAACTCAGATGCAGACCAATAACGAACTTATCATTAGAAGAAAATAAGAGTCATATGCATCATATGAAAGATGAGAATAGCAATGTCAAGCACTAGGCTCTTAGTAGCTACTCCTAGTTGAAAAAAAAACCGAATCCTAATGAGCCTTTATAAAAAAAGTATTTTAGGGGAAGGTCCCTTGAAAAGAGGAGTGATTCCCTCCAAAAAATCGAGATTTGTTGATCTGATTCCCTTGGATATTCACATGCACTTAGGTTCCTTGTCTGCTAATGAATTCGAGTTGTTAGTGGGGAATATTTGATCTAAATCCAAGTTAGGGAGTTAATGCATTGGAAAAGGTCCCTTATATTCTCTCTATATCTCTTCAATCATCCCCGGCACAGTAAATATCTCCAAAAATGTTTTTTTCCTACATATTAATCACATTAGGGCATGAAATATGACAAGCACCCTTTAGTATTCCTCCTTAGCATATTCTGGTTAAAAATGTAAATTAATGTGAGAAAATGAGAGTTTTATGGGATGGAGGATATCACAATGGACCTTAAAATATACCTATTAATGGGACTCGTCAAAATGTTCAGGAACTAATAAAATTACTTTTGGTGCCATGATAAATTAAATGGAGAATCCCTTCAGGCAGTTCATACGAGAACAAATACCCTCTCGAGTGCCCTCTTTAGGTACTTCGATCATGTAATAAGAAAGGGTGGACCTAATGAAAATTTCAATGTCACTGGTATTGTGCAAGAAACTATTGTCAAATTAAATGCATTGATAGTGTGTTACTTTTGTTCTAATTGGAATACTATGTTTCAATTTGTTATCACTCAGGCCTTCCTTGAAGTTGTAAGAAAAGGAAAGAAACCCGAGGTAACCACTAACCAACCTTCAGATACAGAATCTAGCCAATCTGTATCCAGAGAGGGCTCTCTCTTTAAAATTTAGCTTTGTTCTTAGAAAGTTTTAGGCTAGTTATAAGTCCAAGAAATTTGGTTTGAATTTGAATGGTGGAATCCGCCAACTGAGGGCAAGATTGAGTCTTTCAGGGCATTGGGCTATGGAGTCGAGGGAATGGCTTTACTGGATTATTCTTCTACACACAAGATGGCTTTGCAGGGCAAGATAGCCAAACAGAGAACAATTTTAGATCTTCAAATGAATGGAATGGATTTTGAAGGGATGAAAGGAAATTAAGAATCTTTCAACATGTTCAAAAGAAAGAAAATGAATGATTACAAATAAAGAGAAGTTAAGAATTCTTTACTATAGTAATCAAAATGTTTAAACCAGCGAAACAAGAGCAATTAAGAATTCGTTGCTTATAACCAATTTAGAAGAAAACATTTTGGAATAATCGCAATTGAAATAAAAGTACACTTAAGTAAGTTCTGATTTATTCTTTTATGTCAATTATTCAGAAATGGAACACAGTGAAATTATAAACAGATATAAAACTTAAAACATAGGATAGAAAGGACTTATTGAACTGTAGTCGGACACATGAATCCTGCAAAAAGTCTTGAGCTTCAAATCATCATCCAGTAAACCACAAAGAAATTTCTCCAAAGCACTTTTATTCCAAAAGATCAATGTTACAGAAAAGTAGTAGAATCCACCCAAAATACTTCCAAGAGTGAAGTATTTATACAAATTCTAAACTAAAATATCTTGAAAAAATATCAAAATTGGTTCACAAATCTCTCCAACTATTTTACATAAATAGAACTTAAGTAAAAGACACTCAAACTAATGCATCTATTTGGCACTATTTTGTATGGATAGGTGATGACAAAGAGGAGAATTCGAATTTGATCCAACTCTTAGTTGATGATGAGGCATCCAAGTCACTAACTGCTTCCTTTCTTTGTGCATTCTGCTCCAACAATTCTGCAAACTTGGGGTCCAATTATATCTTTTTATTTCTCAATCCGTAATAGATATGTAAAAATTGAAAGAGGTTATTGTGGATTAATATGTTGGTGAGATCAAACTCTTTCAGTTTCCTAAAATTCCTCTCCAGCTGTGCACAATAGGCTCTGTAAAAATATGTGTAAAACAGAGTTTTACAGAGTCTAAAAAATAGCCTGTAAAGATGTGCATGTATCTCTCATTCTGAAATCACTGTGAAAAAAGTGAGCTATGTTTTTCTATATGAGCCTCTTAGGAACAAAAACGTCCTTCAGTTTTGTATGATGTATTTTTTATTTACCACAAACTTCTCTGCAAAATGATGACTTAACTGGTATTTTCTGCAAAAAGTGCTTTCCAACATTGTTTAATATTTCCAAAACCATAATAGATGTTAGAAAAGTGAGAGAGGTTTTTGTAGATTGTCCACTTAAGAACATAAACCTCCTTCAGTTTTGCAAAATTCATCTTGGATTGATCACAATAGTGTCTGAAAAACAATGACTAAAACATGCAATTTCTGCAAAAATATTCCTTTTTGTTGTGTTTTTCATCTTTTCACTTTTTTGTTCTTTTGACTATTTTACTTTCACTTTAGAAAAACTTCAATGTTGGTGAAAGTATTTTCATTTCCTCTTTTTACCATTTTACTGTCTTTGTAATTACTTTTACTGTTTACCTTTGACTGCTCTGTAACTTCATTTTAACTTTCATTCTGACTTTTACCTGATATACTTTAACCACTGATAATCTTTAGTTGTTATGCTTTCTAACCTCTGTTTGAATGGATTTGATAACACTCTTGGAGTAAACAAGTCTTATGATTAGTGTTAAGACTTTTTATCCAAGGATGTGATCTTCTGATCACCTGTAAAACAAAACAAATTGTTAAGAAAGCATTGGTTTGCAGGGGAGGTCGAAAAGGTTTCATTTGATTTTGAGATGTCTGGAGTGAATCTAGAATGATTTTTGGGAGGTAAACCATGCTTAAATTGGTTAACAGAGGCTTCAGGTAGCGCATCTGGGTTACAAAGGGTTTTACTGCATGGGAGTCTGGTCATTCATTGTGCACGATATAATAAAAAAAACGCAAGTTCTTTTCGTTTTATTGGCAAAGTCAATGGGTGGCGGAAATTTTATTAATTTAATGAATGACGTCATCCTGTACGATGGATGAGTCACGGGGAACAGTGGAGGCGGTAAGCGGTTTATTCCGCACCACTTATGCGGAAAGGCGGTATCGGGCGGAGAGGCAACGAAGCGATACAATGCTTGACATGTAGCCAAGGTACTATTTGAAAACCATTTTGATTTCGCGCGTTAACGCTTGTACAGGGGATGGCTAGCGGAATCAATGGGAGTCGTCGATCTTGGGCGGATCGATCCAACGGTTGACGAGATATGGAGTTGACGGATATTTAATGTGCAGGACCGACATGATTTAATATAAATTAATCATTTCAGGAAGCGATTGATTGGAGGGTTTGGTCATTAATTAATCTTAAGGATTAATTAATCCTGTATGAAAAAATAGTCGGGAAATGGAAAATGGCGCGTAGACGAATTATTTCAAAGTTTGATTTCGATTAAACTTTGGATTTATTTTTATTTCAAACATATTTTCATATGTTTAAACATTTTTTCATATATTTTTTAATATATGGTAATTAAATCAATATGACTTTCTTACCATAGGGGCGGGAATAAAAATAATGTTATTTTTTAGCCAAAGGGCATATAAGGTGGGTTTTTATTTGAATGTATTAGGGCTAAATACTTTGGATAAAAAGTGTAATATAAGGGTTTTGGGGGTATTAGTACAAAGGATTTATATATAATAGGAAAAGGTGATTTTTATGGGAGTTAATACATAAATTAGAGTTAATATGACCTAGGGACAATGTAAACTCAAAACACTTAAATATAACCAAGGAAGTGAAGATTTACAAGCAAATAGCATTATAATCATTTCATCACTTAAACTTAGAATAAAAATTGATTTTGAGGGTTGAATGAATGTGATAGTGGATGATTTCAAGTACTTAGGTATTTTCAATTATTGGGCCGAGGGTCCGGTCCCTCCAAAAGTCAAGGAAATGCCTTGAGCCCCTCTAATTTTCAAATACCTTAGCACTTAGGGGAAATTAGTGAAACCTTTAGGGAAAAATGAAGGGGAAGTTAATAGTCTTGACCTTGCTTTGCTTTAAAATTTTGCCAATGTAGTGTTCTACCTTTGCACTTGTGATGAAAGTAAATTCTTAACACATTTTAACACCATCATTCATCACATGAAAATTTGCAACATCATCTACCTACCCTATCTACTTTACTCTACCATTTTTTCTCCTTTATTAGGGTGCACTTAGACTGGAAAACCCTTATCACGCTTTTTCTTTTACATGGAAAACCTATCTAAGTCTACACTTAGTACATCCAAGGGCTCAGATTAAACTGTTGAGCACCTTTTATTCACTCTACATATATACTTATTAGCCAAGATTAAACTGTTTGGCCAGATATTTATTCTCTATTCTACAACATGAAATTGAAAGATGAATGAGTCAAGTTTAAATAGTTTGACTCTTCATATATTGTGGCAAAATTTTAACAAGCTGCACACAATTTCTTATTACAGAAAATGAAATAGTAGTGGCATTTAGACTTGCACACTTTCTTTGGCCCTTCTTTTAATGGGGTTCATTTTCTTTCACTTTTTTGGCCAATTTTATTCTTTTACCCTTTGATTTTTCTTTTAGGGTATACCCTCTTTACATTTTTTAAATTTTTTGATTTTTTGAGAATATGGAACACCTTTGCAATAAGAAAAATGTTTGAACATATTGCATAGTTCAACAAGTCAATCATGAAAATGACACCTATTGGTATAGGAGTCTAACACAATTAATGTACGATATCAAACTATGTGGTTGCGCAAAAGGATACCCTCTAAGAAGAGATGAAGTGAGAAAGTGTTGTTGTTAAGGAAGTTTTGAATCTTTTGAGTGTGGTGCGTAATTGTGTATATTGGTGACCTGTGGTTGAAAGTAGGTGTGCTAATGTTGAGGTGATCAAGAGAAGAGTAGAGGGTGCATTAGAGATGAAGTAGAAGAGATGAGGGGAATATAGTGTGTGTATGCAGGGAAAAGAGGAAGGTGTTGAAAGAGAAAAAATACTAGGTTCTTTATGCTTTTATGTAATAGAAGTAGGCCACTATTCTTAGTCTAAAAATTGAATTAAATAGAATAGTTGGTTGAAGTAAGTAGAGGCTTGAATGTATAAGAGGTTAGAGCCCCTAGGCAAGTTGTGTCTTGCTAATTTTAAGGGAGTTGTGGCCTTATATCATTGGGTGCTCACAAAAAAATGATGCAATAAAATTCGGTGCTTTGATTATAATCATAATACGAAAAAATATTTGGTGGCTTTTCTCTCGGAATGGTTTACACATAAATTTGTGTTCCATGTTAAATAAAGGTAATTACTCCCACATGTTGAACGACTTAGAGAAAAATTCCAGGTTAGTTTGAGTTCAGCCTAAATTTAGAAAAGTCAAGATAATGTGAGTTTGCACGAAGTAGTTAGTCGAAGTGAGCTTCAATTAAGATGTCTCTTAGAAAGAATAAATACATCACAATGCACTTAGTGGTAAAATTTCAAGTTTTTGGTTAATAGAGTAATTGAGTAACAACTCATGTTTTTTTTGTGTGTGTGTATTTTGTGATTTCCTCCTTTTCCTTTACATCATATTAGGTTTTTATTCATTTATAAAAAATAATTTAAAATTTATATTTTATTATTATCTCAATATGGCTTCAACGAGCTTTCAGTCGCATCTTCCATTGTTCATAGGGAAGAATTACGATAATTGGGTTATTAAGATGGAGACTATGATATGAACTCAAGACATTTGGGATTACAACAAGACTAGATATACTAAACCTGTATATAATGCAACAAAATAATCTCTCACAAATGCAAAAAGGACCAATTGAGTTAAATAGAAAGAATATTACACATGCATTGCAACTTATCCAACAAGCAATGGATGAAGCTATATTCTAGATCGCGACCACGAATTCAATAAAGACAACATAGGAGATACTAGGAATGAGCTATTAAGGTATGGGAAAAATTAAATATTGCTAAGTTGCATAATACTTGGAGAGAATTTGAAAGTGTGCAAATGAAAGAAACATAGAATATTGGTTCTTTCATGAATCATATTTTGACAATTGTAAACCAATTAAAAATATATGGTGATGAAATTATAGATCAAACTGCGGTTGAAAATGTCCTAAGATATTTTTCTAGTAAATTTGATGTTGTAATAAGAGTTATTTCAGAATCCAAGGATTTGGTGATGCTGTCAGTTGATGAATTGATGGGATCACTTTTATCCCATGAGGCAAGGATAGATAGAAAGAAGGATTCCTCCATAAAAACTTCTTTTAAAATCAAGGTTTCTATCTCAAGAGACAGAGGTTGAGGCAGAAGCAATGGTGGTCAAAGTGATGGGAAAGAAGAGTAATAAAGAGAAAGTGGAAGCAATAACAAAAGTTTAAACAACAATCAAAGAGTCGATAAATCAAAAGTGAGATTTTATTGTTGCAATAAATTTGGTCACTATGCATGTGATCAAGGAAAACAGAGAGAAAATGTAACCAAAAAAAATTAATGATTCAATGTTCCTAGTTTGTAATATAATGCATGAACCCTTTGATAACATTTGGTTATTAGATGATATTTGCAGTAACCATATGGTTGGAAACAAGAATATAGCTACAAATATGGATGAGTAGGTCAAGAAAATAGTAAAATTATGGACTAACAAGACTGTGTATGTAGATGGAAAAGGAGTGGTCAACATACTGACCAAGAAGGGGGAGCCAAAGGCAATTTCTGAGGTATACTATGTTCCAGGCCTAAAACATAATCTAATAAGTGTTGGTTAATTAATGAAAAAAGGATGTAAAGTTATTTTTTAGGGACAAGATTGTCTCGTATACAACAAGCCTCCAAGCAAGGATCTGATAGAGAAGGTGCAAATGGAAAAGAACAGATTGTTCCCTTTGATCATGAATTACAGAAATTAGGTCTGTTCTTTTAAGGTTTCACGTGTTCATGATTACTAGTTATGGCACTTTCGGTTTAGACATTTTCACCTCTCTGGTTTGAGATTATTGCAACAGAAATAGATGGTCAAAGGATTACCTCCCATCCAAGAAGCCTCTAGTTCCTGCAAGTGTTGTATCTTGGGAAAGAAACACCATGAATTTTTTTTGAAAGGGGTTGCATAAAAATTAAAAAAACCACTAGAGTCAGTTCATACAGACTTGTGTGGTCCCATAAAAACATAGTTGATTGGTGGAAGTTAATACTACCTCAAATTTATTGATGATTTCAACAAAAAGACGTGGATTTATTTTTTGAAGCTAAATTTTGAGAATTTGAACAATTCAAAGAATTCAAAGCCCTAGCAGAGAATCATAGTGATTATCATATCAAAGTATTGATACCAGATAATGGTGGAGAATAGGATTCTAAGGCATTTAAATCTTACAACAAACATGGAATCATAAGGCGATTTACAACCAAATATACACTGCAACAAAATGGTGTAGTAGAATAAATGATTATAAACATGGTAAGGATAATGTTGAAGGAAGAAATTTTTCAAATGTTTACTAAGCATAAGTAGTTACATGCATAGTTTTTGTGATAAAAATATATCCTACAAAAAGAATGTGAATAAAGTTTACAAGAATAATGGTCATGTATGCCTTGTAGTGTATCTCATTTTAGAGTGTTTGGATGCATAGGAAGTTATATGATACGAGTGAAATGTGTATATTTATTGGGTACAATGAGCATTCAAATGAATATAAATTATATAACTCTATCACCAAAAAGAATATAATCAACAAAGATGTGGTGTTCAAATAAATATAGTCATGGAACATAAGTGTAGACAAAACTGTTAATCATAGAATAAACAAATGTAACAGAAAATGAGTAGCAAGGATCAAAGAAAATTACACCAATCAGAGACACACCAACAAGGACTCCATGATATTCTGGGTCATCAAGCATGTCAACATATTAGAATACTCCCATTTTTTAGTCAGGTAATGAATCAAGTAATGGTAAGACAAAAATGAAAAGTTTGGAGGATATTTATATATCAGTTTGAATTTTTCATTATTTTCATTTAAACCCTCATCATTTGAAGAAGTTATCAAAGACAAAAAATGGGTGAAAGTTATGGATGAAGAAATAGAACCTACAGATAAAAATGATACTTGGGATTTTGCTGAGTTACCTAAAGATAAAAATATCATTGGTGTGAAATGGGTCTACAAAACAATGTTGAATGAAAAAATAGAGGTCGATAGATTTAAAGCAAGGCTTGTAGCAAAAGGGTTCTCACAACAACCAAGAATAGGTCTTGGAGAAACTTTTTCTCCATTAGCTAGGCTGGTTACTATAAAATCAATCTTAGCAATAACAACTCAGAACAAGTGGAAAGTGTGTCGGATGGGTTTCAAACATCTTTTTTAAATTTCATTCTAGAAGAGGAAATATATGTGAAAAAACCTCCAAGTTATTTATAACATTTATATGACTGGGAATGTATTTAGCAGAAGTAACAATGAATCAACCTTGTACACAAACATAAATCAACATAGGAAAATTTTGATTGTCTGTTTGTTTGTAGATGATATGATTTGTATAGGTGATCTTGAACTAAACCAATTTAAAGTAGCAATGAAGAAATAATTAGAAATGACAGATCTTGGGCTTATGAAATATTTTCTTCGTATAGAAGTTGAGAAATCAGAGAAAGTTATTTTTATTTGTCAAGATAAATATGCAAATAATTGTGAAAAGATTCAAAATAAGTTGTAAACTGACACCTACACCAATAGCAACAGGTAAAAAGTTAGGTAAGGATGATGAAGGTTCATATGTAAATATAACTCTATTCAAAATATTGTTTGGGAGTCTTGTGTATTATGGATCAGCGGTTGTCATTGATGTCAACCCAAGCAGCACCAGGGGCTAACCCAATATTGCATGGGAATTTTGACCTACCAAATTAATATATTCTGGGTCAATAATGATTTTGATGGTTTCTACTTATCGAGATGTTTCCGTTGATATATGGCACGCCATGTAATTCTTCACGGTTTGAGAGATATTCATGTTTGAAGTTTGTACCCCTAGTTAGTGGGCTAAAACCCCATGGGGTTGGGGCATGGGTCATTGAAAAGTCATAATTAATATTTTTTAAGCTCCTAAAATCCCTCCCACGTTCACTTATTGAAGCCCCTCTCAACCTAAGCATTTATATAAATTGTGATCCTCATTTCCTCCTTATGTAAGAGATTTTTCCATCTGAAATAGGTCATCAGGGAATTTGCGCTCTAACTTTTTTTCTACGAAGGTTTAGAAGCTAAAATTTTTATGAGGCGAAGCCGAAATCTTGAGGAATCTGCTGTAAAAGTTTCAGATCAAAGTACACAATATTTTTGGAGATATGATCTATGGAATTCAGGGTTTTTGCAGGCTCCTGAAATTCATCGCAAAGAAGTGACCTTGGTAAATTCGTCATAACTCTCTCTCTGAGTATCGGATTGGAATTACGTAAAAATCGGAGGATATTAAACAGTCTTTAATTTTAAACCTATCAATTTCAGAGCCAAATGAACAAACAGTGACACGTGGAATACCGTACAAGTGCGCTCTACTGAAACAGTCCATAATTAGGGCATTGTGAGAGATTGGGTATAACTCTTTTTTGAAGAATCCAAATTGGGTCAGACCTGTGGAATTGGAAAGATGAATTAGAGGAATAATACAAGACCAAAAATTAGATATTGAGGATCTGAAATAATAGATATACACCAGATTCAATATCGAGCTCCTAGAAAGCAAGAAAAAGCTAGATCATGTGTTGTCAAGGGTTTCAAAGGACCAAACTTTCTATGGCAGTAAAGAAAATCAAGGTGCAGCAGAGGGTAGCATGACAAGAGCAGCAACCAAGGTGCATAACAGCAACAATAAGTTCATCATATGAAGTCTTCAAGTGGACAGCACTGCATACAATCATTGTAAAGGTATCATTGTACTTAGTCATTGTAAATACATTATTGTACAAATTGTACTAGTTTCTATCTGCCAAGGGTTGAAGAGGCAGTGTTGGGAGGTCTAGGATCATCATTGGGTGGTTGTGTCAAAGTTGGGGTTATGGTCTAGTATATCTTCTTCTTCTGCATCATTCTATATCATTGTAAAGTGGACCATTTTCCCCGGTACGGGAGTCCATTCTTCTTTTATTCTTCTATAGGGTGGTAGGGTGGTGCTAGGCTGAGTTGTAGCTCATTGGGTGTTGGGGCATCCGTTCAGTTGACTACTGAGGAATCTCGAGCATTGGAGCTTCCACCTAGTGGGAGCTAGAGAAGAATGTTTTTCTAGATTCTAGGAAGTTGGAGCTTTATTTTCAATTGGAGTTGAATATTAAATAATTATTAGAAAATAATTAGGTGGTTTTTGTCCCGGAGTGGGTTTCCACCTTAAAAACTGTGTGCATTTGTGTTCCTCTTTTTTTCTGCTATCATTGTACAAACACTGCTAATAATTGAAGATTAACTAATGCTCTAATTGAAAGGAATACTGATTCACCCCCCCCCCCTCAGTATTTCCAACATGTATCTCATAGATACAAGACCAAATGTTATGCATGGAGTTATTATGATTTGTAGATATATGGAGTCACCAAATGAATCACATTGGAAATCTGATAAAAGGATTCTGAGATACATATTAGGAACTACAAATTGTGGCATATTATATGCAAGAAAAAACAATGAATAGTTGGTTGGATATACTAACAATTATTTTGCAAGAAGTTTGGATGATAGGAAAATAACGTATGCTTATATGTTTCATATTTGTTCAAGATTAATCTCATTGGAATATAAGAAGCAACCAATTTTGACACTTTCATTAGCAGGAGTAGAATATGTAGTTGTTACATCAACAATATGTCAAGCAGTATGGTTACACAAAGTTTTGGATGGACTCTAGGAGAAATAAGAAGGATAAAAAAAAATTGTGACAAAAACTGAGCCATTGCACTATCAAAGAATAATGTGTTCCATCAAAAGATAAAACATATAGATACAAGATGCCATTTTATAAGAGAACTTGTGAACAATGGAGAAATTTATTTAGAGCCTTGTAAATTCAATGACCAGTTGGATTATATATTCACTATGCCATTAAAAAAATATGCATTTGAATTTCATAGAGGAAAATTAGGTATTGTAAGCCTAACTGAGACTTAGACCAACAACCATGTTTAATTTATGATGACATGTTTTGTTTTAGTGGTTGTAATTAAGGTGGAGGATTAAAAATAGGTAATTACTCTCGCATGCAGAATGATCTAGAGAGAGAGAGAGAGTCTGAATTATTTTGAGTTCAATGTAAATTTAGAAAAGTAAAGTTAGTGTGATTTTTTATTTAGTAGTTATTTCAAGTGATATTCAGTTAAGATGCTAGTTAGAAAGAATAAATACATAACATTGGGTTGAGTTGTAAAGAATCAATTTTTTGGTTAATAGAGTAATTGATCATCAACTCACATTTTTGTGTGTGTGTATTTTTTTCTTTTCTCCTTTACATTTCCATCAATATAATGGAAATATAGGATGAAAGCACAAAATTACAATGACAAAAAAATGTGAGTTGATGTTCAATTACTCTTTAACCAAAAACTTGATTGATTACAATTGAACACAATGTGATGTATATATTCTTCTAACTAGCATCTTAATTGAATATCACTCAGACTAACTAATTCATGCAAACTCACACTAAATTGAATTTTATAAATTTATACTGAAATCAAACTAACTCGGACTTTTTCTCTAAATTATTCTACATGCGGGAGTAATTACTTTCTTTTTAACACTCCCCCCTAATTACAACTTCTAAAAAAAATATGACTCGAAGATAAATGTCTTTCGGATTAATCACATCATTAGGATTAGGTCAATTAATCACGTCATAAGGATTAGATCAATTAATCTGAAAGCCATTTTATCTTCATTATGGATCACAAAAGACATAGATCTAACAAAAACCTAACTCATCATAACTTAAACGTGATTGTTGATATAAGTCTTAGCGACGCTTACAACACTTAAGTTTCCTCTATGAAACTCAAATACATCTTTTGCTAATGTCTTAGTGAATATATCGGCCAACTGAGCATTTGATGTACTCTAAATAAATCTCTCCATTGTTCACAACTTATCTTATAAAATGGTATCTTGTATATATATGTTTTCTATTTTGATGGAAAACATTATTCCTAGATATTGCAATGGTTGAGTTCTTATCAAAAAACATGTATTTTTTATCCTTCTTATTTTTACTGAAGTCCTTCCAAAACTCTGTGTAACCATACTGCTTGACATGTTGATAATGTTGCTGCTACATATTCTGCTTCTATCGATGAAATTTTCATAATAAGTTGCTTCGTAGATGCCCATGGGATTACTCTTGAACCAAGATTAAACACATAACCAAAAGTGCTTTTCCTATCATCCAAACTTCCTGCAAAATCACTGTCAGTATATCCAACCAAATCTTTCTCATTTGTGCTTGCATAAAATATGCCATTATTTGTAGTTCCTTCTATGGATATCAGAATCCTTTTGTGAGATTTCCAATGTGACTTTTCAAATTTAGATTCAAAGTAGAGAAGATATTTTGAAGTTTTCACTATAGGAGGTTCAAATATGAAGATCTACGTTGCAGGTTTTATTTAGGACTGGGAATATGAATTTCAATGGACTAAGGCTAGAGTATTCTTGGAAGGGACCTCAAATTTTGTTGCATGGAGGGTTCATGTGGAGGCGGTATTGGATGATAATGGATTGCTAGAATACATCAAGTCAGATGTTGCGAAACCCCGAACATCTGATGCCTAGAACCTTACTCAGTGGAAGAAGGATGTGGCCAAAGTGAGGATAATCATATTGAAGGGTGTTCGAGATCATATTGTCTCAAATCTCCATGGAAAATAGACTCTCTTCATGATTTTGAAAACAATGATAGAGTTATTCGAGAAAAATAGTGACCACAGGAAGCTGGCACTCAAGGACAAGCTTCAAAGTAACAAGATGCAGAAGAATGACATAATTCCACAGTACTTGAGTAGGTTTACACAATTTTGTGATGAACTTGGCGAGTCGATGTTAATTTCCTTGAAGAATACTTGGTAGCTCTAGCCCTTTTGGGCCTTCCCAAGAGTTGGCATAGTTATCAAGATTCGGTAAATGGTAAGAAGAAACTAACAATTTGGGAGCGTTTATCGTTTGACCTGGTACGAGAGTAAATAAGAATACTAGAGATGGGAACTCATCCAAAGAAGAGAAAGATTACTTTACATTAGTAACAAAAGGAAGGAAGGCCAAGTGGAAGAAGTCCAAAAATGAGTCTAATTCAATCCAAGAGGGAAAGAAGAAAGACTTGTCCAAAATCATGTGCTTTCACTATTATGAATTTGAGCATTATGCCATAAAGTGTCCACACATGAAGGCAAGCAAGAAGGAGCTTGTAGTAGCAGCAACAGGTGAAGGTTTGGCTTCATTTTTCAATATTTACTTTACGCTCATCGCATACACGGAGAGCACAGTGATGGGAAGCATGTGGTATTTGGATAGCATTGCCTCATTCCACATGACAGGGAATAAATATTTTTTTAATGATTTTGAGGAGAAAGGCCTCAAGATGAACATTGAGTTTGGAGACAACAGATGGTACAGTGCGACTAGGATTGGTACGGTCACCTTTCAAAGGGATTTTGGCTCCCCTCTAAAACTCAAGGATGTGATGCTTGTTCGAGGTCTAAAGAAGAATCTTGTCTCCATTGTAGTTTTGGAAGACCGTGGGTACGATGTGATATTCAAAAAAGGAAAATAATTCCTCAGACACATAGCCACGATATCGGTGAAGCAGATCAGGGTTCGATTCAAGAACATGTATGCACTTGTGTTAAAATATGCATGAAAATCCTTGAGGAGTAAGGAAAATACTATAAATATGGTGGTTAAGAGGGAGCATGTTAGACCTCTCAACATGCAGCCTTAGAAGAAGCCTCAAGAAGTTGTGGAGTAGTCAAAAATGGAGAAGAAGAGAGGAGGGAGAGTGGAGACATCCACTCAAGCAGGGACCTCTAGCAGGGGGAAAATTCGAACCAAGAAGGTAGAGGGAGCACATTAGGATATACCTCTAGGAGTGAGGTGGAGTGATGTAGATCCTTAGTCCAAGAGTTGTAGAAATTTGGGAAGGTTTCATTGAGGTGTTCTCCTCTTGGATCATTACCTTGCTACAAGGGCCCACAATTTTCCGTAGCAAGAGGATCAGTTTCAGTCAGATACTGAAGTGTGAAAAGGAGTGTTGACGACATAGCAGGAGACTTAGTAGTAGATTCAACAACAACACAATTTTCCCAGTAGAAAATTTCATACATAGTTGATTCATATTTTTTTTATGCTTCTCAGTTCCAAATGTTGTAGTAGAAGCAACAATAGTGAGAGGTGTTGCATGAAATATATTCCAAATATGCATGATAGGGGTGGAATGTATTGCATGAAACACCTCTCACTTTTTTGTTTCTACTGCAACGTCTCCAACTAAGAAGAATAAAAAAAATGAATCAATTGTGTCTGCAATTGTCTACTGGGAAAACTTTATTGCCAATGACTCTGCTACTGAGCCTCCTACTATGTTTTCAACACTCCTCTACACTCCTCAGTATCTGAATGACACTGATCCTCTTGCTACTGAATACTATGGGCCCTTGTAGCAACATAATGATCCATGAGGATAACACCTCAATGGACCCTGCCAAATTTTTGCAACTCTTGGAATGAGGATCTACATCGCTCCATATCACTCGTGGAGGTATAGTTGCAAGTTCTCCCTCTACCCACTTGGCTATAACTATCCCCACGTTGGAGTTCTCTTCTTGAGTGGATATCTCTGCCCTGCCTCCTCACTGCTTCTCCATTTGTGGCTACTCTACAACTTCCAAAAGCTTCTTCTGAGGTTGCATGTTGATATGTATAACATAATCCCTCTCAACCACTATATCTATAGTATTTTCTTTTCTCCTCAATGCTTTGCATGCATATTCTACCTCAAGTGAATACAGGTTCTTTAATAAAACCTTGATCTACTTCACTTGTCCCATGGGTATGTGTCTCAGGATTACCTTTCCTTTGATGAAGATCACATCATGCCCACAGTTCCAAAAATACAATGAATACAATATTGTTCTTTAGACTCGAAACAAACATCACATCCTTGAGTCTAAGAGAGGAGGTATACTCCCTTTGAAAGGTGAGCGTACCAATCTTGGTCATGATGTACCTTCTATCATCTCCAAACTCAATGTTCACTGAAAAATTCTCTATTCCCTGTCATGTGGAACAAGGCACAACTATCCAAGTACCACATGATTCCCATCACTATGCATGCCATGCATGTGATGAGAGTAAAGCCAAGCTCTATTGGGTGCAACCCAACTTGGTACAATTTCGGTCAAAAGACTCCACAACTTGAGGAGTGGAGTGCGCGAAGTTAGATCTACTGCGTGATGTTTAGGGGCTTCAGGGCGGGTCGAAGCCCTTCATTTTGCAATGGGTTTCAAGTCTTAGTGTATTATTTCATCTTCCCTTGGTATGTGGACCATGGTTTTGTATAATGTAAATGCTATATAAAGTGATGTAAGTTTTTGTCAAAGTAATGTAGGATGTAATAGTTGATGAGCACAAGCACTTGAGATATATGTTTTTAATCTGTTTTGGGTCTTAGGGGAAGGCTCTGCAGCTGTGTTTGCAGAGGCCTTGAAGAGTCTGTAGGTTTGTGCACCTACCACCTATAGTTGTGTGTGCAAGTCAAAGAAGTGTATGTACTGAAGATACTTATCATAATAAATAAGAAGAAGTTTTGAATCCATCTCTATGTTTATATGTGTATTTGCTTATTATCTGCATTGCGAAGTTGTTTATATGATTTATATTGTGTTTTAATAATAAAGGCGTAGTGCACACAAGTATTGGTTGATGAATGAAGTATAGACTGTCAAAGTAGATAGATGCATCCACGTGGTTCAGAATAAGAATAAGGAATAATTTTAGCAATATATCCACACTCCATTGTCCCTCTCGATGTAGAAACCTGGTTTTGACATCCTCCAATATTGTCTTGTGTGGGACTGAAATTTACGCTGTAGGTCATTGCTGAAAGGGTCAGTAATAGAGGGTTTTGTTGGTGCACAGCTAACTCCAAACTAGGGTCAAGCCCAAACAAACCGACAAGATCGAACTATGAATCCAAAGATTCACTTGCTACTTCTATTGCATGCTCCTTATTACTTTCCTTCCTATGTGGACACTTTGTGGCATGGTTCCTAAATTCATGACAGTGAAAGCACTTGATTTTGGAAAAGTGTTTCTTCTTACCTTCTTGGCTGGAATTAGAATCATCCTAGGACTTATTCCCCTTGGAATTTCTTCCTTTTCTAACTAATGCAAAGTCCTCTTCCTCTTCTTTGGATGAGGTCCCATCTCTGGTATTCTACCTTATTTTCTCCTGTACTAGGTCAAAGCGTAAGCGATCCCAAGTTGGTAGTTTATCCCTACAATTTATTGAATCTTGATAGAAATTCAAACTCTTGGGAAGTCCCAAAATGCCTATATTTACCAAGTCTTCTTCAAGGACATTAACACCGACCCTGCCAAGTTCATCATGAAACTGCGTAAATCTACTTAAGCACTGAAAAATTGTGTCATTCTTCTACATCTTGATACTTTGATGCTTTTCCTTGAGTGCCAACTTCATGTGGTCACTACTATTCTCAAATAATTCTGTTAGTATTTTCCACATCACGAATGGAGTCTCTTCTATGGAGATTCGAGACAATATGATCTCGAACTTCCTCCAATATGATTCTCCTTGCTTTTGCCACATCTTTCTTCCACTCAGCAAGGTTATAGGCATCCGATGCTTGTGATTTTGCAACACTTGACTTGATGTATTCTATCAATCCAGTATCATCCAATACCGCCTCCATGCAAACCTTCCATGTAACAAAATTTGAGGTGCCTTCCAAACTGTACTCTAGCCTTGGTCTATTGAAAGCCATCTTCTTAGTCTTGAAGAAAACCTGCAACACTGATATTCAAATTTGAACCTCCTGCAATGAAAACTTCGAAATCTATTCTCTACTATGAATATGCTCTGATACCATGTAGAAATTAATATGTAGATTCTAAATTTATCATGAAAATTACTAAATCACAAGACTAGAAGTTACTCTACTGAGTTTTGGAATCAAATTCATGATAGAGATCATTGATCATTAACATGAAAAAAGGAAACATCACACATCCATAGATATTTATCTAGGGGAAAGAAATTGTTGAAAACCCCTTACTATCTATATTGCATTAATCAAATAATCTTGATGAATACAATATGCTTGCTCAAGCTTGAGCATAACCTGCACCTGTATCTTCTATCCTTTTCCTGGCTGAATGAAGCTGGAGAATATTTAGCCAAAATTTCAAGCCTCCAAGCTCCTAATTCCTTGCATTTTTCCTTGAGGAATTAGCCACTATTAAACATGAAATTCCCTAATCTGGATTGCACAATTCCTTTAGGTCCTTCCTCTAACTGCATGCAACATCTGTACACATAGGAATATGCTACAACTAATAGTATACTGCCTTGGATATCCATATAGACTAGGTAAAAAAAAATCTCTGCATGCATGAGCTAATTTAGGCTGATTTATTAATTATTTGGATGATCACTAAGTATGATTGAAGTTACACTGCACAACTTGACCTTCCACTAGTTCCTCCAACAGTTGGAACTAGTTTAACTGACCATAAATCAATTTAAATGAGTTAAATTTCTACAACTAAAATTAACTCAACCTAGGCTTCTAAAATTTAGTAACCCACTGCACACAACTGAACTTCATGCCCCTAACTCGAATTAACTAACCTAGACTCATATTTTTTAGGAATCAACTCAAGTAAGTTGAACTTGAACTCATTAACTCAAATTTAATGTTCTTAACTGAGTGAAAAGAGCCATGTCACCTCAGTTAACTCCTCGAAGTTGTCTGCAGATGTGAAATTTCAAATTTCCTCAATTATAATTAAGGAAAGAAATCAAAATTGAGACTTTATTGCTATGTTTTCAACATTTGGTGACTCCATAAATCTAGAAATCGTACTAAATCCATGCATAATATCTCATCTTGTAGTCGTGAGATACATAATAATGCCAACCAATATTTTGAACAAAATTATATTAACATATGAAACTTCATCATCTTTACTTAACTTTGTTCTTGTCGCTACTAGTGTAGGTGAAAGTTTACAACCTCCCATTCTTAATAGTTTTAGCAATTATTTTTCATATTTATCTTGAAAAATAAAAATCCCTTTCTATGATTTCTCAAATTATGTTCCAAGAAAATATTTCATAAGACCAAGATCTGTCACTTCAAATTCTTTCTTCATTGCTACTTTAAACTGGTCTAGTTCAATATCACTTGTGGGCAGAAACATGAAGCTGGGTTACACTTTTGTGAGAATCGGGGGCCGAATTTTTTTTTCGGCAATAGCGCGGCTGAACATTTTATAAATTTCGGCCGAACTATTTAATATTTTGGCTGAACTTGTGATTCCGTTTAGATTGATGGCACACTGACAGCGTGGGCAAACAAAATTTTTGCCGGAGATGGGAAAACTGGCAACAAAAGTTCGGCCAAACTTCCAAAAAAAGTTCGGCCAAACTTTGAGTTTGGTTGAACTTTTACTTTTAAAATAGTTCGGCTGAACTAGTTTCTATAAATAAATTGCCCACAAAGTTTATTTGTTTATCGGTCTCTTTGTTTGCGCGTATTTTTGTCACTGCTACTGTTGGTGTGTCTGTTCGCACATTTTCGCTCCTCCCGTCCATGTTGTTGGTCTACTACAGGTCTATTTGTTCACGCATTTTTGCTCCTCCTCTCTGCGTTGTTGGTCTACTGCAATACCAGGTATGGGCAATAAAAATGGTGTATGGTTCTTTTATAGTCGAAAATATTGTTTTAAATGGTATCTTTTTTTGTTATAGTCGAAAATATGTCGATTCTTTGCTTTTCTGGTTTTAAGTCTTTTATTATTATAATAATTAGTATATTGTTGATTTATTTTTGATTTGTTGATTTTTCTCTATGTTTCTGAATGCCTGCTATAGCAGACCTCAGACGTCCTTGTAATTCCCAACCCAGAAAGACAACGCTCTGTTTTTTTTCCCCTATGTCTTAGCTGGTAGATTTTAAGTTGACTTAAAACACACAGAACAACAACATGTTTTCTTTACATTTCAACCCCTACTGGATCATCCTACATTTTTCATTTAACTCGAAAAAAAAAAAAAAAAAACACCTCGTAGTTTTTTTCAGATTTCTGTGTTGATCATGGACTCTTGTAGCTCACTTCTCATAAATATAAATTCACCTCTTCTACCAAGGTATTACACACAGTAGTGTTTTCACTGCTTTTATTTTCAAATGGTATTTTATCGAAAATTATAGCGTCCCATGAGTCGTGAATCTCTTTTCTGCTAATAATTCATGAATTTTTCCAGTTCTCATGCAAATTACTTTAGGCTGGTTTTCCCTCTTTTGGATAATCTTGGCAGCAGTGTTATTTCACGTGTGTTGCAGCACGGATGTACCAAGTTTTTAGGTTTGGTGGCCCTCGTGAATGTACTCCAAGTCAATAATGAATGACACTGTCCGTCCAATGTTTTGAGATGACTGTATTCTTTTCCGGAAGAATTGTCATTGTATTATTTCCGCTTGTTACGTAAGTTTCCAATCACTCAATTGTTTTGGATGGATGTAGTGCTACAGTTCCTGGTGAGCAATTGTTCTTGGACGTAGCACGACCTACCCCCTCCTCCACGGAGATGATCCATGCCAGTCATAGCGACGATACCCCGAACAATGGGGCATCTGCCTAACCACTGACCTTGTCCTGCCAAGCTTCTCTTCCATGCACCGTGGTTGGGATTGGGAACCATACCAGGCTCGGAATAAAGAATAATGTTCCATTTCTTGAACCCAATGAATACTGAAGCTAGTAAAACAGTGGCTACTGAAGCATAAACTGCTTATTGTTCTTTCTCTGTGAGTATAGCATGATGAGCCCAAGTATTTAGATTATCTTCGAATTTAAGACATGAATGAATGGATTGTAGTAGTGGCTTCTGACCATTACAATTTCTTGTGTAACTATCTAAGATAAATATGAGTCATATTTTGCACGATGATCCTCAAGTCTTACACACAGTAGTGTTTTCACTGCTTTTATTTTCAAATGGTATTTTACCGAAAATTACAGCGTCCCATGAGTCGTGAATCTCTTTTATGCTAATAATTCATGAATTTTTTCAGTTCTCATGCAAATTACTTTGGGATAGTTTTCCCTCTTTTGGATAATCTTGGCAGCAGTATTATTTCACATGTGTTGCAGCACGGATGTACCAAGTTTTCAGCTCAGGTGGCCCTCATGGCTTCTGACCATTACAATTTCTTGTGTAACTGTCTAAGATTTATGAGTCATATTTTTCACAATGATCCTGAAGTCTTACACACAGTAGTTTTTTCACTGCTTTTATTTTCAAATGGTATTTTACCGAAAATTACAGCATCCCATGAGTCGTGAATCTCTTTTCTGTTAGTAATTCATGAATTTTTCCAGTTCTCGTGCAAATTACTTTGGGCTGGTTTTCCCTCTTTTGGATAATCTTGGCAGCAGTATTATTTCACGTGTGTTGTAGCACGGATGTACCAAGTTTTCAGCTCTGGTGGCCCTTGTGGCTTCTGACCATTACAATTTCTTGTGTAACTGTCTAAGATTTATGAGTCATATTTTGCACGATGATCCTCAAGTCTTACACACATTAGTGTTTTCACTGCTTTTATTTTCAAATGGTATTTTACCGAAAATTACAGCGTCCCATGAGTCATGAATCTCTTTTCTGCTAATAATTCATGAATTTTTCCAGTTCTCGTGCAAATTACTTTGGGCTAGTTTTCCCTCTTTTGGATAATCTTGGCAGCAGTATTATTTCACGTGTGTTGCAACACGGATGTACCAAGTTTTCAGGTCTGGTGGCCCTCGTGGCTTCTGACCATTATAATTTCTTGTGTAACTGTCTAAGATTTATGAGTCATATTTTGCATGATGATCCTCAATGTACTACAACATTTTCTTTAGTCCATGTACGTTATGTGTTTACATTTCCATTTTTGTTCGCTTTGAAACCATCTATACAACTTTTCATTTGTTTCAATAGGAATTAACATATTTAAATATTAATTGTATTTATGTCTTGTGTGCTAAGGAAGGGAGGTCGTGAACCTTATCGGAAGAGATAGTATTTTTTAAGTTAGGAGTGATACTTTTTATGAGATAGAATTAATTTAAAATGCTTCTTAATATTATGTAACTTTTGAACCATAATTACAAATTTATTTATTTTTTTACTTATCATTTAGTTGCTAAAAGTTGAAGACTTTATGTTGGTAAATAATTAATTAGGTCTATTTAAATCATTTACCACTTTTGGGTTTTTCGTTTTCGTGGTTTCATTCATAATTTCACTTTTTTGCATTGTTAATTTCAATTTTTCACACCACATGTGCACAGTCAAAGGACCTAAGGTCTTTCCCATTCCAAAGTATGTTCTTAAACATTTTTTCTTGGTGATATGGGTGATTTAGAAATGATTGGGAGACCGAAATTCCTCATTTAATACATGATATGTTTGGTTCATGCCACTAAGCCAATAATTTTAAATTCAACTGACTTTTAATATAAACAACTAAATCCTACAAAAAAAGAATAAAACAATTTATGTTAGGGTTGTGGATTTAGGCATTAAAACAACACACCATGATATTTCAAATTTAAAAATAATGGTTTGAGTCCTAGGTAGCTTAGAATCCTATCTAGAGGTTTGTTTTCAAAATAAGGATGCACTCCCATTTGATTCTCATGATTAGGTTGTAATCATGAGGCTCTCGCTCAAGAGTGGACCTTCCCAAAATCTTGTGACGTCTTGTCACAAACAAAACCATGAAACTAAAAAACACATCATGCAAGAAACATAGCTCGCTGATATATCATTTTTCTCCTTCAAAGAAAAAAATTCACATCATGTGAATATATCCATGTACTCTTACATATTGGTGTACAAAACCATCAACCAAACACAAGTCGACAAAACATGCCTCTTCAAACAACTGACTCTCAAGTCAAATAATAGCATGTACAAATTTCCATATTTGTTGCATCTAAGTGTGTCAACATAACTCTACTTTCAACACCTTGCTTCATGCAACATGCACCATACTTTGAATTTGCAAAGAAATTCATGAAACATCAAAATACATGCAAGGCCTTAATTGGATAAGAAATCTAACCATCCCTTACCAAACCATTTCAATGGTGCTTCTTTCAGCTGCACTTCATCATCATGTGAATCATCCTGACCCTCATCGATTATGGAATCCTCTTTTCCATTCTTTTCAATATCTCTTTCCACCTTCTTCAAATGTCGTGGATGACTTGTTGGATACAAATTCCAACACTTGTCTACAAGGTGACCTTTCTTATGGCAATGAGTTCAAAACAATTGCATCTTATTTTCAACATCATTTTCCTTGTCCAATGGGCCTTTGACTTCTTGCCTCATTTATTTAGAAAGTTTCATGTGCATGGATATCTTCTTCCAACATCTATGAACATTATGATTATTCAAACCACAAAAGGAACATGCAAACTTTTCCAAATCTTATGTGAATATTTACCATGTTTATCATAATCAAAAGCAATTTGATTAAAGGCAGATTTATACCTTGAAAATTCACCTTTGTTGCCTTCTTGAGGAGGTGAATTTGATGAGGTAGTGGCTCTCCTCGGAATACTAGCAATGAATTCAATGACTTTAGAGCTTTTAACATCCTCTTCTTTTACATTCTCATTAGCTGCATGATTATTAACATCTTCTTGCAAAGTGGGTGTCATACTTTTCCATTTATTAGGAACACAAACTTCACAAGCTTGAGGTAATGAACACGAAATGAAATTCCTTCTTGGAACAGCTTCATGTGCCTCCTTGGCTTTGGAGCATTCTCCATCATGTTTTCCATAACCAAGACCCAAATAATTAGGACTTTCCTCAACAACATTTGGCTCAACTATGCCTTGTACATGTTTGCCTTTAACCCTTTACTTTCATAGCCCATTTTAATCAAAAATTTGGACCTTATTCCTCTAGTGTGTCTCTCAAAAGCACGTACACATTCACTTTGAGAGGAAATTGAAGACAAACTTGAATTTCATACCTCTTTTTCATTCACATACTTGGCTAAGGCTTCCTTTGCATCATAGAGTTGAATCTCCATGTCATGCATCCTTGCTTGGTTTTCATTTTCAATATGGAGTTGAGTCTATCTCATGCATATTTTCAAGAATTTCTTGCTTCTCCTCATTCTAGGAAATCAACTTCTCTTGAAGGATAATGTTCTCCCTATTATCTTCATACATCTCTTACACCATATCATTCATGATGCAGAGCTTCTGCAACATCTCTTTATCAAAGATTTTTGTTAAGGAAGACTGATTAAAAGAGATACTCGATGAAGCTTCCATCACACTTGTAATGCATAAAAAGCTTCTTTGTCGTGATTTTAGAACTGAGCTCTCAATATTGACTTTCTCTTCACACACAAACTTGCACACAACTAAACTCTCCTTGCATAAATACAAAAACCAATAGCCAATTCTTCTAGCTAACCTTGACTAAAATGAGCTAAATTGTACTTTGATACCAACTTGATTTGAATACATGGACAAACTAGTTTTGTTGTGCTATCTCCCTCATCAGTTAAATAAAAATGTGTAAATAGGATCGTCTAAAGTTAGCTAATTGGGAAGGGGTTTATGTGTCAATATTTAAGTGTATTTTGTGAGAAATTTATGAGTTAATTAGCTTTTAAAAACTCATGTGTACAGCAAATAAAATGCAAAATTTTTATTTTGGAAAATTTTTTTCCTCAATCCAGATTCTGATCATTGGACATGTAAGAGGAAGAAAGAGGGAATTCACTTTTAAAATTCTAGACCTTGTCTAAACCAAAATAAACTAGAGGTTCGGTTTTCAAATACATTCACTTATTTGGAAAAGTTCTAGCTGCCAAAAGTCCATATGCCAATCTACCTCCCAAGAAATCCATTTATTACACCACTGGTTAGTTTTTTGTCTTCCTATATTCTTTATCAACCTCTTCCAGTGATTCTTGAAATGTGGATACTTAAATCCTTCCTAAAAATTTGAGCTCTAAAACGAGAAGACATACAAGGTCATTTTAAGTCATTCCTCTACCCAATTATAAAAACCAAGTGAATATTTCTACATATTGATTTCTGTCCCATAAACTGTACAATATAGGTCATTTTTTTCCTTTAAATTATTTAAATATTGTTAGCGCATAATTGTTCAATGGTCTGATGAAATTTCATTGATAAAGGCATGATTATGCCAATCCATGTTGCATATTTCCATTAACAATGTTTACTTACATGTAAAACAATGGTGTCTCTGCTTTTATGTTATTTTGAGTTTGCTTTTAGTGCTGAAATTGGAATATATGATATTAATTTATGACTTGCAATTATAGCTGCTGAGATACTATTCTTTTTCTCTACTATATTGTTATTTCTAGTCCTCTGGGTGCTTTCTTCATATTTTTTTTTTTTTTACTAATTGAAGGGATTCGTAATTCCATATTTTACCATATTTCTTATTGGTTCCATGTAGATTTAATTGACATATAATAGGTGGTTTCTATTTTTGGGATGTCTGTAAAGTTTTTGGCACATCATATTGAATTTCTATAATGTGTAGCTCCCTAACATTCAGATAGAACCTTCATTTAAAAATGTGAGGGGGGTTTCAAATTCACATTGGATAACACCCTCCTCTGGGATAAAATTTTTTAACAAACACAATAACAGAGAAACAATTAGTGACGTCACCAAAAGATGTAGCCTCTTCAAGGTATCATATCCTCTCATCAAGGTCAAGAATCTATTCACCAAAAATGTCCTATGGAAATGATGGTTTAAGAAACAAAACTAGACAAAAACCTTCAGTGAGAACAACAAAATCTAAAACCTCTTCAAGGTCTTCAATCTGCTCGTAAAGTTAAATTGTGTCTTGATCAAGTCCAACAACAAAGAAACATTCAGTGACAAAACCAAAATTTACAACTTCTTCAACGTCTTCTAAACCATCTTCAAAGTCAATATTGTGTGCATCAAATTCCTCAGCAAGGTCATCAATGGAGTCATCAAAACTACTATTTCAAACTTCAATGCCAAAAATAAGTCAAAAGAATTCAATTTCTCCTCCAAAACCTTCTTCTGTGAGCAAAGCTAGCATCATGTCGTCGAGAAATTCAGTAATTCCACAAGGAAATTCTATCAAAGTTAAAACAAATCCTTTTCATCCATATTTAATGCCTACTTTTTCAGGTGGAACACCTCCAAATTTAGGGACCACAATGCCATAAAATACAACTTTACCTAATAGGTGTAGACCTAGAACCCCCAACTTTGTGTGACATGTACAACTAAAGATCCTATGGTAAGCAGTGTGAGAAGAGATTCATGGTCACTGAGTTGAGCAAGAGAAATAGTTTGGTATGACAACCTTACTTGTGATAGGTCTAGCTATCTGACTACCAAACTACATGGTAATGGCATTCAAAATTTGAAAATTCCCATTTCACTTGGAAATAAGATGGTAGAGAAAGGTATAGATGAAAGGAGATATCTATCTATGGTAAAGAAATCAAATAGTTATATCAATTCCACCTTGCAACTCTAAGAGACATTGAATTAAATTTCATCTCGAGACAGGGCTTTGGGAGGACACTCTCAAAGCCAACCTTCATTATGGCTTTGAAACACATGGTAAGTATTGACTCAGCAACCTTATTTGCATAATTTTTTCTAGCATGGAACTTAATGTCATAGCCTTCTTTTGCCTAAAATGAATGCAAATTTCCTTGCAATTTGGCTTGCAACATTCATAATTCATGCTCATGGAACATGATTGTGTTGCAATTGTGATAACATCTGCTGTATGCAGAAGCTTTAATAAAAAATGATCGAAAATGACATTTTAGATCTGTTTTTTTCAAGATTTAAGGAAAATTACACCAAGTAGCTTCCAGCCTCATATGACCATCATGTCAAACTCATCTCAGGATATTTTCCAAGTAATATCCACCAAAATCAAGCAATCTAGTATACATGACTCTCCAATTTCAATTAGCAGCAATGAAAATTCTAAGTATGGTGCGAACATTGCTCCAGATCCTCAATGGGGCATGTTTGATGACAATAATTTGGGCAGTGAGAGAGGGAGATGGTAGGAGAAAAAATTCAAGGAATCCACGGGAAATTGAAAAATATATAACTAATAAGGTTTTGAATAAGATCAAACTAAAAGTCCACAATATAGGAAATAATTTGTGTTGGATTGAGTTGCTACCCAGATAATAGATGACATCTGGCATAATACTGTACACATTTTGTGCTTAACATCATGAATATTGTTAGTAATGGGTAATTAGTGTGCATCAATTTCAGTGTTCAATCATCATGAGGATCATGACATCATGTCCTACCATAGTTTTTTTCCTGTTCATTTTTATAGTTCTAATGCGATGGATTTTCTATGGAAGAATGTTTAAACATGATGAATCCTAGTTTCAATGTTGAATTTTTTTTTTCTATTTCATTTTCAATATAAAATGCTTCCTTTAACTATCAATAAAATATATTACATGTTAGTAATGTCACACAAAATGGTTCCCAATTGAGAAGTCTCAACGATTGAAAAAAGTCATGTGAAAATCCCTTGTATCTATAAAAAGTTGCCCAACAACATAAAGCCTATCAAAATTGACACATGGACATAAATTTTAGAAGCAACATTTCTTTAAATCTGCTTGAAGTAAGAGGGGGAAAAACCACAATTCTTTCCATAAACGCACAAAAGCAGTTTTCATAGATTTCCAAACAATTCACTATCACGATGAAACTTGCAATTAAAGGGGTACCTTATTTGTCTTTAGGAATGGACCACAACCATTATTATTTCCCTAAAAATTTGTGATAATGTAAATTCAAACATCATTAACATGATAAAAATATTTGGTTGGCTTCTTATTCTTTGAAATAATGAGGAAAATTGTTAACAACTTATCAATCTGGGGTAGAGGTGGAGGACTACATGGACTAGCTATGGTGATTCTCTCCTTTAGCAATCAACAAAATTAGATTCATGACTTGGCCTTCTACTAGAATTTTTTGATTCCATAGAGAAAGCAGCTCGGGAGTATGAGAACCAATAAATTGTTTCCTGCTCATAGTGCAAAGAGATCCCCTAAATATTATTGCAATTGGCATAGATATTGCACATCCTACTAACTTTTGCATTTGAAAAAAAAATTGCATCTAAATATTGAAGTCTTGCATATGTAGTTTATTTGTTTTCCGAAATAAAAATTTGACCATCTTAGCCATTGTTAAAATCTAAACAAGAATTATTTCTTCTCTTACACACTTGAGAAATAGAATTCCATCTCTAATAATCTATCGAGGTCTATGGAAGTTAATGGCCTAAGACACTTTGTAACCTAAGAGAGAAACCTGTTAGGAAATGGGTGAAGTTGGTATTACACACCCAATTGGATAACCTTGAGGAGAAAACATTTCTCCCACTTTATTTGTTGGCATAACCTAGTAAGTGTTATTCACTAGCATGTATTTTGTAAAGGCCTTGACCTAGTTCCAATTCAACTCCATCCAACAGGTTGTAGAGGATTCCAAGCCTAATTTCATGAAAAGTAAGTTGGGGATGATCACATTGACCTGCTTGATGACATGTCTATGAAGATTAACTACCTTGACCTATTTTTCTGCGTAGGGAAAGAGACACATTCCCATGTCTGAGCATGAAAACGTTCTTTGATATTGTTAATGCCTCTAGTGTTTACTTCTACAAGTTCTAAAGGCAGAGTCTGTAAAGGGCCAGGTAGCCTCTGGATCTCATCTTTTATGAAAGGTGACATATCTAGTAAATGCCCCTACAGTCAATCTCTGGAATGGATCTATATAGAAGTTGTTCTTTTTAATATCCATAAAACACAACAACTTTAAGGTAAACTATGTACATGTGTCATTTATCCCACAAACTAAAGTGTATAAGTGGTAAATTTTATACCAAGTGTGCTCCCACCATGTAAAGCGTAATTTGGTGAACTTATCATTTTTATAATTTCTTTTTTGCTTAAATTGAGTTTCACACATCAATTATTGCTTTGAAAGTTGTGTTCTACACAATTTGTGTACACTAAATTACAAATTGATTTTCTGAAATCTATTTTGTGTAAATTTCCACCAATATATATATATATCATGGAGGAGATGTTCACGGTATTTAAATATAATCTTAAATCTCCATACATGTGTGTACATATGGAATTGATTTTTTATTAACTTTGTGAGTTAAATTAGTTTTTAATAAGTTTCATTTTTTAATTTTTAGGAGGTAAGAGGAGAAGGGTTTCTACTTCATCCATGGAGCGTGCTCATGGTTCAGCCAATCGTGGTATGGTTCACGCAATTTAATCAATGAATATGTATATGTATTTATGTGTACACATGAATGCATTTTTCAATTGATTATAAATTCGTATTTGTTTATGAAGCTTCTCTCTCGTCTCGAGAGGTTGGTGGTGGTTCAAATATATTTAGAGGGCCATCAATGAGTGGTAGCAGGTTGCGTGAAGGGGGTGATATTTATACCCCCGAAGGCCAATCAACGGCTGATGGTTCTCAGTAGGGTCATTTTGGGTCTGGTTCTCAGCAGGGTCATTCTAGGTCTGTTTCTCAGCAAGGTCATGTTGGAGAAGATGCTAACCAACAACGTCAAGGTTGTCATCAATTTCAATATTTTTTTCATTAAATTTTTATAACATTTTTTACATGTGTTTTTTCTAATATAAGAAATTTTATATATATATATTGATGCAGAGGCCGAAAATGCTCCAACTAGTGGTCAAAATAGACGCAGAGAAAACCGCTACATTCAAGAAGAAGGTTGTCTACCCAGCACAACTTATCTGGCCGAAATTACTGATATACCATGGGAAACAAACATGGTGCAATGCACCTTACAAAGGTGTGAAAGACTTCATGCAAAATTGCAGAGAGATCTCGTGGTTTTGTCTCTACTTTCTGAGAGTCGACAAAGCCTTGAAATAGTTATACATTCATTGGGCGAAATTGTAAATGTGTACAAAACTCTTGGGCCAACGACTGATACATTTGTAGAAGTGATGAGAAAGAGAAAGGAAACAGTAATGGGTCAAGATAAATGGGAGGATGTAAAACAAAAAGTTACAAAAGATGTGGCCAAGTCAATGTTTAATTTCAAGGAAGGGTCAAAAATAAAAATGTTGAAGGTGCAATATTTCAAACACCTAGACATAGCTCGTTTTTTGTATGATAGGCACCTTGTGCCCTATGGAAGGCTCCCATGGAACGACGAGGTTCATGTTTATTTTGTGCAAATGTTTTATGAAAAAAAAAATTTGGGTATGAAACCCAACTACAATGACCTTCCGTCAGAATTTTTTGGCCCGGGAAAAGGTCGATTATATAACTGTAAGGGCGTTAAGCGAGATGTGGAGTTGCCTCACCCTGAGCCGCCATTGGTGAATCGACCTTTTCGGGTCGAAACTCTGCAGTCAGAGATGGATGCGACTTCTCAAATAAGTCGATAAGCAAGGGATGTTATGATCGACAATGTTTGCAGCGGATTGGGTGGAGTCGATGTTTGTTTAAATCGATAAAGAGCACGTGAAAAGGCACGTGCCAATTTTGTGTATTGTACAGATGAGGAGATTGACAACATGAATGTTAAAGATCTCCGAATATATGCAAAAAATTGTCACAATGGTTTGCAAGACCTAATTCTTCATGAAGAAGAGGGCACCAGAACAGTATGTGTAACTAATGACCTTAGGGTTTGAAATTATTTTAACATACATATACATGTGTACAATTTGTAATAAATACATGTGTATGTACATGTATACATTTATTTGTATTTACATTAATCTAACAAAAATGTATGATTATATGTTAAACACCATTTGCAGTTCTCACACATGATGCATGACGAAAATTTTAATATCACGTTCGGGACCTCTGGTTCAAACAATGCAGATGGGTCTGACCATAAAGATATGTTGGCAAATGTTAGTGTTTTTTAAGTGATTTTAAAATAAATAATTGTGCACACATGTACATGGATGTATATATATAATTTGATAAAATGTTTTAACAGATACCGATTCCGTCCGATGTTTTTGGGATGGCGGTACCTTCTTCTTCCTTGGGAGATGTACCTTCTACTTCCTTGGGAGATGAGCCACAAGTATGGACAATTTTTCACAAGTTTAAAATTTATGTTTAAAATTTATATATATATATATAGATATTCCACCTCAAAAATTTCCATTAAAAATTTAGATATATATATATATATATATATATATATATAGAGAGAGAGAGAGAGAGAGAGAGAGATCTATATTTTGAGTTATTTAAAAAATTTTGAATTTACGTTCCAATAGAAGATTTCTTTAATCCGTGGACTCTAGCGACGGAGATAGGAACATCCACAACAATTGAACAAGTTGTCTTTAGTTCCTTTTTTTAATATTATTGAAAATAAGTTTATATATGTACACGTGCATTTTCATTTGAAAGTTTTTAATATATATGTATATATATATATATAACTGTACATGTATATTGTACATTTTACCGATGCAGATGTTCCTATGGGGGCAGAACTTGTTCAGCAAATAGAGAGGGAACCTCATGAGGTATTGCATGATTTTTTTGTTAAATTTTGTTTTTTACATGAAGTTCTAGATATATATATTCTCACTCATTTTTAAAACATCAAATTTTAATGTTCAAGTACATGTGCATTGCGTATGTAGGTTTCCCATGATGCTTCACATGAGAGGGCGCGGATTGAGACCCTGATAGGAAAGACGCTAGATCTGTCTCTATTTGATGGACATGATTTGTAGATTTGATTTCAAGATTTAGATGGTCTTAAAATTTGTTAAACTTGATACAGTTTGATACTTGTGAGATCTACAATTTTTGGACATATTTTATTACATTGTTAATATAATTTGTTCTGTTTCAAAATGTTAATTTTTGGATGGTTTTAGTACTTTTGGCATGTGAATGTGAAGTAATGTTGTCATCTATGAATTAATGTTGTCATCTGAACTACATTTGGCATTTTATGTAATGACATGTGTTATAATTTGTTTTGTTTTTAAAATTTAAGTTTTGGATGCTTGGAGTACATTTGGCATGTGAAGTAATGTTGTGATCTATAATTTTTTGTTAAATTAAAAGTTAAAAGTTTTTGATGGTTTCAATCTACATTTGGCATGTGATATAATGTTAAATGTTTTTATTCGATAGTTGAATTATAATTGGCAGAGCATGTGAAGTTTTTAAAACTCAAGTTTTGGATGGTTTCAATCTACATTTCGCATGTGATATTTAATGTTTTAAATGTTTAATTTGTTTTAATGTTGCACGATATATAATCAAAAGGTTTTTAAAACTTAAGTTTTTTATGGTTTCAATCTACATTTGGTACATGTGGTATATAATGTTAAATGTTTCTATTGGATCTAGTTGAACTATAATTGGCATGGAATGTGAAGTAACGTTGCAAAATATATATAATCAAAAAGTTTTTAAAACTCAAGTTTTGAATGGTTTCAATCTATATTTCACATGTGATATTTAATGTTTTAAATGTTTAATGTTTTAATGTTGCATGATATATTATCAAAAAGTTTTTAAAATTTTAAAGTTTTGGATGGTTTCAATCTACATTTGGCATATGTGGTATATAATATTAAATGTTTCTATTGGATAGTTGTTCACTATAATTGGCATGGCATGTCAAGTAATGTTTGCACAAATCCCTTTTGGATGGTTGAAGTATATTTGGAATCTTAAGATTGCTTTTGTTCTCTACATGTAGTCTTGTTTGAATGAAAAATTTTCCAATAGGAAGAACATATTAGCTTTTCAATGCAACTAACCATGTATCAATTGAGCTCTAATTGAAAAAAGAGTTTAAAAAGAAGTAGATATATGTACAAATTATCCCTTTAATTTTTATTGGAAGTATAAGTCTAGTACATATATATATGTTTTTTGAATTTGGTTCAATGTCATTAATGCACTCGAATAGGTAGCCTTGTTGATTTATTTACATTGTGGAAACTTTTTACCAGAAAATCCAACTAGTTTTTCATCAATGCACATAGAAAAACTACTTGGAACAATTAATTGCATTCTAGAACATATCTATCCAATAAAAATAACATTTTTCATCAATGCACATTGAACATATCCGACCACTGGACAAACAAATTTTGTAAGTTAGATTTTCAATCAGGAATAGATATGTGGGTCAAATCCCACCAAAAGTCAGAGCAGTGCTTCGAGTCTCTTGTTTGAAAGGAATCTTCGTACAAAACTATACTGCAGATGATTTATTTACGTTGTGGATACTTTTTACCAGAAAATCCAACTAGTTTTTCATCAATGCACATAGAAAAACTACTTGGAACAATTAATTGCATTCTAGAACATATATATCCAATACAAGTAACATTTTTCATCAATGCACATTGAACATATCCGACCATTGGACAAACAAATTTTGTAAGTTAGATTTTCAATCAGGAATAGAGATGTGGGTCAAATCACACCAAAAGTCGGAGAAGTGCTCCGAGTCTCTTGTCTAAAAGGAATCTTCGTACAAAACTATACTGCGGATGATTTATTTACGTTGTGGATACTTTTTACCAGAAAATCCAACTAGTTTTTCATCAATGCACATAGAAAAACTACTTGGAACAATTAATTGCATTCTAGAACATATATATCCAATATAAGTAACATTTTTCATCAATGCACATTGAACATATCCGACCATTGGACAAACAAATTTTGTACTAGATTTTCAATCAGGAATAGAGATGTGGGTCAAATCCCACCAAAAGTCGGAGAAGTGCTCCGAGTCTCTTGTTTGAAAGGAATTTTCGTACAAAAATATAATGCAGATGATTTATTTACATTGTGTCCATACTTTTTACCAGAAAATCCAACTATTTTTTCATCAATGCACATAGAAAAACTAGTTCCAGTTAATTGCATTCTAGAACATATATATTGAGTACGTAAATAATTTTTCATCAATGCACATAGTAAAACTACTTGAACAATTAATTTCATTCTAGAACACACACACACACACACACACACATATATATATATCAAATGCATGTAACATTTTTCATCAATGCACATGTATAGAAAAGCTACTTTCAGTTGATACTAGAGCACGTGCTTGTACCAAAACAATTTGTACATGTGAAAACACTTGCACAAATAACATAAGCAACTCAATTTTTAGTTGAGTACTGGAAGTTCTAAAACATATTTAATCCAAAGAGAATAAATTGTTGGACAATTCAATCAAAAAAATTCTAATGGAATTCCATCTTCAATAATCCGTTCATGATTGGATTTTGACATTTTCCATCTCTTAATTTTCGATTTTTTCTTTGATTGAACTTCTATCAACTTTATGTGTGCTGCACACACCAAGTGACTATATTGACAACTTATGGAATCAGGTTCATAGTCTTCAAAGTAAACAAAGTCTCCACTTTGTTGAGTTTGTCTGAAAAAATAACCTTTCAGTATAATAGACCCTCTGTCATATTGAAATCCGTGATCATTATAGATTTGTAATAATTTCATTTTTCGTTCAGTGCAACGCATCAAATAATACTTCACATTTTCATCGTTGTCAATAGGTGCAATTACAGCAAAAACATCTCTTGCACAATAAAACAAACTTAACAAAATTATACATATTTAAATTTATTTTTATATCTTTAAATCATTAGAAAGTAATTCAAATGTTACCTTCTCTAACAAGATCAGAAACTCGATCACCATCGGATGATATTGTAGTTTCCTCCGATTGCATTTCTTCAAACATTGCAACAAACATTTTTCCCTTTGTATTTAGCTCTGTATGTTTCCAATCGTTCACATACATTTTGTTTTCACAAATGTTATTGGATTTTGTGGTCTATGCAAACATCACAAAAACAAGAATATTTTCTTTTATCCAATGCAAACACATTTCTGGACGACTTTTCTTGAATTGAATGCAATTTTTGAGTCCCTTTTATTGTTTCAATGTCACTTCCAATTGATCTATCTACGTCTTCGATCCCAATATGCCAGAAAAACCTTTATATGGAAAATTAGAAGAAGAATTTGTAAATATGATACCAAAATACAATCAAAGATAATCATTGCATGAGAAATGTACAATGTTTAAAATTAGATTTCCAATATAAATTAAATTGAATGTACCTTCGCACTTCCCTTGATGGGTTAGTCTCATGGCTTAGAGCAGCGATGCACCATTGAACAACTTCTTTCGCGTTCACAAGTCGGCTTGCAGAGTGGTTCATTTGATATCTTCGAAGTGCTTGTTTTATGCATGCTCCTGCACCGTCATCTTCTCCTTTTCCATGGCCAGTCTCAAAGAAATTCCAACAATTTTTAATGCATGTTTTCTTATGAAGACAACACAACCAAAAGAATGATCGTGCAAATTTGAATTGACCTGTGTATCCATCTGACCATATCCAATGTTCATTGAATGTTATTCCACGATTTTTCAAGGAATCATAAATTTTTCCAAAAAAATGTTGTTCAAAACACGTATCATGTGTACGATCGTCACTGATATAAAAGTGATATTCTTTAATGATATGTTGATTTTCACTCGTGCTTTCTGTATGATCGACATTTTGTTCAGCATGTCTATATAGAATATGGACGAGCATGGAGACTTGGTCAGAATGATAGTATTCACTCTGAATTTCTTTTTGTGGAACAAATGTATAGTTTTCTGCAAAATCAATCACTGAAAAAATGGTCCCTGATGGAAAATCTTCACGAGATTTTTTGAATTGCAAGTCTTGCCATCGAGCTCTATGGGAATGCTTGGTGTATTTGTAAATTTCTACCTCAAACTTTCTCAAAAAGTCTATTAGAAAAATTTCGTCTTCTAGTAATTCAATTATTTTAACACTATTTGCACCTTGAATAAATGTATCGATATATTCATATCTCTTCAATTTCACTTTCATGTTGGGCAATGATTGATCATTTATATCAATACGATATTTTTTTTGAAATTTAGTCAAATTTCCACAATCATTGCATTTTTTACCACCAGCACATTTCTTTTTGTAAAATAGTTCATCGCTTTCTCTTTCACATAGAATTTGAGATATGAAATCACGGATAGTGAAAGGAGGAGGTGAATCGTTCCATAATGTTCTACCAAAATCAAGGAATGTGTCATAATATAACTCAAATTCCACATGATAATGGCAACAACAAGTGTCACGTACGGTGATAGGTTTTACATACCATGGTTTTTGTTGAACAAAAGCACTGAGTGAAACATGAATTTGATGATTCTCTTCTTTGAACTTGTTGAATAACTCTATCTGAGTGGTTTCCAAGAGATGTTTTTCATGTTCTTCGTACTGATTTCGTGCTATTCTTCTTCGCATCACATGCCTTGCAATTGGTGAAACACACGAATTGTTCTTCCAATATTCATATATTATTTTTTTAACATTTTCTCCAAGTCTATCTTTGTATGGTTGCCTACAAATAGCTCTCCAACAAGCGAGTTCATCATTTACATCTATTTGCAGCCGAAATTTCCGATGTTTGTGCAAATTTTTTCGCGAGGTTCCCAGTGCTCGTGCCATAGATGCTACCAAACGATTCTCTTGAGTACTTGATGAAACCATTGCCATCTATATTCCTCTACGTACAGTTGAAACATCTTTCTCTCTAGATCTCTTAATTGACTTTATAGCACTACTCATATTTTTTATCACATCTTCCTTCATTTTTTTTTATCTTTGGTTGATTTTCGAATACCCAATAGTGTCGTAGCTTCTTTTAATTTCCTTAATGATAGGAGACCTTTCAACATTTGAGGCTGAACTATCACCCGCTCATTTAAGAAATACTTTTCAAAAATGCAGTTAACACGATATCGTATAACATGGTCAAGTTTTTTATCTCCATATGTGTGAGTGTCAACATTTTCTAACATCTCATTATCGATAGTGATTTCATCTGTACATATTCGAAAAAATAGTACATATTCAATAAATAACTAAATTAATAAATATATCTATAATTTCAATGATATGTGCATGTGTTTAATATATATATATATATATATATATATATATATATATATATACACCTTGTGATTCAATTTCTTTATTTGGATTTCTTTCAATATTTTCACCATCTTCAATCATTGGTTCAATATCTCTTTCACTTTCTCTTTCAAAATTTTGTATCTCATCATCAATGTTTTAAGGAATATCTCTGTCTGTTTACATTAAACAAAATATTTTTCAAATTAATTCATCAAATAAAAATTAAGCTTCACATTATACATTAGGAAAATTTTAAATATATCAATAGATCATAATATTTACATTTACATAGCTGCTTCTATTTCTGCTTGAAGTTGATTTTCATCTTCAATATTTGAGAGGGCTTCTAACTTCCTTTTGCGATATTGTCTCGTCTCTTCTCTACGTTCCTCAGGGTCTCTTTTTCGATCATATTTTCTCGCACAAATCCTTCGATTTCCCATGATAATAGGGTATGAAGTTCAAAAAAATTTCTTCAAAAAATAAGACAATAACTCAATTAGAAAAAACATCACAAAAGATTTAATTTTAAAAAAAATCATTTTAAATTTTTTGCAAAAAATACATACTCCAATCCAAAACACTTACTTTAAAAAATTCAAGAAAAAAATGTCTTATAAAAATGAAATGAAGCTCAAAAGATTTACTTCAACTCAAAACACATACTCTAAAAAAATGTCGCTTCAAAAAATGCCTCCAACTTTTTTTAAAGAAAAAAGTCACTTTAAAAAATACTTTCAGAAAATGTCTTTTCGAAATTAAGCCCAACTCCATACTTAAAAAAAATGAAGCACAAAAAACATTCAAAAAAATGTATCACATACCTCCAAGAAATGTCCTTTGAATGTACGTCCAAGAAAATTCCTTAAGTCCAAAACAATTTTTTGCAAAATCAGGCCGCCTCCAAGAAATGTCCTCCAAGAAAATTCTTTAAACCCAAAACAATTCTTTGCAAAATCAATCTGATTCCAAGAAATGCTCTTAAATCCAAAATTTGAAGAAAAGTTTTTAAACCCAAACCAAGACCTTTGTAAAATCCTATGAAATGTGCGAAACTTATGAATGATTTCGCGGCAATTTATATTGCCGCGAAATGTGTTTTAGTAGGGGCTCCGCGAAATTTTCCGGCTGACAGAAAATTATACAAAAGTTCGGTCGAACTTTCGATTAAAAGTTCGGCTGAACTAGTAAGTCGTTAGACTTAACGATCCGTCGGCACAAAACATAGTTCGGCCGAACTTTTAATCAAAGTTCGGCCGAACTAACGCGTCACCAATTACGCAAAAACCAGGCTCTGAATACGTTTCTGCAACTTTGGACTGATTAAACTCCATGAAAGGTTTTTAATTAACTATTGGAACCAAGACAAGCATTTTCAGAATTGAATCTACTTTCAGGAAATATAACTTTTATGGAATTTCATAAACGTTTACTAATTTTAATTAATTTTCTAATAAAATGGGTGAAAACAATTTCTGAGGGTCATTGTGATTCAGGGAAATCAAAATTTTGTATCTCCCAAAATACATTGTAAAAAAAATTGAAAAAATATGGGGCATTACATTGGTCCGTCATCTCTAATGGGTAGCTTTTAGATTTTTAGTTTATGACTTAAATGTTAAGAAATTTGTTGCGTCGCGAAACATATTCAAAATATGCAGTTTTTAGTATTGGACCAGTTCAAAAAATTCTAGTAATTATGATATGCATCAATTGGCTTTGTAAATATGACGAAACCAAAGTAGACTCTATCTCGATTGTTGTAACACATTTTGTTTTCTCAAAAACACAAATTTTCAATGAATACAACATTGCGTCATAACATGACTTCTTATGAATCCTTTGATTGTTAAGAAACACACACTCAAAGAAACGCTAAGTTGCCATATCAAATATGCATAAAAAAATTTCAAAAAATAAGTAATAGAAAGCTAACAAAATTTCTAACAACTTTTCTTTTTATCACAAAATGAAATTCTGAACAGAAAAATTGCTATAGTTTGTAGAAAGTTGAAGAACCGAAAAAAAATGAAATTTTTTTCTCAAAAAAGGGCAAAAAGTGTAACCCAGCTTGTATTTTCTTGGTTGTTGTGAAAACCCTTTTGCGAAAATCCTTGCTTTACAACTGTCAACCTCTTTTTTTTCATTCAACTTCATCTTGTAGACCTTTTTCACACAAATGAGATTTTTATTTTTAGGTAACTCAACCAAATCTAAAGTATCATTTTTCTCTATGAATTCTATTTCTTCATCCATAGATTTCACCCAATTTTTGTCTTTGATAACTTCTTCAAATGACGAGGGTTGAAATGGAAATAATGCAAAATTCGAGCATATAACTTTACTCTTAGTTCTTTAGGTACATTAGCATATGTTACGAATCCAAAAACTATAAAATGAGATACACTAGGTGCATGACAATGCTTCTTGCAAAACTTTATTCATCATGATTTTTGTAGGAGATCTGTTTATCACATAAACTGCACATGCAATTGCTTCTACCCAGTACTCATTTGAAAAAAATTTCCTTTCAACATGCTCCTTGCCATGTTCATAATAATTTTGTTCTTTCTCTTTTCCACTCCATTCCATTGTAATGTATATTTGATAATAAATTTCCTTTTGATTCCATGTTGTTTGCAGTAAATATGAAATGCTTTCGAATCATATTCTCCACCAAGATCTAACCTTGATACTTTTATTTGATGATCACTCTAATTCTCTAATAGGGTTTAAATTATTTGAATTTTTCAAAAGTCTAAGAATTATGCTTTAAAAAATAAATCCACGTCTTTCTGCTGAAATCATCAATAAATGTGAGGAAGTAATAACTTCCACCAATTGATAGTGTCTGCATGGGTCCACACAAGTATGTATGAACTAGTTCTAGTGGTTTCTTTGCTCTATATGAAACTTCTTTTGAAAATATTTCATGGTGTTGATTTCCCAAGATACAACCCTCACTAGTACAAGAAGGTTCTTGGATGGGAGGTAACCCTATAACCATCTATTTTTGCTGTAATTAAAATCAAACCAGAAAAAATGCAAATGTCCAAACCAAAAGTGTCATAACAAATAGTCATCAATGCATTCAACCTTAAAGGTACTAACCTGGTTTTTGTAATTCGTGATCAAATTCTTTGTCTAGAAACACTAAGTTAAGGAAAAGAAAAATCTAGAGTTGAGTTAATTCTAAGTTGAAGTGAATGTGTTTAAGCTTGGAAATGTCTAAGTTTATAGGGAGTATCTAGTATATATACAAGTCATTGAATCATTCTAAGAGCATTGAAGTGTAGTCCAACAAGCACTGGATGAAGCTATATTTTAGAAAAACATGACCACGAATTAAACAAAGACAATGTGGGAGATATTGGCAATGAGTTATCAAGGTATGGATAAAGTAAATATTGTTAAGTTGTGGAATACTAGAACATAATTTGAAAGCCTAAAAATGAAAGAAATAGAGAATATATATTCATTCATGAATTGCGTTTTAACTATTGTAAACTAGTGAAAAATGTAGAAATTTGATAGAAACTGTAACTACTCAAGAAATTAAACAGAAATCAGGAGACATAAATTCTACTCTACTAATTTGTGTAATGAAAATCACAATTTAGAAAAGCATGCATATACATGCAACAAGAAAAACCATAAGTACACGGTGATTTCTAGGGGAACCCAACTGGGAAAAAACCCTTTCAATCCTCCTTGCATTAATCATTTGAATAAAGAAACTATTACAATAGCATGTTCCAGCTTTGAGCACCACCTACAAAAGAAAAACTATTCTCTCTATTGAATGAGAACCTCTGGCCAACACTTTGCCAATTTCTGCCTCCTCCGACAATTTATTTCCTTGTGCAATTCTAAGTTAATTCAAGCTCCTAAATGATATGGAAGTCCCTATTTCATTGTGTAATTACCAAGGAATTTATCTCCTGGTCGCATTTAAAAATTGTACACTCAAGTAGTATACAATTAATGTAACACTATCCTTTGTCTCCTCCACTCCAACTGACTCAATTCAAATCACATGCATGTATGGGATATTTTGGGTTGATTGATAAGTTAACCACCAGATCTCTGAGTTATATTTTTGTCCCACTGCACAACTGGCCTTCATTTGACTCTATTAATTGTTAGAGGCCAGTTAACTGAGTAAAACTAAAAATAATTAAACTAGATTTCTAACATGTTTAAAAATCAACACATGCATGACTGAACTCTAATCCCAGTAACAAAAATTTGTTGATCTAGATGAGTGAAAAGAGCCATGTCACACTAGTTAACCACATCCAAGTTGTCCTGTAGATGTGGAAATTCGATTTAATCAATTTGACTAAGGCTAAAGTAAAATTTAACCTTTCTTACTACACTTTCTAACACTCCCTCTGAGCAAGAAAGGGATTTTTGACCACCCCTATCTTGCACATGTGGAATTCGAATTTACCTCTTGAAAATTCCTTTTTCAAGATGTTATCATCTTGCTCCTCAGTTGGAATGTACTATAGTAACATAATTCTCCTCTACACACAATCCCACAATGATGATATTGTATATCAATGTGCTTGGACCTGTCATGAAATACCGAATTCTGAGAGAGCTTAATGAAACTATGATTATCACAACATATCATTGTTGGATCCATCCCCTGACTGAAACTAACCACAATTATTTTCCTCGTCCATATGGCCTCACATGTTGATCTGAAAATTAGGAGGACAACAAAACTCCAATGATAACAAACCATCCTATGACACTTTGAAAGTTAAACAAAATGGCTCTTTCATGTAAAATAAGTTTCACAACCTCTTAAAGATGCTGAGTTAGGTTTTCACATGAAATTTAAAAATAAATGTTGGAGTCCTGTGATTTATCAGATTGGTAAACCAAATGACAGGGCAACATCATACCAATCTTTGGAGTCCTAGGACCTAGCCTTCCTAGACTCAGAGAGGGCTCTCTCTATCATGCGAAGGATGTGAACTTGTTCGCTTTGTATGTTTGATTTTAGGCTCGTTGTTAAGTATATTTTGGCATGTTTTTGGGTTTTTGAGGTAAACTGATCAAGAAGGACAAATAGAAAGACAGTTCATCAAATCAACAGGGCTATGGGGTCAGATAAAGTCAGGACTGTCTAAATGGTGGACAAGGTATTATTGCGGGGCCAATTTAGTCAAGGTAAATGGATTCTTTGGGTGAAAATGAAGTGAAATGAACAATAAGTTTGTGAAAGACAAAGATATCATAAACATATATAGTTTCAAAGTAGGTATTCATGAGGTAGGGAAAACCATAAATCTCTATGAATAAAACTCAAACTGATACATATGAAAAATAAACAATCTGGCGATACATAGAAGCATAAGAACCTCTAACTCTAGAAAATCACCTTCAGTTGTTGGGAAAAAAAATAAGATAAAAAAATAACTCAATCTATGAAGAGGAAACACATAAACATCATGTATTGAGCTATCAGGAACTCTGAAATAAGTTTGCAAGCATGGACAAAGGGCAAGATTGAACGAGACCTCGTTGACTTAACTAAAACAACCAATATTTCATAGAAAGATTTTAGAAATGGAGTTTTTGAGAAGCTATAAGTAAGCAGGGCATACCTTAAATCATACAAGATAGCAAAACAAACTGACCATAAATGAAACAAATAACAATTTCTTGATGGACCTAAATGGCAGTTAAGAATCCTTTAGAAATGATCAAGAAGAGGAAAACATTAAAGCTGTAACATGCAAAATGATTGAGGTGCTTCCATGAGCATGTCTCAACATACTTTTCTGATCTACAAGAAATGAGAAATATGAAACATTAATGAAAACAAGGAAACATAAACAAAATCAGAGAAACATCACCATTCACCAAGCCATGGAATCCTACACACAATGCTCCTCCACCATCAAGTCAAGCAAGACATCATCCACTTCATAAAACAAGTATTTCTTCCAAGCTCATAATGCTATGTATTTCTCTCAATATATCAGGTTTTGCCCCTGTGTTACAATGAATCCTCTTGTTTATATAAGCCAAAGAGGAGGCAAAACACCTAGAGCAACTAGAAGGCCATTGGTCAAAAACAAATATCTAAAACTGTCCTTGAGGCTTAACAAAGTCCAAAGCACAAAATATCTTTCAAAAATATCTTTTCAGACCAAAATAGAAAAAAAGGATCACTTTCAAGGCCTGACACACAAGATAAACTTGCTTAACGCACATTTGGCCCAGTCATCACTCAGAAAACTGCTTTTCAGCAAAATCTACAAGAATGTAGCACCAGAAAAAGGTCTGTGTTGCAGTGAAGTTTTCGCTGACCTCCCGATGTCGAAATGAGTCCCGTGATGGCTTTTTGGAAAGATATGGATGTCTAATTTCCAAAAATTGTTGATTTTTTCTAATATGATTCATGGAAGTCATTCAAAAATTAGAAACAGTGAAAAAACCTAGGAGTGTAGCACCTGCTGATACTAGGGGCAGAAAGGTGAAAAATGGTTGTTTTTGGCCTTTTTGAGAGATCAAAACAGCTTCATTTGATCTGAAAATTTTTGAGCATGTTCCTTTGATGTCAAGGAATCCAAAAATATATATTTCTTCAGCTGAGGATGCTCCGATAAAAATTTAAGGCACCAATGATTTTATGCTTTTAGGCCTAAAATTCACAAAAAAACAAGAATGTGTCCACAAATGCCCGAATTTGGTGAGTAAACCCCTTAAGGGTTTTTAGAAAAATGCAATGAAGCTTGAGCAATAATTCCAAGCCAGGATAGATCTTTTCCATGTTTTTCTGTCGGGCGCCTCCTTTGGGCAGATTTGAGCTTCCTTCGGGCAATTTGATTTAACTTTTTGTAGTGTTCGGTCATTCTTCTTTAGAGGCCCAAATCCTTGTTAGCTTTCTCTGTAATGATAGTGTCTTTGCTGGTTTTAGATTCTAGGCCACAGGGATATAAAAAAGGCAACTGTTCCCTTTCTATACTCTTTCACTTTGATGCCAAAAACTGTTGTAAACCTTTTGCCAGAGAAACAACATACCTAGTCTCATAAGACTGTTTTTCAGAGATGTGCCCATATGTTCGGGAGGAATATGCAAATGCCATTATGAGTTGATATGAAGTGCTAGATGCAGAAAACTCCCGACCTTTGTACTCATTTTTCCATGATGGATGGTTTTTTTACTTTCTTGGTACTTTGATTTTGTAGATGTTTTGAAATCTGCATTTATTTTATTTCCCAACAGTCAATTGTTCCAGCTTTGAAAACTTTCCTTGAAGTGTCCCTTTGTTTCAAAACTGCTTATTTCCATCTATCCATAGCACCCCTGCAGAGATACATGGATAAAATGTCTTTGACCATTGGAGACCTTTCCTGAGGTATCATGATGATAATACTTGAAAATTTCACTTGATTACTTTCTTCTGACATAGGACCTTCCTACTTTGTTTGTTCCTTAATTTGAAACTTAAAAGCTTGGCTAAGAAAAAATACAGTGATCATTTTGATGGTGTATTACCTAGGGGTAAGAAAATTTTGTTTTGCTAGATAATACAGAGGATGGCTGACTGATATTTAGAACCAGGTTTTTGACTAAAGACATTTTTCTCAAGATACCTATTCTAAACACCATCACCTAAACCTAGACACCTTGTCATAACTTCTGAAGGGTTCCTTAGACATAGTCAAGTTATCAAATGGACATTCGAATAGTGAGAGGGATAAAAGACAACTTGTCTTATGCTTTGACAGAGAGCTGTGTGAAAATAGAGGATTTTGGATATCAGATATTCAAGGCTTCTGACAGTTATGGACAAGGGAGTTTTATCAAGACTGAGAACTCGATGACCACCTCTAACACAGTCTTTAGGAGAGGATAAAGATAAAAATTTCTCTGAGGAATTTTCTGGAGGACAAATTGACTATTTGAAATTAGTTTCTAGAAAACCTAGGCAAGGCATATAGTCATCACAACAGGAAAAAATACTGATGACTAACAGTGGCTCCATTTGGGGAGGGAAACTCCTTTTCGAGAGGTGTCCAGAATTGTAGATCTCTGGCTTATGAAGACCAATACCTCCTCCATTGGTGCATATTTCTCCTTTTCTTGATGCTTTTCTGGAAAATGATGCTTTCTGACAAACTGACAACATGATTAGCATCAACCTCATCTCTACTTACCCAGCTAATTTGCCTAACATTTTTTTCTTCTTCAGGGAGCACTTGGACTGGAAAACCCTTGACATGACATTTTTGAAGGTGAAAACACTATCTACTTCTACACTTGTATCTTCCGGGAGTTTAGATTAAACTAATGAACTCCTTCATTTCTCTAACTATGCTAGATTAACTGTCAAGATTAAGCTGTTTGACAGGATTTCATTCACTAGACTAGAACATGAAATTGAAAACATAATCAAATTAGAATTAGATAGTTTGATTTGTCATGTGTTTGTGGCATAAAGACAAGCTGCACACAAATGTTATTTTTGTACAAAATGAGATTTAGAAAAATCAGGGCTAGGATACATAGTTTGCTTTTCATCCCTATTTTCCTCTTTGGTTCTGTTTTGAGCATGTGGAACCAGCATCTTTGTTTCCTAATCTACTTTCTTTGATAAATCAAGCTTTCATATTTTGACTATCAATCTTTTTCACTAACTTATCAACAATCAATTTAAAACATGTTCAGTTATAATTAGGCTATATAACTTAACAAGACATCCTTTGAGCACTAGTAGTGGAGAGCTTTCTCCATTCATATATGCAGTCATCTCTTGATGATGATGTTTCATTGCTTCGAGGAATTTTTCCAGGGAGACCAATGGATCAGCAGAGGAGGATAGATGCTTCACATGTTGGGGCACCAATCATTGATTTCAGGAGGTTGGAGACTTGGAGAGAGCTTGATACAGCACTGGGAGTCTTGGGTAGACTCAAGAAGAGAGAGAGAATTCTCTCAACATCAGCATCACCCACTTCCATTTCAGATTCTGCGTTGTGGCAGAAGCATCAGTGGAAGGACAGCAACCTTCCATCTTGCATCTTTGTCATAGGAGATGTCAAAGAAGAGGATGACCATGTGACAGCTACTCTTCATGAGAGATCATTAGCACTGTCACTATGGAGTATAGATCCACATTGGAACTCCCAGATGTTGGTGGAGTATTCCAAGGATATTTTTACTTGCATGATATTGAATGGCCAGTTGCACTTGGAGGAGTATTCAGTCAGATATGGGATCATCTTTTATCATGGTAGGATCTTCTTTCCTAGAGCTTCCAAGCTCAAGGAGAAGTTGCTACAAGCAGCTCGGGAGGATTTCCTTTTCAGCCCTACTTGTTCTATGCGAGCATACCACACCATCATGGAGGGGTATTTTTGGATGGGCTTTGAGGAGGAGATACATCAGCATATGAGTAGATGCATGGACCAGATGGAGATGGAGGAGAGATATGACTTCTGAGAGAGTTAGCACAGCCACCTCTTTCCACTTTGAGGATGAGAGGAGACTCATTTATGAGCCACTCCATTTGTATGAGCAGAGAGTATGCTAAGGGTATTCATTTTTGTTTACATGAGCATTTATATGATGTATGTATATGTCCCTTAACCATACATGTGCAGGATGATGCTCCAAGGAGGAGCATTCTTTTTTCTAGACCACATGGTTTAGATGAGGCCATAAGCATGATTGATGGCCATTCCCTAGGAGGACTTGGGGAAGAAAGGAGTTATGGTGGACATGCTCATTGTACACCTTGCATTGTTCACTTCCTCCATACTTATGAGGAGATTAGAGCAACAGGTAGGTGATTGAGAAGCCACTTATTTTATCAGTCTCCATTGCAGTTGAGGGTCAAGCTGTCCTGGTTGCACTTGAGGAACCATTTTCCTTCACCTTTATTTCACATGGCAGCAAGTATGATTCTCATTTTTTCTCCCTATGGTTCTATTGTCGTTGTCTTTATGAGGAGCATGCTTGGGAGGAAGACACATTGTGTGAATGTGTCCTTTGAGGGAGGAATTCCTCACACTGCTTGCACTACATGTTCTAAGGGGAACATGGGATATGATATGGTCACCTTAATAGCACAATTGTTTCTTTATAAGGTAGGCCATATGATGGAGAAGACGCCATATGTTGATGACTTCCAACTCATCATATATGGAGATATTTGGGCCAGCTTGATTTTCAGTGTTGGGGGAGAGATCTTTGGAGGTCTAGTCCTCATCTTGCCACTTGAGGGAAAAATTAGTGCAGCCCATGGACAACCATCACTCTACACTTATCATAAGTGGAGATATGGACAGTGTGGGGTAGGCTACATTTCTTACCATGTGTAGATTTTCATCCCACCTACTTTGCCGGAGCCAAAGGTGGATGATAGCTTTCAAGAGTTGCCTAGCTGGAAGGTGACTCATTTTGCATGGCTCATAGCTTGGAGATGGGGGATCCATATGGGAAATATATTTCCCATTTTATTGCAAATTCCATTCTTCAAGGGGACCCCTAGACATCACTTTGCTATCCTCTTGAGTATTTCAGCTTTACATGATGATGGCTTGATATCTGACTTACATGCTGAGGAGGAGCATTGTGGACATTTGATTGATGAGATGGCATCACTTTCCTTGGAGGAGATCATCATACAGGGATTCTACAGGGAGAGGAGAAGAGAAGAACTCAGTCTATCCTTGCACTTGCTTGAGGACAAGCAATGTTTGAGAGGGGAGGACTGTAATGTTCCCAATTTTTCATGGAGAAAATTGGAACATTAATTTTGCCATTTTTACATAGGAGATGAATAAAATGGGTAGGATACCCATTTATTTCTTGGATAGAGAATAAAAATCCTCTTGGCATGAGGGCGGATCACTTTTAGAGCTTGATTTCACACCTCCATGTGTGAAAGGGGGCTTTTGCTAGAAGGCTAGGTCAATTTGACCAAGTCAAACTGCGTAGTAGCATGAGGTGGAGAGCACATTGTGGGCCAGTGCAGTGGGATATGGAGGGAATCTTCTGGAGGAAGGAAACCCTAATGAGTGGGGTCCATTGAGAGGGAGCTCACATTGTTTAAAAGGAGGGCAAGGCTACCATTGCAAATCATGTTGAGCATTATTCATCTTGGGTCCGGTAGACTTGCAGCAACATCTTGCTGGTTAGCAAGAATTGCCGAGGGAATTCCTATTTAGGATTTCCTCTCCTTCTTAAGCAGCTCTTGGAGAATTGCACTCTATTCCCTATATTTATACTTTGAGGTCAAGTATCATCCATCTTCATTAACACAGTTCCAGGTGGAGACTGTGCAGTTTTGCTGGGTGTTGCTGGGGAGGTGTTCCACAACACCATCCTTAGCTAGTTTTTCAGAGGAGGGAGTTTCCATCTCTTTGGAAATTAGCAAAGGTGGTTTCTGATCTTATTCCTTTGGCATCAGGCCAACCACTTTCCATCATATGCAACACAGTCCCTCTCTTAGGCAGCGTTATTCTTGGAGAGCATTTGATGTGAGGGATTAGCAGATATTTGGAGGGTGAGATCTTAGGTGAAAGAATCAATCTTTCACTTCATATTTCCCATTGGAGGAGGCCATTTTAGATTGAGGATCTCATTCAGCAATTTCCTCCTATTTTTTTATGAGTTGTTGTTGCCCAGCAACTCCGGCATTATTGTATTTTCCCATTTTGTACATGTATTGTAGTCAATCCTTCTAAGGATTGTTGTACTAGTGTTTTCAGGAGTTGAGAGCTTGCTCCCCCTTATTTCTTGAGCTATCATTGATATATCATTATATTTTCATGTTATATGTTGCAGTGTCTCGATATGACTGCACAGTTTCAGCCATGGTTTTCTTCATGTAGCAGTGTGCTTTCATTTTCATGTACAAGATTCATTGAGTCCTTCATTGCCTAACTTGAGAGATTGAATCCTCAAGTATTGTACTCTTTGCTACTGCAATACACATTTATTGGCTATTGTATCTTCATATGTGCAGGCTCATAACGCAGTGAACCCATTGTATGTTCATACATTGTTGCAGCCCTTTTCCTTGGGCAATTCCTGAGGAAGGAATTTCACATATCTATAGACAGAGTATGTGAAGGGCCGGGTAGCCTCTGGATCTCACCCTTCCTTGTGAAGGCGACATATCCAGAAAATGCCACCATAGTCTATCTCTGGAATAGACTTGTGATATTTCAGAAAAAGGAATATTGTTGGAGCTCCAAATTTAGAATATTCTTGAGATATTTTCATTGATGTAGCAAGTTCCTGAAAAAGGAACATTACATTTTGTTTGAGGAATCTTGCTTTTGTCTTTGATAAGGTTGGAGGAGCATTAAGATAAAATAACACGTAAAGAATATCAGCATACCAAGGTGAATTTAAAAACACTTCTTCAACATGAGGGGTTGTGCATTCTTCCTGTTCTTCTAAGGTGTCAACAAAATTTATATCTAATGCTTGGAGGTTTGTTTCAACCATTAGTCTTGCGAGTCCTTGTCCCTTAACAAGTTTGGTGAGTCTGATTTCTAAGTCATATTCTAAGATGATATCAATCCACTTTCCTCTTTTACCATTGGGATCTTGATTTAATATATCTTTGACGACGGTATGGGGAACGAAAGAAATGATATGAGAATGTAAGATATAAACTCGGAAGTCTTTCAGTGCTTTTACCAATGCGAATGCCTATTTTTCCATGATATTATATTTTAAGGGAGCATCTCTTAGGGCTTTGCTAAAAAATTCTATGAGTTTTTCTTGCCCTGCTGCATTCTTTTGTAACAATACTGCAACTACCGTGTGTTCAGATGCAAATGAGAAAACATAAAAATCTTTGGTGAAATCAGGAATTATTAGAACTGGTGTTTCGATGAGTGCTTTTTTAACCATTACAAAATATTGTTTGGCTTCTAAATTCCATTTAACTCCAACCTCCTTTTTTAACATGTTTGTGATATTTCTCAAAAGTTCGGCAAGATTGGGGATGAATATTCTTAAGAAATTAATTTTTCCGATAAAAGATTGCAATTCCTTAATGTTTCTGGGGTGACTGATTTGTAGTATGCCTTCGATCCTTTTGGGATCTATTTTTATTCCATCTTCAGAAATGATGTGACCTAGGAGCTTTCCTTCTTCGAGACCGAAAAGTGTTTTCTTGGGGTTCAAAGATAGGCCATATTTTCTACATTTTTCGAAAACCTTTTTCAGGTGGACCAGGGGTTCCTCATCTGATTTGGAATATACTGTGATGTCATCAAGATATATGACTATGAAATAACCTATGTCTTCTGAGAAAGCTATGTCCATGGTTCTTTGAAATGTGGCACCGGTATTCATTAATCCAAAAGGCATTTTAACATACATGAAAGTGCCCCAAGGCATAGTGAAAGTAGTTTTGTGTTGATCATTAGGAAAAACCAACACTTGGTTGTATCCGTAAAAACCGTCAAGTAATGAGATTCTTTTAGAGACAACGACCTTTTGAAGTATGTGGTCCATTTTGGGTAAAGGATGGTTATCTTTTAAAGATGATCTATTCATATTTCTGAAGTCAATGCAAATTCTAATCTCTCCGGTCTTTTTCCTGACTGAAACCAGGTTTGAAACCCACTCAGAGTATCTAAGGGAAACTATTATCTTAGCATCATACATATTTTTTATTTCCTTTTCCACTAAAGGTAGTAAGACAGGATTTATTCTCCTCAAATTTTGTTTGAAAGGCTTCTGGTTTTCTTTGAAGGGGATCTTATGTTGAATAATGCTTGTGTCGTATGATTTCAAATCTTGGTATCCCCATGTGAACACATCTTTAAACTCTTTAAACAACTCAATGTATTTATATTTGATGTGAGGAGGGAGGGTTTTGGAAAGTTTGATCATCTTTGGTTCCTCTATGCTTCCTATGTTGTACTCTTCTATATCAGCCTCAGTGGATTCCATTTTTGGTTTTTTGGCCACATCATTAAAATCAAACAATTCTTCTAAAGGTGCAAGGCCTCTGCGTATTGTGTCATTTTCACAGTGTAAGACTTCAAGCTCTCTTTGGTCTAGTTCCTTACATGTTTCAGTTTCATAGGGATGATTAATCAAATTTATATATGTTTGGGAAGGTAAATTGGGCTCCTGAACTTTATTTTTATCAAGATTTCTTTCTTCATGTTCTAATTTTGGTTTAACCATTTCAAACTCATTCCTAGATTGCAAAAAATCATTAATTTTATCGTCATCCTCAAATATCTGCCAGTGGTTAATGTTGTCAGGCACTGTAGGACGATGCTTGAATTTGATACTATATTGTTTGTTTGCAGATGGTATTTGGCAATTTCTTCCAGAAAAGGCGAGCTCATTTGCGAGACTATTTTGAGCCCTAGGAATATAAGTGAGTTCATATCTCTCGAAGGTTTTAAGAATGTATAATGCTGCATTTCTGTATTATCTCAACCTTGAGTTTTTTACTAAATATTCACCTTTGATTTGTCTAATTATAAGTTCTGAATCTCCCTGGGTTGATATTTGCTTAGCTCCTAGGTCTCTAAGTAAGTGTAAACTGTGGAGGAGGGCCTCATATTCCACAATGTTATTAGTACATTGGAATTCCAATCTGAAATAATGACCTTCATTAGTATTGTGTATCCAGACTCCAGCCCCTAAACCAGTTTTTCCACAGGAGCCATCAAAGCTTATGCTCCAAAGATTTTATTTTTCATGTGTGTTATTAAGTTGTTTTTCAGGTTTCTCAGAGTTTTGATCATCAACTTCTTTTTTTGTGGATGAATGAGGTTGTTCTGATGGACTGGATTCTTCTTTATTTCCTTTTATCTGCTCATTAATATCACTTTCATTGTATAATATAAAAGAATATAAATTTGAATGAATGGAATAAACCGGAGTATTGTTCGGCCTGTCTAGGTTGCTTACCATATATTTCATGTGGGTTTCTTGGTACAACCTCCTATTTTGGTTAAAGACTGGAATGGTAGCAAATGACATGTCCATTTGGAGGCTACCTTGTATTTTGGCAGCCCATGACCTTGATAATAACATCCCATATTTAGGAGGAATATCAGCCATTACTACATCCATGACTAGGCTTTTAGCAGGTATTTGTGTTAGAGTGATACTTAGGTTTTTAATCAGGCCTAAGCATTTGACCCTGCTTGAATCGAATGAGTACAAGTCCTTGTAAGGTTTAGTTATTTCTCTGAGGCCCAAAATTTCCATGATTACTTTAGGCATGAGGTTATGGGAAGCACCGGAATCTAACATGGCGTTATGTAATATCTTGTCGTGGATGTTTAAACTTACGTAGAATGGAGAGATAGTTCTGTCTTCGTATTCTCCCTCTACTTTGGAACCAAATAAAAGATCGGGTTTATCGTGTGTCAGATTTAGAGTATCTGCATAATTTCCTATGTTTAGGACTTTCAAAATTTGAGATCTATACCTATCTATAGTCATTAGTTCTGTGAGCGGTATGGCTATCTTGATTTTGGAAATTTCTCCTTCGAAACTGAAAGGTATTTGGGTTTTAGGAATGTTCGTATCAATTCTGTTAGCCATAAATGTTTCTATATTCTTAATTTGTTGATTTTGATTTGGGGTTTTGTTCAATACAGTTGTTTCGGGGATCTTAGTAGAGGTACTAGGATAGTCAAGATCAAGGTTTACCTGGCTAGTTTTGTCTTTGTTTTGATCAGTCTTCTTAGCCATGATTTTGTTACTATCTGTTGTTCTTTTAAGAATAGTATTGGGGGCTTTTGTAACAGCAGTGTCTGGGATACCTTTCTTAGAGTTGTCTTGGTTTTTCTTACTCCTAAAATCATATTGCCTATGAACTTCCATTATGGCGTTTTGTAATCCTATTTCAAGATCTTCGAGGCCCTCATAATTGTTTCATTTTGGTTTGAGGAGAAGAAAACTTGTTCTTCTTCTGTGAGGAAAACCTCACCCTCGCTATCATAACCTATCAAGTTTAAGTGATTTTCATCAAGTGGTTCCATATCTCTTTCTACCTCATCAACATAGTTTTCTTAGAAAGGTGGCATGATCTGTTGATCATTCTCCCTTGGTTTGATTTGAGGTGGGTCTCTTCTAAAGTTTTAATTTCGGTTTCTGTTCTGAGGATTTGGCTGGTTGTCTCTGGGAGGTGCCCTTTTGCTTAGATTTATTCTTTCCAGCATTCTCTCCATAGTTCTAACCAGGTTGTCTATTTTGGAATCTGAAGAGGAAATGGAAGGTATGGTCTCATCTCAGTAAGTGACTTTATTTTCCGATCTCATCCTCGCTCTCTTCTCGGCTAGGTTGGCTTCGGCACTAATAGCTACCTTTTTCATTTCTTCTAAGGTTGCGGGGTCTCTTTCTCTTAATTGATATGTCATATCTGGATCGAAACCTTCGGGAAATTTTTCTAGTGTTGAGCCAAGTCGAGGTTTCATGTGAGGTGGAAGGGCATTATAGACACTGTTGAACCTGGTGCAATAGTCTTGAAAACTTTCCCCCATATTCCTTTTAATATTGTTGTATTCGGAAAGGATTTGAATGGGGTTTTTCTTGATTTCCCATTTGTTTATAAAAGTTTGGTAGAGTGATGGGAGATCATGTATACTGTTAGGAGACAAGTTTTTAAACCACTTTTTGGCTTCTCCACCTAGGCTTTGGGCAAACATTCTCATATTTATGGTTTCATCTTCTACTTCCATGTAGTCAAAAGCATCACTGGTTTTATCTACATGCTGTTGGGCAGTAGTAGAGTCAGTCCCGATAAAGTGTGGGATTCTGGATTGGTAATAATTTTGCAATGGTACCAAAGGTTGTGGTAATACTAAGGGCGCATACCAGGCTGCCATGATGGGAGCGGTTGGTAGATTCAAAATAGGAGGATTTGTAGTATGGGATGAGGTGTTTTTCACAGTGGCGTTTTGAATGGGTGGGATGGAATTACTTGGACTTGTAGACTGATTTTGAGCATATTTGGGGCAAAAAGAGTTGAAGTGGTGGAGAAGCTAGAAATTGAGTGTTGTAGAGGGTGAGGCTTCTCTGCTAGGGCTATGCTGCAAATCTAAGGGCTCAAGATCAGCTAGGTTGATTCTACTTTGTGACTTGTTTCTAAAAAGGATTTTTGTTGAACACAAGTCAAACTAGGGATCTTGCAAGGATGTAAGATGTTCAGGTACAGAGCTTGCTTTGTGAATGGTCCTATCGATAGCTAAGTTACCAGTTTCAGAAGTTTGCCACAAAATCTTTTCTGGGTCATCAACTATGATAGGAGGATTTGGATCTAGATGAGATCTAGTATTAATTCTTTGCGAAGCCAGATTTCAAATTCAAAATTTAGAGAGGAAGACAGCTGTGATTGTTTTTTGGATGGTTGTCTTCTCTAAGAGTCTTACGAATGCTAGTAAAGTTTTAAAACTAATTGAAGGCTAGTGGAGTCGCCAGGTGGATGCTTTGAAGTTTATGGTCCACCACCAATACTGACAAAGGTGTTTTTTAGGGAAAAAATTTTTTAGAAAAATTTTATGCAAAAACTTGTAAGAGTGTTCTAAAACTTAGATCAACATTTTGCTAGGATGTTGAGAAAGATATAGTTCTGTTTTTAGGCTATTCTGATGATTTTTTATGTTTGATGAAAATTTCTGAATTCCTAAGTAGTACTTAGTTTGTCACTGATCTCAGAGGCTGCATCATGATCTTTGTGATTGGGAAGGTAAGTCAACAGGATAGCATGCTTACGGAATTTTTTTTTGGTTTAAATGGAGTATTAGGCCTACTAGAGGCTAGTGGAGTCGCCAGGTGAATGTTATTGTCTTGTAAAGACAAAGTTTTATGGTCCATTGCCAAGGACTGATAGAAACCAATATAGGGATGTTTTTGTGAGGTTTTTTACAGAGTTTTATATGTAGCCTGTTTTGTAAAAGTGTCCTATATTTGATTCATCACTTAGCTAAGGTGTTGAAACAAATAGAGTCTACTTTTAAATGAATTTATAGGTTTTTTGTCTGATTTGAATATAGAAGGACTAATAATTCTACCAAGGCTTGTTAGGATTTTTATGTATTTAGTATTTCCACCACAATCGCCAGTATATCAATGTGGCGATGAGGAGGCAGATTCACCGGTATTTCTAAGTCTAACTAAGCTTGTATGAGGTATTCAGGCAACTATGTACTCAGAGGTCCCACCATGATTGCCATTATGTTGGAGTCCTGTGATTTAGCAGATAGGTAAACCAAATGACAGGGCAACATCAAAACAATCTTTGGAGTCCTAAGACCTAGCCTTCCTAGACTCAGAGAGGGCTCTCTCTATTATGCGAAAGATGTGAATTTGTTCGCTTTGTATGTTTGATTTTAGGCTAGCTGTTAAGTATATTTTGGTATGTTTTTGGGTTTTTGAGGTAAAATGATCAAGAAGGTCAAATAGAAAGAGAGTTCATCAAATCAACAGGGCTATGGGGTCAGATAAAGTCAGGATTGTCTAAATGGTGGACAAGGTATTACTGCAGGGCTGATTTAGTCAAGGTAAATGAATTCTTTGGGTGAAAATGAAGTGAAATGAACATTAAGTTTGTGAAAGACAAAGAGATATTAAACATATATAGTTTCAAAGTAGGTATTCATGAGGTAGGGCAAACCATAAATCTCTATGAATAAAACTCAAACTGATACATATGAAAGATAAACAATCTGGCGATACATAGAAGCATAAGAACCTCTAACTCTAGAAAATCACTTCAGCTGTTGGGAAAACAAATAAGATAAAAAAATAACTCAATCTATGAAGAGGGAACACCTAAAAAACATATCTTGAGCTATCGGGAACTCTGAAATAAGTTTGCAAGCATGGACAAAGGGCAAGATCGAACGAGACCTCTTTGACTTAACTAAAACAACCAATATTTCATAGAAAGATTTCAGAAATGGAGTTTTTGAGAAGCTATAAGTAAGCAGGGCATACCTTAAATCATAAAAGATAGCAAAACATAATGAACATAAATGAAACAAATAACAGTTTCTTGATGGACCTCAAGGGCAGTTAAGAATCCTTTAGAAATGATCAAGAAGAGGAAAACATTAAAGTTGTAACATGCAAAATGATTGAGGTGCTTCCATGAGCATGTCTCAACATATACTTTTATGATATGCAGCAAATGATAAATATGAAACATTAATGAAAAAAAGGAAACATAAACAAAATCAGAAAAACATCACCATTCACCAAGCCATGGAATCCTGCACACAATGCTCCTCCACCATCAAGTCAGGCAAGACATCATCCACTTCATAAAACAAGTATTTCTTCCAAGCTCATAATGCTATGTATTGCTCTCAATATATCAGGTTCTTCCCCTGTGTTACAATGAATCCTCTTGGTTATATAAGCCAAAGAGGAGGAAAAACACCTAGAGCAACTAGAAGGCCATTAGCCAAAAACAAATATCTAAAACTGTCCTTGAGGCTTAACAAATTCCAAGGCACAAAATATCTTTTCGAACCAAAATAGCAAAAAAGGATCACTTTAAAGGCCTCACACACAAGATAAACTTTCTTAATGCACATTTGGCCCAGTCATCACTCAGAAAACTGCTTTTTAGCAAAATCTACAGGAACGTAGCACCAGAAAAAGGTTTGTGTTGCAGTGAAGTTTTGGCTGACCTCCCGATGTCGAAATGAGTCCCATGATGGCTTGTTGGAAAGCTACGGATGTCTAATTTCCAGAAATACTTTATTTTTTCCAATATGATGCCTGGAAGTTAGTCAAAAAGTAGAAACAATGAAAAAACCTAGCAGTGTAGCACCTGCTAACATTAGGGGCAGAAAGGTGAAAAATGGTTGTTTTTGGCCTTTTTGAGAGATCAAAATAGATTCATTTGATCTGAAAATTTTTTAGCATGTTCCTTTGATGTCAAGGAATCCAAAAATATATCTTTCTTCAGCTGAGGATGCTCCGAGAAAAAGTTAAGGCACCAATGATTTTATTCTTTTAGGCCTAAAATTCACAAAAAACAAGAATGTGTCCAAAAATGCCTGAATTTGGTGAGTAAACCCCTTAAGGGTTTTTAGAAACATGAAATGAAGCTTGAGCAAGAATTCCAAGCCGAGATAGATCTTTTCCATTTTTTTCCGTCGGGCACCTCCTTTGGGCAGATTTGAGCTTCCTTTGGGCAATTTGATTTAACTTTTTGTAGTGCTCGGTCATTCTTCTTTGTAGGCCCAAATCCTTATTAGCTTTCTCTGTAATAATAGTGTCTTTGTTGGTTTTAGATTCTAGGCCATAGTGATATAAAAAAGGCAACTGTTCCCTTTCTATACTCTTTCACTTTGATGCCAAAAACTACTCGAAATCTTTTGCCAGAGAAACAACATACCTAGTCTCATAAGACTGTTTTTCAGAGATGTGCCCATATGTTTGAGAGGAATGTGCAAATGCCATTGTGAGTTGATATGAAGTGCTAGATTCAAAAAACTCACGACCTTTGTACTCATTTTTCCATGATGGATGATTTTTTTACTTTCTTGGTACTTTGAGTTTGTAGATGTGAATCATATAGGTTTCCTTTATCTTTGAAATCTGCATTTCTTTTATTTCCCAACAGTCAATTGTTCCAGATTTGAAATTTTTCCTTGAAGTGTCCCTTTGTTTCAGAACTACTTATTTCCATCTATCCATATCACCCCTGCAGAGATACATGGATAAAATGTCTTTGACCATTGGAGACCTTTCCTGAGGTATCATGATGATAATACTTGAAAATTTCACTTGATTACTTTCTTCTGACATAGGACCTTCCTACTCTGTTTGTTCCTTAATTTGAAACTTACAAGCTTGGCTAAGAAAAAATACAATGATCATTTTCATGGTGTATGACCTAGGGGTAAGCAAAGTTTGTTTTTCCAGATAAGACAGAGGATGGCTGATTGATATTTAGAACCAGGTTTTTGACTAAAGACATTTTTCTCAAGATAACTCTTCTAAACACCATCACCTAAACCTAGACACCTTGTCATAACTTCTGAAGGGTTCCTTAGACATAGTTAGGTTATCAAATGGACATTCGAACAGTAAGAGGGATAAAAGACAACTTGTCTTATGCTTTGACAGAGAGTTATGTGAAAATAGAGGATTTTGGATATCAGATATTCAAGGCTTATGACAGTTATGGACAAGGGAGGTTTATCAAGACTGAGAACTTTATGACCACCTCTAACACAGTCTTTAAGAGAGGACAAAGATAAAAATTTCTTTGAGGGGTTTTCTAGAGGACAAATTGACTGTTTGAAATAGGTTTCTAGAAAACCTAGGCAAGGCATATAGTCATCACAACAAGAAAAAATACGGATGACTAACAAGAAACACATTCATATGAAACTCAATATGACAAACATGAAGAGAAGAAACCATCATTTCAATAATGGAGTTCACCCTCCTGGGTTACATCTTCGGGCCTTGCTCCAATGACTAGGCCTGCTATATTTATTTTAGTAGCAAATTTATACATCCAAACTTGTTGAAACATGAGTGGCTTGTTTCTCCTACAAATAATTATCACTCAAAAATATGACTCCCTACAGTAAGTGATCATTGTCAACATAAAAAGGACACTCTCAAAATAGGTCCTTGTACTCCACTTAAAATCCCAGCACAAAAACATACAACAACTCCACAATGAAGTGTTGAAAAGAGATTCTCTCATGAGCACATATTGAGAAGAGACTAAACATAGCTACTCTAAGGAAGTAAAAACTACAGCAGATGAAACTGGAAGGCTGGAAAACCTCTGACTAGGCTCTCTCCATGCTCAAAAATGCCTTCATACTGCTTCAAAATTGTCTCTGCCTCTAGCACTAAAAGACTTGATTCTACAAAAATTCCATCATAAAGTGCTCAAGTTAGAAACCTAAGGCTTCCATTGAGTTCAAGACACTCAAAAACTCCCATTTAGACTCTTTGTGAGCTCAAAAAAATTAAAAATTGAGCAAGGTATGCTTCTCCAAGCCAAGTTATGTTATTTGTCTTGAAATTTGGAGCTAAGTACACGATGATTTTTCCATTTACATAGTCCGTCGAGTGAAATTTTTTCCCGAGACCAATGAGATTCTCGTCGCAAAAAGTGCAATATTTTACCTCATTAAATTGTGACATAACCCCTATGCATCACATCAGGGTCATGTGGAGGCGCATGGGACTGGGGCCAACTAACTGTCCTCACCTTATTAGCTCCTTTTCTGCCAGGATGGTCACATTGTGTCAATAGGGCCAAGAGTCCGAGCCAACTGCCCACCCCTGTCGGCTTTGCACCAACTATGGTCATATAACAGTCACGAGAACCGAGAACTAAGCGTATCCACCCGCGCCATCTAGCATAGCCTCCTATGCCCGATCATATAGGTATCAACATGGCCTATGGCGTCAACATGTGGTGGTAATGTCACCAGGGGTCAGGGCCTCCGCCCGACCCCTCCTCCCAAATGCCAATACCAATTGAAAATAAATATAACTTCCACCTTATATGGGTTAAGAATCAACATGGTGGCGTGATGGTAGGGTGCAGAGTTGTTATGTAGGAAGTATGGGGTTGAATCCCCGTGGAGGCCTTCAGGCCTATATAAAAAAATTTCCCAACCACAGGGCACCTTGTGGCGCTCTCTTTTTAGGCCACATGGCGTTGTCTAATTGGGCCACCTCAAACTGCATGAACCAACCAAAACGGGCCAAATGAAACTGTACCATGATTCCATGTGTTGATAACATATTGGTCCATACTGACACTATACCCTACACACTCAGCTGATGATGCTAGTTGTACAAACTTCACATTCAGTAGCCCATTCAACCCTGTTGTTGACCTTTTAGCTCTTGGTAAAAATGTTTAGAACACCATAAATTCTTCATATAAATCCGGATTGAGACAATTTAAGCATCGTTGAAATAAAGACGACGAACACTACGACTTGAAACTTGTTTCACGAGATTCTGATAAAGTTCATTTTTAGCCTACTTTTGATCTTCGAATCATACCCCTCCACTAGGAACTTTTGGATCACCAAAAGTATATCTTCAATCAGTAAATAAGTGAGGAAAAATATCATTAACTTTCACGATCTCAATCCTTCATGTTTTGTTTGAATTAGTGCCTTAGAGCTCCAATCAAGGTACTCCACCTTGCCTCTGTGTGAAGTTTTTATCTTCATGTCAAGAATTGTGGCTTGCTGTAATTCTTCTAAACATGCAAGAATTAAAACTTCCACAGATGGAATCTAAACATTCTTTCCAATACCATCCTTCTTTGGCTCAAACAAAATTCACCTTGAAGTCTTTCTTTTGTTGAAGATAAACTCAATCTTTCACTTGGAAATCAAAAGAAACTCAATGTTCACCATGCATTGCTTTACACTTTGCTTTATTGTCCTCAAGCTGCACTTGTACTCTTTGATGTAATGGCTACATTTTTTTAATGACATGCTTAACTTTTTCCACATTACTATGGTCATCTTCTGCATAATATTTACCACAGATCAAATTAAAAAAAAAAGCTTCACATTGAAACACTTGTCTAAGTGTTGGACACATTTGTAGACATACTAGATGACATGCATATACTCATCCCAAAAGTACCCCCAAAAATGGACTCATCGTCAAGTTAAAATAGCATAACATACCAAAGAAAACACACTTGTTTCATATAAGTGATTGTACATAAATTCACTTTACAAATTACCCAAACAAGAATATACAACAAGTATTTACAATTTTACAAAGCAAGAAAACTGTACAAAATAGTCTACCCATTATTTTCCTAAACCAAGCTTATGGGTTATCTTTCCAAAATTGCTCTGCTTTGATGGTTTCTTCAAGAAATACATCAGTTTCTATTTTTCCACTTGTCGCCTTATTTTCAAGGGATCACATAACCTCTTTGTCCTTCTTGAGACGAAGTAACTCCAGATGGATTTTCTAAAAAATTTCAATCTGGTGTCCATTCATGCTACAATGGGTACAAAAATGATTTTTCTTTCCCATCTACAAGGAAGTATTTATATTTTAGAGAGGCTCCTCATGCCTTGTCCCAAATATTTGACCCATTTTCTCTACCATCTCATTTTGTTTCTCACACTTAGCCACACAATGGTTAGACGCATCAAAGAATGTGCAAGGCAACATTTCCCATAAATAATCAAAATAACAAACATTTTTTAAATTCCCTTGACACTTATACATGTCCTTTAGGGTGTGAATTTGACTAGAAGAATTTTACATTTTTTGTCCCTTGAAATGTTCATCTCTCTTCAAAGAGAATTTTCCATTATCACTACCATCATGGTGTGACATAGCTTCACTTGATGATTTCTTTGCCTAAACAATTTTAGAGCACTCTTCAATTTCTCCATGACCATATCCAAATCCTTCAAATCGTGGTTGTTCCTTTACCTTGATAGGATTAGTGATACCTTGGTCATTAAATCTGATAAAAACCCTACCAACTCCGCACTAACTGTGGTGACGTAATAGTCATGAGAACCGGGGGTCGAGGCTTATCCGCTCGTGCCTTTCATCATAGCCTCCTCTGCCTGGTCATATGGGCATCAACGTGGTTGGGGATAGGGCCAAATTCCCAACCCCACTCCCTTCCTCTTTCACTATAGGCATCTGGTAGTAATGTGACCAGGGACTAGGGCCTTCGCCTGACCCCTCCTCCCAAATGCCAAAACCAGTCGAAAATATATATAATTTCCACCCTAATGGGTTAAGAACCAATGTGCTCGTGTGATGGTAGGGCATGGAGTTTTTATGCAGGATGTCTGGGGTCGAATCCTCGTCGAGGTATTCAAGCCTATATAAAAGTTTTGGCCAACCACGTGATGCCATGTGGCGTCCTCTCATCGGGCCATGTGGTGGCCTTTGATTGGCCCACCTCAAACCACACGAACCAACCAAAACGTGCCAAGTGAAACTATACCATGATGCCACATGTTGAGATCATATTGGTCTGTATAGAAATTGATCCCTACACAGTTAGTGGATGACATCAAATGTATGGATTTCCCAATCAACAACCTAGTCAACCATGTCATTGACTTTTTAGTTGTTGGTTAAAAACTTCAAAACGCCATAACTTCTTCATACAACATTGGATTGAGGAAATTCAAGTGTCATTGGAATCAGGATGATGAACACTCCAAATTAACACTAGGTTTGGTAGATTCCAAGAACTTTCATTTTTTATCCTACTTTTGATCTTTGAATCACATGTTGTTTGAATTGCAACCATGTATTCAAACTCTGCTGAGTTGAGTGCCAAAAAAATTTTGCTTCCTATTATATCAGGAAATAACTACAAACCCAATACTGGGGATAATACCTGAAGTACTTTTCTAATCTGATGGACTCCCTTCCTAATCTACATCGGTGAAGCCTTGGAGATTCACTCCCTTTGTTCTTTTGTACCATAATCAATACTTTGTAGTGCCTCTGAGGTACCGTAGCACATTTTTTTTTCCTTCCAACAAAACTTGGTAGGCCTCACCATAACTTGACTAGTATGGTTTACTGCATAGCACATGTCGATTCTTGTGTTCAAAATATATATCAAAGACCCCACAAGCTACCTGTAAATGGTAGCATCAACCTCTTCACCTGAAGTGGCATTCTCCTTCCTCTAATTTGTAGCTAGAGGTGTTTCCATAGGCTTACAATTATCCATGTGAAATACTTGAAGTATTTTAGAGGCATAATTCCCTTGAGACACAAACAATTCACCATCACCATCACCTTTCCATAGTTCCAACTTGAGGAAGTAATGCATTAAGCCCATGCATTTCATCTCAAATTCAATTGGAAGATACTCTTTGAAAGAGTAGAACAACAAATCATCACCTTTCAATAATAAATCATTAATATTAAAAACAAGAATAAGAAACTTCCCATCTACCATAATGTGATAGAGGTTCACATCTGGTTCACTTTTGGTGAAGCCCAATCCACTAAGATAACTATCGATTTGAGTGTACCATGCTCAGGGAACCTATTTGAGACCATACAAAGCTCTCTTGAGTCTGCACACATGTGGCTCTCAATCATATGTCTCAAATCCTTCTGGATGCTCTATTTAAATTTCCTCCTCAACAACACCATTGATAAAGGTGATACTCACATCCATTTGGTGGAACTTCCACCCCATCCACATAGCTAATGAAAGAATTGATTTGATCGAGAAAAACCTTGCCACAGGGGAAATTGTTTCCTCATATTCAACTCCCTCTACCTGAGAAAATCCTTTGGCCACAAATTTTTCCTAGTAATTATCGATGCTCCCACTAGCTTCATACTTCACTTTGTAGATCCATCTGAAACCAACCACTGATTTCCCTTCTGGTCTTGACACCACTTCACATACATGATTATTCATGACGGATTCATATTCTTAGAACATGGAATCAACCCAAACAGGTTGATAAAATTATTCTTCAATGAAGAAGGCTCTAACTCAATGAGCTTTTTCATGAGAGCCATGTAACTAGTGTACCTCCCAAGTGACCTCCTCTTTCTACATATTGATGTAGGGGATACTACATTCTCCCTATCATCCTATAACAATCTACCAGCTTCTCTTGTTCTCTTTCTCCCTTATATGGATGTTTCTTTTTGAGTGGGTGTCTCCACTCAGCCTCCACTATGCTCGTCCATTTGTGGCTGCTCCACAACTTCTTGAAGTTCATATTGAGGCTCCTCCTTTGGAGCTAAATGATCCTACTCCGGTGGGATACATGACTCTCTTTACAGAGAGAATATCATAGCCTTATCCTCGTCAAACAAGACATCTATCATCACCACTATCATCCCCAGTGAACATATAGACACCTAGTAATTGTGTGGAGTTTCGGTGTATCCTACAAAAACTCCCAACTCTGATGTAGGCTCAAGTTTCTTCCGCGAATCCTTGTAGACATGAAAATAAACTATAGCTCCAAAAATTTTGAAAGGAGACAAATCATAATTTCTCCCAAAGAAATCTTCCTCCAGTGTGATCATACCAAGTATTCTATGAGGACTCTGGTTCTACAAGTAAATTTTTGTGTTACATGCTTCTACCCATAGATGAAATCACAACCCCTAATCATGTAGCATAGCTCTTGCAGCTCCAACTATTCTCATGTTCTTCCTCTTAGCTACCCCATTCTGCTGTGGGTTATGGGGTTCTATCAGTTCTATTCAAATACCTTCTTTGGCACAAAAATCCTTGAAGGTGTTTGAGAATAATTCACCTCCATTTTCGCTCCTAAGAAACTTCACTTTCTTCCCAGTATCCTTCTCAACTAATGCCTTAAATTCTACAAATTTGGAAAACACTTCATCATTTTTCCTCATGAATAAAATCCATCATTTTCTAGAGAAAACATCAATTAAAATTACATATTACTTATGTTTTGTTGTGGAGGATGTAGATAAGGGTCCACAAAAATCATAGTGGACTCACTCCAAGATTGCATTTTCTCTACTATCTCAACCATGGAAAGAAAATTTAACATATTTCCCCAATTTCTAACCCTTGCATACATCCCACTAGTCAAGGGAGCCTCAAGGGAGACCAGTGCTAATTTGCTGCATGATTTTTAAGGAACCACGATGTATATGCCCCAATATCCTGTGATATAGTTCTCCAATATCCAACATCTCGACTCTGTACTTTTTCTACCTTTCTTCTCAATGCAACACAATCTCCCACCTTAAGTTTGTATAGGTTCTTCACTCAAAATCCAACCTAATTCGCCTTCCCGATAGATATGTGTCTTATAAATTCTTTCCCTTTACTTAAAATAACATCATAGGCTATATCCTACAATACTGCTGCATAGATCAGGTTCTTCTTCAACCTAGGTACAAACATAACATATTTGAGGTAAAGAGAGGAGGCTTTCTCCCTCTCAAAGGCGAAAATACTAATTCCTGTAGAACTGTACCTTGCATCATCCCCAAATTCAATATTCATTTATATATCCTTCTCCTCCATGCTAATGAAAAATTCCTTGCACCTTGTAGGGACCAACCCTATGCTTTAATTTTATTTTTTTTAATAATACAGTAAACTAGGAACAGAACCATAAAAATACAACATGGGAAACTCAGAAATATTAATCACTTATATGAAACATCCATAAATTTAAATTCATTATAAATGCATATATTTTTCATGTTAATTATAGGCACAATGTATTCATAGACAAAAAATTATAAATAACATAAGTATTGTTCACCGGGAGACGAGGTTCAATCTTGACTTTCCGCTACTAGCACTCCCTTGTTGTCGTCTACCTACAAGTGTGAACGTTGACGTGCTTAACCCGAATGTAGTGACCCACTGGTTGACATCCCAACCGAATCCTTGGGTACTCTCCTTCCCCACGGACCCTTGAGCTGCAATGGGGTTGTACAATGAAGGAACTATGCTAGTTGATAGAGATGAGCACTCCTTGGCTCAAGGGTCCCCTCTCTAAAGTCCTCTACCTCACCAAACTCAAATATAGCTCGTAACCACTCACAATGACATAATATCCTCCATTTAACAATAGGGTAAGAAAAATGTACTTTCTCATGGCTTTCCCCTTCTTTTATAGGAGCCTTCATAGGTGACACTTGGCATTTCATGCGTAATTAATTATTTTTATTAATCCAAAATTTGATTATTCACCCACCCATGTGTCACCATCTCACCAAGACTCTCCAAAATTATTTACTTAAATATTAATTTAAAATAGTATTTTCCTCACCCCAACAAGGCTTCCTATTTATTCTCCTATTTGTCTCTTGATCCCCCCTTTCTACTCCTTAATTTGTGTTTATTACTGAAGTTAACTAATGAGTCTCAGATTTGGTCCCCTAACTACCTCCTAATTTAACTCAATTTTCCTCTTAGATGGATATTCTTTTGTTGGCTTTTGTCACATGGAGGTTCTCTTAATTTCTCCAATTTTAATTTATTAATCTTATTTTAATTCACCACCCTCTTCTCTTAAAGAATTTTTTAAATATTTTATGATTAATCTTTATACTTAACTATATGTCCCTTTCCCCCCCTATTGCCTAATTAAGTCACATATGTACATTATCCACTTAATAATTTTCAACATGGAAAGGGTTAGAGTTCTCAGGGTAAAATATTTTATTTCTTCTTACCTTAAGTTTTATTCTTGATTTAATTTCCTCGGTTCTAACATCATTTACCACTTGATATGAATTAGTAGGATTTTCATATCTTGATTATATTTATTAGTTTCTTTTTAAAGATGTCAAGGGTGTCAAGTTGGTCATGCCCTTCAATAAATTCCCTTTGAAGTTCCAAGAATACGATGCCTAATAGTTTATTTGTGATGCCAAGGTTTCCAAGTTGGTCGTTCCCTTCAAGAACTTCTCTTGAAGTTCCAATGATGCCACATCTTTTCCCTTCAAGCATCTAGTGGCTACGAAGGGAAAGTATAGGTGCAATGAAAAATACCGCTATCATATCTATGTAACATTCTATAGTGAGACTAATGGTGTTGGGGATCAAGTAATATTCCTTGATACACGCCCCCTTAGAAAATTCCTCATGAGTGACCTAATTTGAGACCTGCCCCCACGACATCATGATCTTCAAGGCGAAGGTGTTTTGAACTTTCCAGCCTAAGTCATGACGGGAGTACTAGTGGGTGATATCAAGGACACTGTCCCACCCCTCCCATGTCATTCCATCCAATTGTACAACCCCATCACCCATATGTGAGTCATTCATCCAAGAAACTAACATGTTCCTGCATCCATTGACATATCATCAGAGTATATATATATATAGTAAGTTTCAAACTTTACTTGGAATTTCAAAGACAAAATGTTAATTTCTATCAAACTAGATGTTGTCAACTCATCCTATGTGAGTGCCTCTTGTGGTTTCCTGTCATACTCAATAATCATCAATAACAAGGTGTTACAAAATATTTTTTCACCATGCTCATTTCCCATCCCTGATCTTGAAATTCCCCGTGACAGACCCTGTGCAATGTTTCCAACATGAAGAAATATGTTAAGACATCCCCTGAAGACTCAAATAAAACTTCCTTGGAATATTACTGAAGGAACTTGGTAAAAATCCTAGTTTCTTTGGTCAACATGTTTCCTGGTTTCATGCTTGCGCTGATGTCACATTGACAATTTTGGCTTACCATTACCAACACCCTTATTTCTTGGAAAACCATGTTGATCCCTTTTTGGAACTGTTTTCTCAAATGGAGGAGAAGCTTTGACCTCTAGAAGTTGCAAGGCGACAAGTTGGTTTTTAAACAGTGGTGATAGAGTCGAGCTCTCTGATTTTAGATCTTTGATCTCATCCATGGGAGTTTATCACTTAAAAAGTGGACCTTCCTCCTCCTTTCATGGGCTCCCAACTTCTTATCCATTCCTATAAATTGGTCCCCATCTGATCCAGGTGGACATTGGTGGCCACCAACCTATTCCATTTGGACCCGCACCATCAGTTCTTTCAATTTTTCACTTTCAGCACAACTTACTATTTTTAGCAGGTTGTCGGTTCTTGAACTTTCAGAGCCGTTTGGAGGCCCTAATGAGCCACGTGGATATTGGTGGCCACCCACCTATTCCATTTGAACCCCCACCATTGGTTCTTTTAGTTTTTCAGTTTCAGCACAACTTACTATTTTTAGTAGTTTTTCGGGTCCTGAACTTCTAGAGTCGTTTTGAGGCCCTAAACGATGTTTTTTGGGAAAACTGGGAGAAACATGGGTCCATAGACTAATGTTGCTCACACCAAAAGTTTTACTCCTTGGATAGATATTTCTAACGAGGTATGATGCACGTCAAATAGAGATCGTATGCCAAAGTTACGTCCCTGGGAATTTGAAACACCAATTTACCCAAACAGGGCTCATAGTTTTGGCGCTTCATCTCCTACGGTTAGGTTTTTGGATGTTTAGGGTTTTTCATTGTTTCTCAACAATAAATAGGCCTTCGAGCCTCATTGTAACACAGTTCATAGGTGTTGAGGAGGTAAATCCCCTCTGCGGACAGAGGCGACCCCTACTAGCCCAGCAGGGGTCTAGCAACAATCATCAAATGCTACAGCGCAAGTTCCTAATTGCGAATAAATAAGCCAATGATGGAGGCCTACCTAGAGTCCAGTGCTATGATTCGTAGAAGAGACAGCGTTCCCGTTCCTCAGCCTCGGCAGATCACGATCCCCACGATCTCCGTGAATGGACACCTGCACATGCAAGAAACAACACGAATACAAGCATAAAATCCAGAATACGCAACTATATATCAGTCAGAAAGGATATAACTCATTATTAACATAAGTGAAAAATAGAGTGGAACCATAACCGGTAGTCATTCATTAATAAACAATTGAAAGAGAGTACAACCAATGTTCTGACGCTGCGGTCTCCTTCGGAAGGGTCCCCAGTCGTTCACGTCTCGCAAAGCTCGCCAGGGAAAGGGCAAGCCTCTCTAGAGTCTCTCGACGATAGTCTCCTTACTTGAGTCGGCCTTAAGGGAAGAAAGAGGGCTCTTACAGCACAAAGGCTCTTGGGAATTTGGAGATTCAAAGCTTAGGCACTTCAAGACTGGCTTGCAATGGCAATAGGCAAGATTTTATAGATGGGGAAGGAGGGAGTTGGGATCCCTATTATTGTGGGATTGGCCCTATCATCAAGGAAGGTTCCATGAGAGGTGGCAAACCACTTCCCTTCCATGGAAATCCCGCAGCCAAACCTCCCAACTCAAGATAGGCAATGGTTTCTGAGTTTTTTGAAACACAACTTCCGCCATCTTTATTTTAAAAACACTCCTTAAATTGGCTAGCGCGATTGCTGCTCTGGGACAGAGTGCCAGTTGACGCGGCCTCTTTATAGGATTTTCCCCATTGGCGCGAGTGATGAACTGTCTGCCCACACCAATTCAAAAGGAGATGTTTTCATGGTTTTTTGCAAGGAGATGTCTTTAGGGCAATTGAAGCTCATGCTTAGAGGAATGCATTGATGATGATTTCAAGGCATGACAATTTTCACAGGTCACAAAATGGGTCCTCCATTGTGCGGGACGGGGAATGGTAGGGACAGTGACAAATTACTGTGTAACATATGCCCCCTAAAGTATGAGGCCAGAGAGAGAGAGGGGTGAAATGCTTTACGAGAACATGTTCAACTGAAGCCCCGCCTTCGAAAAACCTACGTAGAAAAATACAACTGATATCTCAAGTACATGATGTATATGCGGTATGGGCACAGCCATCCGAAACAAAGTACACTATAATCCGGATCGAGGGTATGGGCGCAGCCATCCAGCGAGGATCAAATAAATAGACTCAGGTATGGTCGCAGCCATCCAATCAGTGAGTCATGTACATAATTATAATAATCCACAATCGCAGCTTGGATTACAACAGACACAATCCAGGGTCTTGCGCTCCATCTCGACCCAAATAAAGTACAAGTTCAAGCATGCGAATATGTGAGTTGAAGTCGAACATGCAAGAACATCGTCTGATTACCAGCCAATGATGAGAGCTGTTAACAGACGTGAGAGGGACCACCAATAATGACAATGGCCCTCAAGGTACTACAGGTACAATCTACGGTGTGTGAATCAATGAGTTGGCGTCGAACACCCGTAGAATCATTCGATCGGAGGCCAATGATGAAAACCCCACGTCGAATGCAACGAACCTGCCATTGAGGCATGCAGGCTCCAAGGTACCATAAAGGAGTCTCTAGATCAACTTCCTGGATAATGAGCTGAAGTCGACAGGAAGCGACCTTGATCGAAGGTGGGCCATAATGTTTCCCACATCATCGACATGAGACAGAGGAACATGATGTTTTGTTGTGAATCAGGATCGTATGAGAATCAGAGGAAGGTTGATATTCGCAGAGGCCAACTTCTCTTGAACATATAAATGGCATGACAGTGGACTTGGCAGTATTTGACATCAACGGATCAGAGGTCATGGTGACGAGGCAATGAGAAGATGAGAGGTCAAAAGGGATTACCCAAACCCACAGAGGCAAAGTGAAGCAACGAGATGAGATGTCCCCAACCCGACACGAATGCAAACAAGTGCCATGTTCAAGAGCGACATACTGCCGACGACAACGATGATGGTTCCATTTTTCCCCCACCATTTCTGGCGAGTACCCCAATTATTTTTTATAACAAGCTTGAAGGGGATAGCATATGCTTGTAATATAAGTCCGCCCTTCGGGCGAATCCATCCTAGTGCATTTAACGAGTCCTAGGAAGGAGGAACTCGGAGAACATCATTTCGACTGGATCCAATGTCATCAAGGTTTAACGAGTCTGACAAAGGGAGAACTCGGCGTCTTTTCATGTTTAGAGAGTTTGAAAAGACAGCAGAAAAGTAAACTCCAAAGGCCCCTTTTCGTAAATAGTTCCTCAGATCCGAAAAGGTAGAAAACAATATCCGAGAAAACCTCCTAGTCGCGATAGGCTAGGGTATTCCTTTTTCGTAATCAATATATCCCAGCCTGAAAAAGAGGTAAACGTATACTGGGTAGATGTTGATTCGTGTCCATTTTAACGAGATCGAAACAACAAGGGCCTCGGCAATCTTTTCATGTTTAGAGAGTCAGAAAAGAGCTGAAAGATGACTCCTCCTGGAGGAACGAGTGGTATAAGGGATAGCAACTGGTTCCGGTGATGGTGGAACTGCTCAGAACAAATAAAGGTTAAGAGGCTGGCTAACAAGACCACTCATCGCAGCGGTTCCTCAGGAATGGGAAAAACAACCAAGTGAAGGCATATGATCGGCCAAGCAGAGAGTGATGATGGAGTGAGAAAACCAAGGCTCATCTGGCAAAAATGATAATCACAAGAGGTAAAATGGGAATGGTTTCATTTTTACACAAGCTTGAAACAAAGATAAACTATGCTTGAAACCGGTTTCATTTTTACACAAGCTTGAAATGGAAACAAACTATGCTTGAAAAAATAAGCATGCCCTCAGCATGGTGACTCAATTCGAGGTACATGCCCCCCAAGCTTCAGTCCATATGAAAGGCAGATGGAGTGAAGGTTCAAGTTACGAGATCAAGAGACAGACTCGACTGGGATTTTACGAGATCTTATCAAAGACTCGAATTGAACGGGAAAGTGTTTCATTATTTTAACGAGGTTGACACATTAAAAGAACTATCCTCAGAACACCTTGTTTCATTTTTTAAGGAGCTTGACACAAGAAAACGAACCCTGCTCCGACAACCTTGTTTCATTTTGTAAGGAGCTTGACACAAGACAACGAACTATGCTCCGCCAAACCTTGTTTCATTTTTTAAGGAGCTTGACACAGGAAAAGAACCATGCTCCGACGACCTTGTTTCATTTTTTAAGGAGCTTGACACAAGACAAGGAAATCTGCTCCGACAGACTTGATTTCATTTTTTAAGGAGCTTGACGCAAGGAAACGAACCATGCTCCGACTAACCTCATCATAATGAAAAAGAAGTCATTGCCTCCAATATTTCCACTCCCGATGGAAGGAAAACATCTTGAAAGTCAGGACCCAATGCCCCCAGCACCTGACGCACGACGACATCATCACTGAGCACAGGCACGGGGTAGGTATCCACATAGTTGACCTGCAGTGGGGCAGATACAACGGGTGGATAAAAGCCAGGAAGGGATGATGGCGGGCCAGCTGCCACATCATGACCAAAGAACGCAAGCTGGTCAATGGTCACGATCTGTCCTTCATGTGGAAAACAGACCACACGAAAAAGGGAGGAGACAAGCACTCCCATGGCATAGGTGTAATCGCGCCCCAAAAGCATATTGAAATCCAAGGGGCCTGGAACAACCATCACGTGCATATGGACAGTTTTACCTCCCAAAGTAACAGGTAACCTTGGAAGGATCCCTAACGGTTGACTCGTCCTTCTGTTAAAAGCCAACAGATTCTGCGTAACAGGTGCAAGCGGCGGTGAACCAAAAGCATGCCAAGTAGTTGAGGATAAAATACTAACAGACGCACCTTCGTCTATAATGGTGCTGGGTACGACCAGACCAAAAGCCTGTACTGAAATCTCGAAAGGCACATAAGACGGAAGGCGGTATCCTGCAAATCGATTCCAATCAAAGGAAGTGACCAAACTACTCGGAGGGGCCACCATTGAACCAAGATGGTCTTCCCCTGGTGTTACAGAAGAAGAAGGAGCATCCTCCACGACCTCCATCTCGAAGGCAGCAGGGGTATCCTCCAGGACCTCTATCATGGGCGGCGGAGGAAAAGCTTCTTGAGGTATAGGGACAGGAGAATCTTTCTCCAAGTCCGAGGAATCTGAAGAAACAAGAAGAACCTGAGGGATGTGAGGTCCACTCTTGACGGAAAAGACCTGGTGCACCGTAGACGGGGCCAGTTCAACCGATCCCACAACCAATGGTTGGTCAGGGATGGATTCCTGAATATGAATTTCTGAGGGAGCAGGATCGACCAAGGATGACTCTTGACCAATCGTAGGATCAGCTGGTGGAGGACTCAAAGAAAGCCGATTATAACCAGCTGGAAGGCATGGTGTAGAACCGGTTGGGTTGTCCAAACTCTTTTGGCTTCACCCATATACGGACAAAGGTGAATGGCATGGTGCCCTTCACACAACTTATAGGGATTGGTAATCTTACCCTGCTTCTTAGGAGCCTTACCAGCACTGACTGAAGGCATGCCCCCAACCTAACTCCCGGAAGCCAAAGGCAACGGCGGGTGACCATTGGACCATACTTCGAGTACCTTGGGAATGCCAGGGCAATCTCGAAGAAGATGGTCTCCCGCGCACAACATGCAAGGGAACTTGACTTTCCATGGAGGGTTGGAAGGTTTATCAAGAGGAGACTTCTTAGGCGCAATAGCCGCAGAGCTAGCCTCTCCTTTATCGGACTTCTTCTTCTTTGTCTTCTTCTTCTTCTTCTTAGCCACCTAGTTACTAGAATCCAGACTTTCACTAGGCGAAGTAGAAGAGGAGGATGCAGAAACAGACGAAGAAGGGGAGAGGTCCACCTTAGAATCAACATGATGTTGTTCTGGCGGAGGAACTAATTGAACAGTAGTGGAGACATTTGAGACTACAGAGGTTGAGAACAACCAAACAGGAAACCCAACAGTTAACCCAGGAAGGGACAACGTTGCCATGTAAGGAGCACCAACATTCCCATGAGGAAAATGACCAGGATTCCCTTCTGAGCAGATTCCTTGGTTGGTAAACTCCGAAAAAGTTGCCATCAAAACTCAAGATCACAAACGGGCTGAAAAAGAGTCAAGACACACGATCAAACGGTCAACAAGCAATATATAACAGGGCGTATAATCGTGGGTAATTAATTTTTACCACATTGAAAAATAAGAAACTTCACCGTTTCATGTTTTAAGAGTCGAGAAACGATAAAAGATGACTCTATCTCTTTCAGATTTGACACAAGCGTGAAAGGACAAGCGCTTGACGGTCTTTCCAAATTTAGGGAGCCAGAAAAGACCAAATGACTGCTCGGGAATACTAGGCACAAAGGGTGTACCAAATAACCGTGAACTGTGATATAGCCCTTGGTTTTAATAATGAAAAAGAAATCAACCAAGGACTTTCCGTACGTGCAGGCAATCTCCCCGAATGCTGTGTTCAGTGTATCATGGGTATAGGGCGGCAGACTCGGCTTCCTATGGATAAAGGATTGAAACCTATAGGGGTCTCCCTTTATATACTCGACGGTATGGGGAGCACAAGTCCGTACTAGCGCTGTCTAAAGCCAATAGGAGAACGACAGCTACTAGGTTTAAAGACGTCGGAACACGTCTCTAGCCTAGACCTCTAAATATGTTTCGTTAGATTCCAATGCTGCCTTAGTGTAAATTGAGTAGATTTTAAAGTTGATCTTCAATTACGTTTCAGTTTTCAGGCCCTAACGAATGTGTTGTTTCAAAAACTCCTAAATGCAAAGCTACATGCCACAGTAGACCATTTCGTTCAATGAAAACTAGCTACAGAAGAGTTGAGAGTCTTTACACAAACAAAATGATCGGAATACAAACAATGAGATCTCTAATGCAACTAATGAAATCGAAAATTTTTCATTCCAATCACTAATTACTAGTAAAATTGAAAATTTTCAATTTGCACTAATCAACCAAAAGCAAAAGAGATTTTTTTTTGTAATTTTCAATGTTTGATAGCTAGATGCACTAAACAAACTGAAAATAAACGAGAAGCAACTTGAGAAACGATATTGATAGAGCAAAACGAACAAATTTCACTCAATGACACAAGCAATCAGATCTCAAATCGACCAAAGTCTCTCAAAACCAAGAAAAATACTCAAAGGCTCCAATGGACCGTGTGATCTAGGCCCAAAGCAAGACCAAACAAAATTTGAATGAAGAAACGAGTAATCACCCAAAAATCGCAACAAAACAGTGAACAACTACTAAAAGAATGCGTATGAGCAATCAGAAAGTTGACTGGATAAACGAAACACCAAAACTCCCAAGGAGGGCTCGATACACAAAGCCACTAGATGCCCTAGGGCTTAAAACGTGAAATCGATAGATAAAAGCAAACAACCAAAGGACAAAGGCAAATTCCCAGTCAAACAAGACTCCAACACACTCAGGTAGTCGAAAAATCAAGAAGAAAAACACTGACCAGACCTAGAGAGCTCAAAACTGAGCAAACTCAAAAACCCTACAGGAGTGGCGCGACTGTAAGGCTGCAACTGGCGCCAGCAAGCAATTGGCGCGGGCTATACAAAAGCAACATGCGCCAATTGGCGCGACTGTCGGGCTAAAAAGCGCGCCAGTCGAGTTTCTCAGCCAAAAATAAAAAAGAACTACTCCAGAAGCAGATCAATGTAAACTAAGCAAACCAAGAAGCAAAAAACAACAAAAGAACCCAGCCCAGAAGGCTAACCAAGCAAGGAAAATCATAAAACAATCAAAATGAGACAATCCAAACGAGACAGTGAAAACTAGACGGTCCCCAGTGGAGTCGCCAATTGTTGAGGAGGTAAATCCCCTCTGCAGACAGAGGCGATCCCTACTAGCCCAGCAGGGGTCTAGCAACAATAATCAAATGCTACAGCGCAAGTTCCTAATTGCGAATAAATAAGCCAATGATGGAGGCCTACCTGGAGTCCAGTGCTATGATTCGTAGAAGAGACAGCGTTCCCGTTCCTCAGCCTCGGCAGATCACGATCCCCACGATCTCCGTGAATGGACACCTGCACATGCAAGAAACAACACGAATACAAGCATAAAATCCAGAATACGAGACTATATATCAGTCAGAAAGGATATAATTCATTATTAACATAAGCGAAAAACAGAGTGGAACCATAACCGGTAGTCATTCATTAATAAACAATCGAAAGAGAGTACAACCAATGTTCTGACGCCGCGGTCTCCTTCGGAAGGGTCCCCAGTCGTTCACGTCTCGCAAAGCTCGCCAGGGAAAGGGAAAACCTCTCTAGAGTCTCTCAACGATAGTCTCCTTACTTGAGTCGGCTTTAAGCGAAGAAAGAGGGCTCTTACAGCACAAAGGCTCTTGGGAATTTGGAGATTCAAAGCTTAGGCACTTCAAGACTAGCTTGCAATGGCAATAGGCAAGCTTTTATAGATGGGGAAGGAGAGAGTTGGGATCCCTATTATTGTGGGATTGGCCCTATCATCAAGGAAGGTTCCATGAGAGGTGGAAAACCACTTCCCTTCCATGGAACTCCCGTAGCCAAACCTCCCAACTCAAGATAGGCAATGGTTTCTGAGTTTGTTGAAACACAACTTCCGCCATCTTTATTTAAAAAACACTCCTTAAATTGGCTAGCGTGATTGCTACTCTAGGATAGAGTGCCAGTTGGTGCAGCCTCTTTATAGGATTTTCCCCATTGGCGCGAGTGATGAACTGTCTGCCCGCGCCAATGCAAAAGGAGATGTTTTCATGGTTTTTTGCAAGTAGATGTCTTTAGGGCAATTGAAGCTCATGCTTAGAGGAATGCATTGATGATGATTTCAAGGCATGACAATGTTCACAGGTCACAAAATGGGTCCTCCATTGTGCGGGACGGGGAATGGTAGGGACGGTGACAAATCACTGTGTAACAATAGGCATGTAGCTGCCACATCTCTTCTCAGAGATAAGCTACCATCGCCCTAGCTAGTTATTTCCACTGCATCTTTGTATTTATGGTTATATGTATATTCTGTTGCATTCTTACATAAATCAAGATCAATGGTATTAGAACGGTCTACTCTTTCTCTTTTTTTCTTTGCATGTCCCCAATGAGGTCAAGGTATAAGGAGTTAGGGCTCGATCTGGTTGAACCCTTGCAAGATCAGCCTCGCAAACCTCGACGACCTCCCATGGTGGAAGAAAAGAAAGACGACGGAGCAGGAGATCCTATAAAAATATTGCTCGAGGAGGCCCTCAAGAAACAAAGAAACATGATGATGGATAAATTTTCTCAGATCCTTCACCAGCTACCCACCTACGGTGCATTTGCATCCAACAACCACTCTAGAGGTGCCACACCTTTCAAGGTACAGGTAAACTTTGACATTCCTGTATTTGAAGGCCAGATAGATGCAGATGTCGTAGATAGATGGTTGAATTTTCTAGAAGGGTATTTCTCGGTCCATGATTTCTCTGATTGGGAAAATATTATTTTTGCACTATTTAAAGTTGCCCCCCATTTCAAAGATTGGTGGGAAACCTATTGTGATCAAAAGGACGAGGGGGGACCCTCTCTGTTCTCGGATGCACCCACTTGGAATTCGTTCTGCGATGGCATCAAGGAACAATATTACCCCATGGGGAGCTATGAGGACAAGTACATGCAATGGACAATGTTGTGGCAGCAAAGGGATCAAGATGTGCACGAACTGATGAATTTGTTCCATACCGTGTGCACAAAGTTGGGTATTAAATATTCAGAGAGACGTTTGGTGCTCAAGTACATCAGCTATCTGTATAGACACATTCAGGAGGAAATGGATTTCCTTTACATTACCTCTCTTGGCATGGCTTATCACTATGCCGCCAAGATCGAGCAGAAGTTTAAGCAGAAGTAGCGAGACTTTGAATCAGCGAATCTGAAGCCAGGGAAAGGCGCCCTCGAACCACAGAACAAGGGGGAAAGCCAAAGTATGGTGACTCAAAATACAACCACAAATCCAAAGAAGGACATGGGGAAGTGGTGTGAATTTCATGACATCCCCACTCACAGCACAAACGAGTGTCGAGCCAAATAGTTGCTGGTGGCCGAACTTAAGGCACCCGAATCAAATGCATGTTCTGATCTTGAGCCAGAACCAGACAAGGGAGATGACAAAGGGAAGCAGGTCATTGATGCAGACCCCAGTGCCATTTTTGCCACCACCAAGCTCCAGAGGGAGGATCCCGAGGATCTAGAGGAGGGGTAGCGCCCCTTCCATTTTCAGATGTGGGTGAAGGGTTCTCCACTGCAATTTATTTTTTGATAGTGAAAGCCAAAAGAACCTCATTTCAGCAGAGGTCGTGAAGTGGCTCAGCCTACCAACCATAGCACATCCACAGCTGTATACCATCAGGTGGCTTCACCTAGGGAGAGATCTCTGTGTCCGCCAGCAGTGCCGCCTTCTGTACAGCATCAAGCCATTCATGGATGAGGTATTGTGTGATGTTGCTCCTCTTGATGTAGCTAATGTATTACTGAGCCAACCATACTTGTGGATGTGAAATGCTATGTATGAATCTAGGCCTTGTGCTGTCATTATTACTTTGGGAAATAACTTGTACATGATACTAGAGGTAGTACCGCTTCCTACCATCTCTTTGACTACTACAAAATAACGCAGTAAGATTGTTTCCCAAACAAGGAAATTTATTTGCATTACCATTCTCCCACAAGGAAAGAATAATATTGTGGCCACACCCTCAAAACAGAGCTCCCCTACACACTAGTAGCAGATGGACAAAGGCGTGGAGGAATACGAAGACATTTTCTCCTCACCCACAAAGGTTCCTCTACACTGTCCGGACAAGCACTCCACTGATCTGACCCACAGCGCACCACCACCTGATATTTACATCACTCATGTGATTACAAAGACATAATCCACACATGTTCTATATTAGGAAACCAAATTTATTGAACGCATCCAGCACTGCCAGCACGTCCGCCTGCAGGTCCACAACATCATGGACAAATCCAATACCAAGTTCAGCAGAATTTGCCTCTCATGGAGGAACTTAACGTAATGGGGAAAATTTCTTTCTAAGGAGGGAGGAATGATCCAAGTGGACATTGGTGGCCACCCACCTATTCCATTTGGACCCGCACCATTAGTTCTTTCAATTTTTCACTTTCAGTACAACTTACTATTTTTAGCAGGTTGTTAGTTCATGAAATTTCGGAGCCGTTTCGGGGCCCTAATGATCCACGTGGATATTAGTGTCCACCCACCTATCCTATTTGAACCCCCACCATCGATTCTTTCAGTTTTTCAGTTTCAACACAAATTACTATTTTAGTAGTTTTTCGGGTCCTAAACTTCCGGAGCCGTTTTGAGGCCCTAAACGACGTTTTTTTGGAAAACTGAGAGAAACATGAATCAATGGATTAATGTTTCTCACACCAAAATTTGTAGTCCTCGGATAGATCTTTCTAATGAGGTATGATGTGCGTTAAACGGAGATCATATGCCAAATTTATGTCCCCGGGAAGTTGAAACACCAATTTATCCAAACGGGGCCCATAGTTTTGGTACTTCATCTCCTACAATTAGGTTTTTGAATGTTTAGGGTTTTTCATTGTTTCTCAACAATAAAAAGGCCTTCGAGCCTCATTGTAACATAGTTCCTAAGCTTGTAGCCACCATATCTCTTCTCATAGATAAGCTACCAAGGCCCTCGCTAGTTTATTTCCATTCTGTCTATAAGCAAATTTCAATTCTTTGATATTAATGAAATGAAGTGTTATTTCCGCTGCATCTTTTTATTTATGGTTATATGTGTATTATGTTACGTTCCTGCATAAATCCGGATCACCATCCTTCCACTACTAGTTGGTCATTGTTGGGCTAGTTTGAACTCTCGTTCCCTTTAAATTCTCGCACTATGATAACGCTTAAGTTGTTTGGGAGAAGGAATGCTTTAGAGCTTCGGTGAAAGATTCATATTTTCGCCAAAGGGAGGCCTCCAACATCAAAGCCTGGGTTGTGAGTTCTTCCTTTCATATTTATCAATAAAAAATCTAATGTTTGCTTTCTATATTTTTCTAATCTTTTATGCAAATTTTTATCACAAAAATAGCATCTGATAGGCTGTTGGTCAGGCTACCTCAGTGTAACTATTTCAAACCAGACTTTTAGTTGAGGCTTAGCCTCCTCAACCTGAGAGGGCTCTCTCACTAGATTTAAGATTTTGAATTAAGGATTAGATGGCTAACTCTAGGAAAAAATAGTGTAAAAGTGTATGACTAGTTGAAATAACGATCAACAAACATCTATTGGGCTATGGAGTCTAGGTATTTTCCCACAAAACATCAATATTAGCTCATCATGGAAGTCATGGAATTTCAGATATTTTAGGTGTATCAGTGAAACAAAAAAAAAGTGAACAAAGCACAGTTTACAAACATATGCTGGAAGTTAGAGAATTTTCCAATGAATTCTAAGTCACATATGTTTATACCACTACAAAAAGATAGATGCAGAAAAACAAAGGAAGATCACACATTAAAAACTCTTTCTGAATCCTGAGTAGTAAGCTAATATATGTATTATGATAAAAACATACAGTTTGCTACAATAACATAGTCTTCGTGTTCATGAAAATTTCCAACCTTGAGGAATTCGACCTCATCTCTCTTATAGAGTCATTACAACATTGGATTCTATGATCCATATTCAAAGGAATTCGAATTCTATCTTAGATTAACACCTATTTACTCTAAAACTGCCTATTAATTACATGTCACAGTTAACTGTCTGTTCTAGAGTCCTAATAAAATTAGGAGTAAAAATCCTTCTTATGACTAAAACAACCTTATCTGAAAATTAAATATTATGTTTGATAGCTACTCCTCCTAATATTCGACCTTGATGATGTCCATAACCTTGTTGTCATATTCTGTTATCTTATCCCTTATTTGTCCTAAAAACTAGGAACATGTTTCCTAGAATATAGTTGTAACCTTCATTTATGCTCCTCGAATCCTTTTATTGAAAAAATGGACCTCTTTAGACAAGTGATATGTGTTATCACTCCCATAGAACCATGTCCTTCCACCTATGCAAAATTAAGTTCCTAAAAGAGTGTGAAGAGATCTAATATGTCTAAGCTACGAAAATATCAACTATTGTCGTAGCGCAATAGCTATGCCTTTGTAAAATATCTCTCAACATCTAATCTCATTTGCTTTAACAACTAGAACTTCATTTCTGACTAATTTCCATCTTCTAACAGTATCAAGACTTCAAAAACCTAGTGTTTACCTCTTGGAAGCTTATCAAAATGTCTAAAACTGCTGTGTATATCACCTACAGTAGTTGTGTAGCGCACTACGAAACTACTGTGTGTCTCCATATTTACACAGTTTCTTCATCATATTTAAACCTTGAGAATATCTATAGTCTTTAATGATGACTTCGATTCTAATGGACCTTGAAAACAATATAAGTCAACTTTTCCACGATTTCCAAAAGTGATGACCTTCCCAAAACAAAATTATATCAGGGATTTGTCACTTACTGTCTTACTTTTGCTGTAGCTAACTTTCTTCAGATTTTGCCAATTGGATTTCAAGATCCTCAATGTGCCTCTTTAACCTCCTGTTAGTAGCCCTTAAATTTACATTTACCCTTCTCACAAACCTGGCCTCTTTGATTGCAAGTAGGGTCCAGGTGAAAAATTGAGCTTCACTACAGATTGTTTCAGGATTTGAAATTCTTTCAAGTTCCCACAGAGCTTTAATTCTGTCAAAATTTATCTTCTCTACCACATGTTCTCTTGCTTTCTTCTCAAGCCTAGGAATTTGAATATTAGCTAGTCTTTGTTTTTCTTTCATTCCTTCCTAACTGCTCTTTTCTCTTTGAGTATGGAAAACTCTGTTTCTGTCATCCTCAAGCATAGGTGATGAAAGGTCTATGGGTTCCTCATAATCATTTGAAACTTCTCCAGCTTTTTCTAATTCCACATCCAATCCTTGAAACTTTTTTGAATTCCTAGTTAGAGGCCTTCTGGGCTTGAACACAAACTTTGAAATTTCATCATTAAAATCCATTTTTTTGGAAGACTTGATCTTCTTAGATTTCCCTTCATCCAAGTTTATAATTTCTTCCTGCACTAAATGAGATTCCTCAATATCAATAGCTCGTAAAATATCATTCGAGCTACCCTTTAAACCTGGATCTTCTTCTGAAACCACTGTTTTGCCTTTTTCCCTTGCTATTTGACTTCTAGTCAATCTTTTTTGAGCTGATTTACTGGTTGACTATTCCCGCACTACTTTCTTATCTTTGGTTATCCTCCTTTGTGCAGGTTGAGGGGTTTCTTGAACAATTACTGGTGTTTTAATCTCTGGACCTTTCACTTTTTTTATAGGCTTTAACTTGACAAACCTCTTCGATCTTGTTTTTGCAGGGTAAATGATTTCAGATGGTGATTTTTCTTTGGCCCTAGGACTAACACCTGTTCCATATGTTTCCACCCCAAATCCACACAGAAAAATTTAAAATAAAATTAAATTAAATTAAAAAAAAAATTTAAAAAAAAAAAAAAAAAAAGTTGACTATTTTCTATTCACCCTCTGAAGCTCATGCAAAATTGTTAATTTGACAAGACCATGATGAAATAATGAAGTTTCACATGCCTAAGTTTTCATCTGCACCTTATTTTCCATCTTGGCCAATCTCCGAAATAGAAAGAAAGGTAAATCCAAAGAAATTATTCCAGTGAAATGCAATAAGAGTTTGAAATGGTAAGAATACACCTTATGGTATCTTCCTTCGCAAGTCAAGTACCTTTGAATGTTGGAGAGCAGGTTAGCATATGTATCCTTTACATAACCTCTTAGCACTACTTTGGTTAAATCTGTGTCCACAAACTCTGGCTTCAAAAATATTTTACAAGGTTCCATTTCAAACCTGAAGTTCTTGAACCACCTTTCTTGCCCTCTTGGAATCTCTGTCACTAAAGATATAACTTCAGGAGAAATTGGTAAGTTTAAACATCCAAATTTTGTATTTGAACCTGTAAAATTGATGGAAAATTATTTTGTGACTTGATTATGAGCTCCCTGTGGCTTTTTGCAGAATCTCCAGCATCCTACTTTCTTGAAAGTTTCTTCAACTGATTTATCCTTAGTGAGAGCTTCTATGCCTTTGAGTTTCGTTCTCAAACAATGGCTTGATATGTGGTTTCTTTTTTCCTCCATCATCTTTCACTTGCAATCCCTGTGGCTTCAGAAAACCTGTAATAAACTGGCTCGCTTGATTTAAGAGAAATTGGCTCGCTTGATTAAGGGTTCAGCCTCGCTTGATAATTGTTTCAGCCTCGCTTGATAACTGGTTCAAAAACCCTGGTTTATTCTTACCATGAGCTTGTTATTCAAAGAAATACATGCATCAAATGTTTTTGCATGAGAAAATATAACCAAGGACAACCATCCCATTTCAAATTTTAAAATGACGGATGATAAATGACCCCTAATGAATCTCATGATGGTTGTGAATGGTTGCATGTGGGAGAAAGGATTTGTGGACTTACATCTACTCATGAAAATTTAACAGAATTTGATGGATTTGACAATTGGACAGGATTGTTTACGAATCCTTGATTTCGTAGCGCGTGCAATGTATTTTCATGGTTTTGTGCTATGAAATGACCAGTGTTTTCGTAGTGCAAAAGCAGTTTTTTACATTGTCTGCTTTACGAAAACGTGGTTTCGTGGCTTATTCGAAAAAAAATTTCAATGTGACCAAACAAATGATTTCTGAAACATCATATGGGACCTTTAAAGTGTGAAACAAAATTGTTGGACCTTATTTGATGATAGAGATGAGACTCTAACCTTATGATTTAGACTCTAAAAACATAAAAATTCCTTAACCTCTATTCTAAGACCATGACTTAGGAACAAACATAAATTGTCCAAGTTTAAAAAAACTTTTATAGTGATAACACAAATATTTCGGCACTCATTGATCTTCTAGATAGCTAATGCTTATGATGATTATGTATTGGATTACATTTTTTGTTGCCCCTTGATCATTCACAGGTATTTGTGTGCCACCAATAGCAATGTTGACTATCTACATTGGGACACAGCAATGTGTCTACATATGCTGAGTTCACTAGAAGACTATGTAATATTCCTTTTTTCAAGAAATTTTGCTCCATTGGGAATATCTTAAGATATTCCATTTTCCTTCTTTAGTGAGACACTGCAAGTCCATTTCAAAGATTGACTGTTGGGGAATTTACAGGATATGACTCCTTCCAAAGAAGGGAGAGATCCTAAGGCTAGCTGGCCCTTCACAGACTCTGTCTATGGATATGCACTCTTCCACAGTGGGAATTTCTGCTACAGGGTCCTTGAGGACACTATATAAGGAATTTGCTGCAAAAATAAGACAAACCACTATTGGGATGTCTTAGAAAATTCATCCTAAAACTCCTATGCAGAATATGAGCTCAAAGAAATAACTCTAGATGGGTTATTCAGATATCCCCAATCTAGGTCTCTAAAAACAATGCTCAATGAGAGAGCTTACAACAACATAAGAACATAAATACTGAACTCTGCAAATCTGAACATGCCATGAGAGGGAAATTTATGCAGCCATCATTATATGATTATATCAGCAGAAATATACAATAAACAGTTGAGGGACAAGCCACTCAAACTTTAAGATCAAACCTCCAATGAATAAGCAGTGAAATACAAGAGTAGTTGCAACTGCGCAGTGTATATGAAGGCATAGCTGCTGAATATGAATGAAATACATATGTGGCTGAAGGAATACAAGAAATAATCCCAAGAACAAGAAATGGGTTGAAATACAAGATTTCTAGCCAATCTATGGAGATTGCTAGAAATGTCGGAGAACCCAAAATGTGACAACCTAGTTGTCACTGCAACTGATAAAAAATGAGAATGAGGCTATGGCTGATCTGAAATATGATTTCCCTCCTCTGATCATGTCTCTAATACAAAGTTTTGATCACTTTGTCTCATAAACACACTCCTCTGAAGCTCCAGAAACCCCTCTCTCACTGCCTCCTCCAAAATAACGCAGTTCTTCTCATGGACTGCGCAGTGGGAGATGACGGAAGTGTGGCCTCGTGCCACTAATCTGAAATACTACCCAAGAATCCTCCTTTCATCTCCTCCAATGAGTGAATCACTCCTCAACTAAAGAAAACAAGACAAGAGAGACTCCATGATTTCCTCTCTGGCTGAACCCAGCAACACAACGTCCTCTCTGCTACAGAAATAACACTATAGAAGATGAACGTAGCTATGGCCAATGTCAGATTGAGGAAATGTAGCTCAATCCTCATCCTTCCTTAAGGAATAGGTAGGGATTCCTAACCGGGAACACCCTAGTGCCCGAGGGCACCATCACCCTACTAAACAGCCCAGGGATGCAAGCTTTTGCAGACCCAAGTCTGAAACTCTAAATCATAACATAATGAAAATGGGCTGCCATCTCCTCCATATAAAGTGAGATAACTCTTCTCCACCAAGGTCCCACCAATTAGGGTTTCCACCTTTGCATGAATGTCTTCCCTCCAAAACTTTGCAGCTTCTCTAGGAAGCCTCTTCCTCCTTGGGCAGCGCTATTGACTTTAGTCAAAGGTGACTAATCAAGTGAGCTGGGTTCCATTCACACCCTTGGTGTTTGTTTAAGCTACTTTATTCTCCTCATTTTCACATTAGGAGTGTTATTTCTTCATCTAAAAGGGGCTAAGGTGTTTCCTTGCCCATTTTATTAAACAAAAATAAAATGTTCAACTATAATATTCCATTTTAGCTTGAGGCAAAAATTGGGAATATTACAGTCCTCCCCTCCCACATGTTTCTTTCCCTCAAGCAACTGCATGAAGAGAAAAAAATCTTCTCCCCCTTCTTTTCTTGGGGCCTCCTCATCAATGGTCCCACCACTGCTCAAATATACTGCAATGAATATGTCCTCCAAAGCTCTCTCCCAAGTATGCAAGCTGAAAACAATGCTCCTCATGGAAAGATAGAAGGTGTAGTGGAATCCTTCTTTCTGGAATGTGGCCTCCTTAAGATAGGAGTGATGATATGCATGGGAAAATTATGCTCCCAATGATGATCCTCTCATCCATGCCACCGTGCAAATAAAAATCTCACCCCTGAATTCTGCAATGAGATGGGGCTGAGTGGAGAGCGTTTTGGTTTCCCATAGCTGCCTTTTTCTTTGGGCTGAAAAGTATGGCCTCCAAGAATGGCCCAAACTACCCCATCAAGAAATCTAGCCATGAAATGCCTCCTCAAATCCTCCAAGTGGTCCTTTCCACAAGAAGAGCAAGTAGCAATATGGCATTCATGGTATGCCCATGGTGTCTTCTGCAAAATGAAGCATATATGATAGGGAGAAGCATGCTCCCAATGGGTTGTACATACAATGCTCTCCAAATAATGCTCCTCAATAGATATACAATATCAAAAATATATAAGGAGAAATATACAATAAAAGCAAGTTACAAAATGACAACCGGAGAGTGATTCAAAGTTCCACTCATGGAACCTGCGCAGTACCTCTTGGCCTGCCTCGAAATCACAAATAAAAAGTGTTGTACTAGCCACTTGTTTGCTGCCACAACATCTTCTCATAAGATGAAAGCATGAAATACAATTTGGTGCCAATGGTGCACACCAAGAAGCATGTGGCTTCCCCCACAACCATCACAAAATAGCCAAAATCAAGGCTACAAGTAGCTGCAAGTACATCATACCAAATTCAAGAAAGGATGATCCTCCTTGATCAATATACTTCTCATATAGAGTAAAGAGGTACATAATGTGAAATGATACCTTCTCTACCATGTACTTGGGATCTTGAGCTGAAATGGCTCATCTGAATGCTCTCCCTCTCCTCAAATGAGTAAGGGAATGGTTGTGCCAACCTCTCTAGAGTCAACCGGGCTATGCATCTATCCATATGCTGATGTAGATCATAATGAATTCCCTCCCAAGGGAATTCCTCTAGCAAAGCAAAGTATGCATCCAAATGAATAGCTAGGAATTCCTCATGTGCTACATGCAAATAATTTCTCCTTGAGACTAGAAGTCCTAGCCAAGAAGAGTCTGCCATGATGATAGATGCTCATATCATCCACTAAGTATCTGTCATCTCCATCAAGGCCATCCAAGAAACATGTATGCACCAAGATCCTGGGGAATACTCAACCAAAGTTGAGTCCTCCATCCTGGATCAATCATCCACATAGACAGCACTAATATCCTGCAATATGGTGCTCCACGCTGCTGCCTGCTACCTTGACATCCCCTCATGCAAAATTCATCCTCCAAGTTGCTGCCATACCATCTTGCAGCTACTCATGCTCAAACAGAAATTATGCTCTCTGAAAATGAGCCTCCCATGAGAGACTATCACCTCCAAAGAATCTCCCGATCCTGGGCAATGTAAGCATGAGTGGCCTCCATCTACTCCAATGCATGAAAGAGTCCTTCCTCAAAGGAAGTATCCTCCCTCTCATCAAATCTGTGGAGCAGTCATCCTACATCATGAAGATGCTATCCTCCATCCCTACATCAACTCTATCTATGCAGTAAAACTGATGAGAATGGGTGAGACTGAAAATGAGAGAATGTATCCCTCCTCCTTGTGCTTATTCCCAAACTCTTTGCGCTGTAGTGGACTCCTCTAATGTCTCCACCCCTTCGGAATCCAATGAGTGGTGAACCAAATAGCATGATGCCTCTCATCATCTCTAGATCAAATGGCCTCCTAGATGGAAAGCCTCCAAAAAGTGAGACATCAGGATAGGAAGTGGACTGAATATATGAGAGGGATGAAAAGTACTCTCTCTCTCTCTACTGCACAGTGCAATCCTTCTCCCATGTGAGAAAATCTATGAATTAGATAAGGGTGAATGTCCATCATCCCTTCATGCTTATCCTCTTGTTCTTCTTCTTCTTCTTCTCATGGTGTAGCGTTGTAGGTTCTTCTATGCACCTCCTCCCTACCAACATGTGAGTGTGTCTCCTCCTCAATGAGAGGCCTTGGCCTTCCTTAGAGAGAAATATCTCCACACCCTTACAAATGGAAGAGTGCCCTTCATACAATGGGGGTCTTGCCTCTAGCAAGTCATTCTCCTGATTTCTCCCCCTCTAGAAAGATGGAATGATCTTTGTTTCATGGTTCCCCTCCATGCATGCAAAGTGTTTGAAGTTTTGTCACACCATGTTTCACATTGGTTTTCATCAATTCCCTTTGCAAAACTCTTTGTGACTACAACACATGATCTCTCATTTTCATGAGAACATGAAATAGAACTCTGAAATCAATCATTATGAATCATACCTTTGAGTTGCAGCGCTGCTCCTCCAAAGGCCTCAACTTTTTCCTCCATCCTTCTTGCAGTAGCTATGGGAAATGTACTGTGCTCTGGATCTGCATGTGTGGCTGAATGCTCACACCCTTCATGAAAATAGCTAGGGCTTTCTCCATCCACAAACCCCTTTTAGAAAATTCCTCCAAATTTTCCCTTTCATCAGATCTTCAATGGTGTTCCCAATGGTCTGGAAAAGAAGAAGGGAAACCTCCTCTTCCTTCATTCCTTTTCCTTGTTTCCTCTTTCAATCTCCTCTCCTTGGAGAGAAGCTCCTCTGCTGATGGCATTAGATCTTGGGCACTGGCTGAGCCAAGATCATGCTTTGATACCACTGTAATATTCATTTTTTCAGGAAATATTGCTCCATCGGGAATATCTTAAGATATTCCATTTTCCTTCTTCAGTGAGACACTGCAAGTCTGTTTCAGAGATTGACTGTTGGGGAATTTACAGGATATGACTCCTTCCAAAGAAGGGAGAGATCCTGAGGCTAGCTGGTCCTTCACAGACTCTGTCTATGGATATGCAATCTTCCACCTCGGGAATTTGTGCTACAGTGTCCTTGAGGACACTGTATAAGGAAGCTGCTGCAAAAATAAGACAAACCACTATTGGGATGTCTTACAAAATTTATCCTAAAACTCTTATGCAGAATATGAGCTCAAAGAAATAACTCTAGATGGGTTATTCAGATCTCCCCAATCTAGGTCTCTAAAACAATGCTCAATGAGAGAGCTTACAGCAACATAAGAACATAAATATTGAACTCTGCAAATCTGAACATGCCATGAGAGGGAAATGTATGCAGCCATCATTATATGATTATATCATCAGAAATATACAAGAAATAGTTGAGGGACATGCCACTCAAACTTTAAGAGCAAACCTCCAGTGAATAAGCAGTGAAATACAAGAGTAGTTGCAACTCCACAAAATGTCAGAGTAGCTGAAACTGTGCAATGTGTATGAAGGAATAGCTGCTGAATATGAATTAAATACATATGTAGCTAAAGGAATATAATAAATAATCCCAAGAACAAGAAATGGGCTGAAATGCAAGATTTCTAGCCAATCTATGGAGATTGCTAGAAATGTCGGAGAACCCAAAATGTGACAACCTAGTTGTCACTGCAACTGATACAAAATGAGAATGAGGCTATGGCTGATTTGAAATATGATTTCCCTCCTTTGATCATGTCTCTAATACAAATTGCTGATCACTTTGTCTCAGAAACACACTCCTCTAAAGCTCCAGAAACCCCTCTCTCACTGCCTCCTCCAAAATAACGTAGTTCTTCTCATGGACTGCGCAGTTGGAGATGATGGAAGTGTGGCCTCATGCCATTGATCTAAAATACTGCCTGGGAATCCTCCTTGCAGCTCCTCCAGTGAGTGAATCACTCCTCCACTGAAGAAAACAAGACAAGATAAACTCCATGAGTTCCTCTTTCGCTGCAACCAGCAACACAACGTCCTCTCTGCTACAGAAATAACGTTGTAGAAGATGAATGTAGCTATGGCCAATGCCAGATTGAGGAAATGTAGCTCAATCATCATCCTTCCTTGAGGAAGAGGTAAGGATTCCCGATCGGGAACACCCTAGTTCCCGAGGGCACCATCACCCTGCTAAACAACCCGGGGATGCAAGCTTTTGCAGATAGAAGCCTGAAACTCTAAATCATAACATAATGAAAATGGGCTGCCATCTCCTCCATATAAAGTGAGAGAACTCTTCTCCACCAAGGTCCCACCAATTAGGGTTTCCACCCTTGCATGAATGTCTTCCCTCAAAAACATCACAACTTCTCTAGGAAGCCTCTGCCTCCTTGGGCAGCGCTGTTGACTTTAGTCAAATGTGACTAATCAAGTGAGCTAGGTTCCATTCACACCCTTGGTGTTTATTTCAGCTGCTTTATTCTCCTCCTTTTCACATTAGGAGTGTTATTTATTCGTCTAAAAGGGGCTAAGGTGTCTTCTTGCCCATTTTATTAAACAAAAATAAAATATGTAACTATAATATTCCATTTTAGCTTGAGGCTAAAATTGGGAATATTACAGACTAGTGGAGATATTTGATCGGAAAGATCCCGAGGCACCTTTTATAAGCCTGGTAAAACTAAAGCATATAGGAGATGCAGAGGCCTATATCTCTGAATTCCTCAGATTGTCAGTAATGTTCCCTGATCTTTCTGTAGCAAGGAGAGTCTACATGTTCATTGATGGCCTGGAAGAGCCTTTGCATGGGTTGGTTAAGTCTACCAAGCGCATCACTTTGCATGAAGCCATTGAGAGAGCTAGAGATCTCCAAGATGCCTTTCCAAAAGCAAAGGAAACTTTCCAAAGCAAAGCCCCTCACTCTTCTAAGGGGAAAGAAGGGAAAGTTGCTCCACCCAAGGAGAGCTCACTAAAGAAACCTCTTGACCTTGATCTCTGGAGGGAGCTGAGGAAAAAGAGATTGTGTTTCACTTGACAAGAACCATGGGTACCGAGACATATATGTGTTGCTGGAAGGGCACACTATATAGAAGTATTCTCAGATTTTGAGGAGGAAGATGGGAATGATGGACCTAGGAGGGGTCATAGCGCTGGTGATGATGAGGAGGAAGATCAATCACCATCCAGAGGTGAAGAGGGAGCCTTTGCTCCAAAAAGTGGGACTCTTGCCTCTTTGATAGGAGTGCCTAAGTACTTGACCCTGAAAGTATAAGGCTCAGTCATGAACCAGAGAGTGTCTATTTTGATTGACAATAGGGCTACCCACAACTTTATTGATGCTAACCTTGTGCAGAGGAGAGGAATCCCCACTGACACTTTTGATGGGTTTTTTGTTTTGGTCCCAGGAGATAGAACCATGCAATGCATGAGATATGTTTCATCACTTTCTGTCACTATGGGATCCTACACCTTGGTGGACCATTTCTTTGTAGTCGACATACCAGACACCAATATCATCTTGGGTGTCCAGTGGTTGATTACCTTGGAGAAGGTTACCACTAATTGGAAGGCCTTGCAAATGGAGTGGGTGGACTTGAAGAGTGGGAAACCACAAATAATTCAAGGCATGCACACTTGTCCTGCACCTAATGTTTCCACACAAACAATAGAGATGGATTTTCGCAGTGGAAGCAAGGATCTCACAGTTCCTACTCTCATGTTTATGAGAATGCTGCAAGGAACATTCCTACCTCATGGCAAGACACTTGGAATGCCATTAGATTCTGATCATGTGGGGGAAGCCTCACAAATTGCTGCTCAAAGCATAGACCAAGCAAGGATTGGAGCAATGAAAGAGAAAGCCACAGCGCTATGGGAGGAAGGAAAGGGGAGGATCAGCCTCCCAGGAAACAGGTTTGGCATGTGTAATGTCAAAGAAGAAATCAGCCACAAGGCAAGCACCACCATGGATTTATCAGCAGCGCTGTCATTGTTGAGCTGTGTGGATCCATATTGGAGATCTCAACTCCTTATGGAGTACTCCAAAGATCTTCACATCGAGATGATATTAGATGGCATGAAGCAAGGGGGAGGCTATGTGGTCCATGAAGGGGTCATCTATCATCTTGGTAAAGTATTCTTGTCTCAAGCCTCCAAGCTTAAGAATGAGATACTACAAAGAATACACAAAGAGTTCCTTTCTAGCTATATGCAGTCAACAAAGATCTACACCCTAATCATGAGGAGTTTTGATTGGGTGGGTATGAAGGAGTAAATACATCAGCACTATGATTGGGAGGAACTACATCAGCACTTACAAGAGTGAAATAGTTATGAGGAGATGGGGCAACCAAAGGACTCTATGCAAGAGTCATTTCATCCATCTCTTCCTTCTCTTAAAAGAGGAGAAATGCCCATGCCCAACTCCATGTGTGTGGGAGAATTGAATGGTAAAGAATATGATCTTATGGAGCATGTTTATTTTTCTAATTTGACATATTCTCTTACCATATGTATGTAGGCCATGGCTCCTACAAGGAGTGATATTACATGCAGATCTCATGGCACTCCCTTGAGGTGCAAAGGGAGATTCTCTATCATGATGGGTGCTTCCCAAAGGCACCTAACTTGGGTATCACTTTCAGCCATGTCAAAGTGACTCATGCAACAAAGGTGTGGTGGAAGTACCACTTACCACATTCAGATCTACTCAAGACAAGGAGTGCATTGCGTTGGTATCTTATGTGGGAGTGTGACCCACCTCCTCAAGTGCAAATTTTAGTTTGCATATATATGATTTTTCTTCCATACATAGATGATATATTGGTATTGTTTATGAGTTTGTATGGGCAAAGAGTGGGCAGTGTATATGTACCACATGGGATGGAACTTCATCATGTACTTCATGATACATGTTTTAGATGTGACATTGCTTCACCCATGTTTATTTCTGTTGAGTTTTACACTCCTGGAGGGATGGACTATGCCCCTATCATGTTAGCTTTGGTGGAGTAATTTTTGATGTATTGGCTTAATGAGCACTTGGCCCATGATGAAAGCTTGATCCTTGATGGTGCCATCAATGGAGGAGGAGAAGAACTACAGCTCTTACCCTATCAGTTGCTTGAGGACAAGCAACATTTTGGAGGGGAGGATTGTAATGTTCCCACTTAGCCTTAGCTAAGAGGAACATTCAATTTTGTTTTAATTTATGTTTCATGAATAAATGAATAAAGGAAGACATGTAAAACTCCTAAAAAGTCTGAATAAATCAATGCCCATGTGAACAAAGACAAATCAGGGCCATGTAAATAATAACTTGCAGGTGTGAAAGAGGTTTGAGCTAAATACTGGGTCAACCTTGACTAAATCAACAGTGATGTCTAGGTTCATTGCATCTCCAAAAGGGACAGCGTAGTTCTAGAAGGAAGCCTCTAATGTGAAAAGAGGTAACTCATCAAGATGGTTTAAGGTTTGCAAAAGCTTTCTCATCTTATAAAAGGAAAAGGAGGGCAGCAAGAGAAGGTTGTTGATTGATCAAATTTCTGAGTATTTGTCTGCTTAGACAAATACCATTCTCTATTGTTTAGTGGAGGATTGTATTTGGAATTCCTATGCAAGGATTTCACCTCTTCATTTGAGGATTCAAGGAGGAAAGTTTTCTGAATTGAACCACTATCATGCTTGAGGCCAAGCTCCATCTTACATTACAGTGCTTCTCATCTTGAGGGTTGAGCTGTCTTGTGAGCTGCAGCAAGTGGGAGTCTAGATCTGCAGAGATCTAGTGTATTTTTGGAGCCTCTTTCTCATGGAGTGTGTTCTTTAACCTCCTGAAAGAGTGTCTCTTATTCTTGTACTTCATATCTGCAATTTTACAGTAGTTTTCTATGTCATTTGAGCTACAATGATGTTCCCTTGAGTAGACTGCGTTATTTCTGTATCAGGGTTTTCATGGTGTCTTTCTCCTAGTTTAGATCAGATATCTCTAGTGCTGGGCTTTGCCTTCCACTTGGTGATCCATAGATTAGCTTGTTGATCTATGTTCTATTCAGATCTGATCCATTGTAATGAAATGTTATATTCAGAAATTTACTGCAGCAGTTTCCAGATCTGCAACTTGTTTCTCAGATCTACTCTTATTCATGCATGCTTTTGTCGAAATTCCAAGTGGATCTTGAAGAGAAAACTATATAGTTTCTAGATCTGAAATAGATCTGATTTTTTGTCCACAAATATTCTCTTGATCTGAGTTGTAACTTCCAGCTGCTGAAGCTCCTTAAAAATAACGTTGTTGAATCATTTCTGCAAATATACATGTGTTCTAACTCTCTTTTCTGAAAATTTATTGATGTATTGACTCATGCCTTCTACTATATAATGAAAGGGCTTCATCTTAATGCTAATTTGTTGTTGTATTACTGAAATATAATTCTCCTTGTTGATCTCCTCTGAAAATATGCTAAAACTGCGCAATTCCTGAAGCAATGCTTGCATTTGACTGCAGCCTTCCTCTTTGGGTGCTTTTTAGCTAGTCTAGTTTTTGGGAGATCTGTTTAGTGAGTCTAAACTGATTTTTTTTTTATGAAACTCCATATATATGTCCCATACAGCATAAATAAGAGGAACCAAGTCCTGATCTGCGTTATTTTTGCACAATTTTACTTATACGTCGTTTCTCTTGAGCACCTTGTTGAAATTCCTAAAAAGGGATCATTATGGTGGTATCGGAGCTCCACTCTTGGAACAGCCTGTGCTTGCCTTGGAGCACCAGTCATGTTGCATTCCAAAGAATAGGATCCTCTCACTGAGAGGGAGAGGAGGTACCAAATTAGAAGTCATAAAAAGTATGACTCCACCACTGATGACCCTGACAAGGGTCAAGACAAGGGTAAAGCCCCTGAATCTATGAATGATAAGGATAAGGAAGCAGAGGAGTTTGCAAAAACTCTCTTGGAGAATATGAAATATCTTGCCAAGGAGATAAAAGAGATGAGGGTGGATAGAATGAGGGAGTCCCTTGGGAGATTCCATCAAGGAGACAGTTCTGAAATGTCTCATTATGGAACTGGTCAACCTGTGAGCTTTCCACAAGCCCCATAGGCCTCCCAATTCTCTACTATGCCTACCTTCTTAGCTGTAGAGAATGAGGGACCGCAAGAGCCAACCTCCCTGGAAGGTTACTTTGTTGAATATGACTCACAAAGTGAGAGGTTCATGGAAAACTTGAGCTTTCAAGACTTTTGCCATCTCAAGGACCGAATGAGACCATGGCAGAAGTACAGAGATGGAGGTTTCTTTCATGGGAGACACCACACTATGGGCAGGTTCTTTTTGCCCAAGTTCGATGGATCATCCTCTTGTTCTTCCAAAGCATGGGTGGAAAAGTTGGACATCTATTTCCACTTGAATAAAGTCCCCGAAGTAGAAGCCATCAAGATTGTTGCACTGCACTTTGAGGGTGAAGCCCACAACTGGTGGTTCCATGGACTATCTAAATTGGGACACAACAATGTGTCTACATATGCTGATTTCACTATAAGACTAGTGGAGAGTATTGATCAGAAAGATCCCGACGCACCTTTTATAAGCCTGGAAAAGCTAAAGCAGAGAGGAGATGCAGAGGCCTATATCTCTGAATTCCTAAGATTGTCAGTAACGGTCCCTGATCTATCTATAGCAAGGAGAGTCTACATGATCATTGATGGCCTGGAGGAACCTTTGCATGGGTTGGTTAATTCTACCAAGCCCATCACTTTGCACGATGCCATTGAGAGAGCTAGAGATCTCCAAGATGCCTTGCCAAGAGCAAAGGCAACTTTCTAAAGCAAAGCCCCTCACTCTTCTAAGGGGAAAGAATGGAAAGTTGCTCCACCCAAGGAGAGCTCACTGAAGAAACCTATTGACCTTGATCTCCAGAGGGAGCTGAGGAAAAAGAGATTGTGTTTCACTTGCCAACAGCCATGGGTACCGGGACATAGATGTGATGCTAGAAGGGCACACTATATAGAATTCTTCTCATATTTTGAGGAGGAAGATGGGAATGATGGACCTAGGAGGGGTCATAGCACTGGTGATGATGAGGAGGAAGATCAATCACCATCCAGAGGTGAAGAGGGAGCCTTTGTTCCAACAAGTGGGACTCTTGCCTCTTTGAGAGGAGTGCCTAAGTAATTGACCCTGAAAGTACAAGGCTCAGTCATGAACTAGAGAGTGTATATTCTGATTGACAATGGGGCTACCCACAAATTTATTGATGCTAACCTTGTGAAGAGGAGAGGAATCCCCACTGACACTTTTGATGGGTTTTCTGTTTTGTTCCCAGGAGATAGAACCATGCAATGCATGAGATATGTTCCATCACTTTTTGTCACTATGGGATCCTACACCTTGGTGGACCATTTCTTTGTAGTTGACGTACCAAACACCAATATCATCTTGGGTTTCCAGTGGTTGATTACCTTGGGGAAGGTTACCACTGATTGGAAGGCCTTGCAAATGGAGTGGGTGGACTTAAAGAGTGGGAAACCATAAATAATTCAAGGCATGCACACTTATCCTACACCTGATGTTTCCACACAAACAACAGAGATGGATTTGCGTAGTGGAAGCAAGGATTTCACAGTTCCTTCTCTCATGTTTATGAGAATGTTGCAAGGAAAATTCCTACCTCATGGCAAGCCACTTGGAATTCCATTAGATTCTGATCATGTGGGGGAAGCCTCACAAAGTGTTGTTCCAAGCATAGACCAAGCAAGGATTGGAGCAATGAAAGAGAAAGCCACAGCACTGTGGGAGGAAGGAAAGGGGAGGATCAGCCTCCCAACAAAAAAAATTTGGCATGTGTAATGTCAAATAAGAAATAAGCCACAAGGCAAGCACCACCATAGATGTATCAGCAACACTGTCATTGTTGAGCTGTGTGGATCCATATTGGAGATCTCAACTCCTTGTGGAGTACTACAAAGATCTTCACACCAAGATGATATTAGATGGCATGAAGCAAGGGGGAGGCTATGTGGTCCATGAAGGGGTCATCTATCATCTTGGTAAATTATTATTGTCTCATGCCTCCAATCTTAAGCAAGAGATACTACAAAGAGCACACAAAGAGTTCATTTCTAGCTATATGCAGTCAGCAAATATCTACACCCTAATCATGAGGAGTTTTAATTGGGAGGGTATGAAGGAGGAGCTACATCAGCACTATGATTGGGAATAACTCCATCAGCACTTACAAGAGTGCAATAGTTATGAGGAGATGGGGCATCCAAAGGACTCTATGCAGGAGTCATTTCAGCCATCTCTTCCTTCTCTTAATAGAGGAGAAATGCCCATGCCCAACTCCATGTGGGTGGGAGAATTGAATGGTAAGGAATATGATCTTATGGAGCATGTTTATTTTTCTGATTTGAAATATTCTCTTACCATATTTATGCAGGCCATGGCTCCTACAAGGAGTGATATTATATGCAGATCTCATGGCATTGGTGAGACCAATAAAAATTCTAAATCTAGTCACTCCCTTGATGTGCAAAGGGAGATTCTCTATCATGATGGGTGCTTCCCAAAGGCACCTAACTTGGGTATCACTTTCAGCCATGTCAAAGTGACCCATGCAGTAAAGGTGTGGTGGGAGTACCACTTACCACACTCAGATCTACTCAATACAAAGAGTGCATTGCATTGGTATCTTATGTGGGAGTGTGACCCACCTCCTCAAAGTGAAAATTTCAATTTGCATATATGTGATTTTGCTTTCATACATAGATGATATATTGGTATTGTTTATGGGTTTGTATTGGCAAAGAGTGGGCAGTGTATATGTACCACATGGGATGGAACTTCATCTTTTACTTCATGATACATGTTTTAGATGTGACATTGCTTCACCCATGTTTATTTCTGTTGAGTTTTACACTCCTGGAGGGATGGACTATGCCCCTATCATGTTAGCTTTGGTGGAGTAATTTTTCATGTATTGGCTTAATGAGCACTTGGCCCATGATGAAATCTTGATCCTTGATGGTGCCATCAATGGAGGAGGAGAAGAACTATAGCTCTTACCCTATCAGTTGCTTGAGGACAAGCAACATTTTGGAGGGGAGGACTGTAATGTTCCCACTTAGCCTTAGCTAAGAGGAACATTGAATTTTGTTTTAATTTCTATTTCGTGAATAAATGAATAAAGGAGGACATGTAAAACTCCTAAAAAGTCTGAATAAATCAATGCCCATGTGAAAAAATACAAATCAGGTCCATGTAAATAATCACTTGCAGGTGTGAAAGAGGTTTGAGCGAAAGACTGGGTCAACCTTGACCAAATCAACAGTGTTGTCTAGGTTCATTGCATCTCCAAAAGGGACAGCACAGTTCTAGAAGGAAGCCTCTGATGTGAAAAGGGGTAACTCATCAAGATGGTTTAGTTTTTGCAAAATCTTTCTCATCTTAAAAAATGAAAAGGAGGGCAGCAAGATAAGGTTGTTGATTAATCATATTTCTGAGTATTTGTCTGCTTAGACAAATATCGTTCTCTGCTGTTTAGTGGAGGATTGTATTTGGAATTGCTATGCAGGGATTTCACCTCTTCATTTGAGGATTTAAGGAGGAAAATTTGTTGAATTGAACCACTATTAGGCTTGAGGCCAAGCTCCATCTTACATTACAGCGCTGCTCATCTTGAGGGTTGGGCTGTCTTGTGAGCTGCAGCAAGTGGGAGTCTAGATCTGCAGAGATCTAGTGTATTTTTGGAGCCTCATTCTCATGAAGTGTGTTCTTTAACCTCCTCAAAGAGTGTCTATTCTTCTTGTACTTCATATATGCAATTTTATAATAGTTTTCTTTGTCATTTTAGCTACAGCGTTGTTCCCTTGAGTAGATTGTGTTATTTCTGTATGAGGTTTTTCATGGTGTCTTGCTCCTAGTTTAGATCAGAGATCTCTAGTGTTGGGCTTTGCCTTCCACTTGGTGATACATGGATTAGCTTGCTAATCTATGTTCTATATAGATCTGATCCATTGTAATGAAATGTTATATTCAGAAATTTACTGCAGCAGTTTCTAGATTTGCAACTTGTTTCTCAAATCTACTCTTATTCATGCATGCTTTTGTCGAAATTCCAAGTGGATCTTGAAGAGAAAACTATATAGTTTCCAGATCTGAAATAGATTTGATTTTTTTTCCACAAATCTTCTCTTGATCTGAGTTGTAAATTCCAGCTACTTAAGTTCCTTAAAAATAACGTTGTTGAAGCATTTCTGCAAATATACATGTGTTCTAGCTCTCTTTTCTGAAGATTTATTGATGTATTGATTCGTGCCTTCTATTGTATAATGAAAGGGCTTCATCTTAATGCTAATTTGCTATTTTATTACTAAAATATAAGTCTCCTTGTTGATCTTCTTTGAACATCTGCTAAAACTGCGCAATTCCTAAAGCAATGCTTGCATTTGACTACAACCTTCCTCTTTGGGTGCTTTTTAGCTAGTCTAGTTTTTGGGAGATCTATTTAGTGAGTCTAAACTGATTTTTTTTTTATGAAACTCCATATATATGTCCCATACAGCATAAATAAGAGGAACCAAGTCCTAATCTGCATTATTTTTGCACATTTTTACTTATACATCGTTTCTATTGATCACATTGTTGAAATTCATGAAAAGGGATCATTACGGTGGTATCGGAGCTCCACTCTTGGCACAGCCTGTGCTTGCGTTGGACCACCAGTCATGCTGCATTCTAAAGAAGAGGATCCTCTCACTGAGAGGGAGAGGAGGTACCAAATTAGAAGTCATAAAAAGTATGACTCCACCATTGATGACCCTGACAAGCGTCAAGACAAGGGGAAAGCCCCTGAATCTGTGAATGATAAGGATAAGGAAGCAGAGGAGTTTGCAAAAACTCTCTTGGAGACTATGAAAGATCTTTCCAAGGAGATAAAAGAGATGAGGGTGGATAGAATGAGGGAGTCCCTTGGGAGATTCCATCAAGGAGAAAGTTATGAAATGTCTCATTATGGAACTGGTCAACCTGTGAGCCTGCTACAAGCCCCACGGACCTCCCAATGCTCTACTATGCCTACCTTCTTGGCTGTAGAGAATGAGGGACATCAAGAGCCAACCTCCTTGGAAGGTTACTTTGTGGAATATGACTCACAAAGTGAGAGGTTCAAGGATAACTTGAGCTTTCAAGACTTTTTCCATCTCAAGGACCAGAGGAGACCATGGAAGAAGTACAGAGATGGAGGTTTCTTTCATGAGAGACGCCACACTATGGGCAGGTTCTTTTTGCCCAAGTTCGATGGATCATCCTCTTGTTCTTCCAAAGCATGGGTGGAAAAGTTGGACATCTATTTCCACTTGAATAAAGTCCCCGAAGTAGAAGCCATCAAGATTGCTTCGTTGTACTTTGAGGGTGAAGCCCACAACTGGTGGTTCCATGGACTATCTACATTGGGACACAGCAATTTGTCTACATATGCTGAGTTCACTAGAATACTAGTGGAGAGATTTGATCGGAAAGATCCCGACGCACCTTTTATAAGCCTGGAAAAGCTAAAGCAGACAGGAGATGTAGAGGCCTATATCTTTGAATTCCTAAGATTGTCAGTAATGGTCCCTGATATTTCGAAATGTTATAGCATCATTTCTCACCTTCATATGATTTCATATTACTTTTATGGGCCAAAAATCATTCCCGCGCACTTGGACAAATTCACTAAAAACAATGTAAAATCCCCATACGCGATTATGCTCCAGATTTTTCGCGCGTATACGCGGGAACTAATCGCACTTTTCCGCGTATGCCATTAAAATAATTAAAAAATATATAAGTTTTCCCCGTTTTCGGGTTGGGTTGATGGTTACTCGTAGTTCAACCACTCCCAAAGACGTACAATCGTTTCCAATCATGAAACTACTTGGAGGGAGAGAAAAGCCTCATAAAGTGGTCAAGTGAGAGAGAGAATTTATTGATATTATACTCTATTGGTATTCCCTATCCAAGTCTGAATTCCCGTGCCTCCTGCACTTCCCAGTTCATTACAGGAAACCTTTGTTTCCTGGAGATGCTCATCTCTTTATATGTCATCTCGTATGCACCAGTTTGGAAGGAATCTTAGTGAGGCAAGGGTGGGACGGATCCGGACGACGGTCTGCTCGAAGATCGTGGAAGGATTCAGGTGATCTCTCCACTCGTTATTTCTGTACATGCTATTTATAATACAGAAGTACCATCTTGTTCCCGAAATATACGTGTTAGTGTCTGCTTACATATATGAGAATATTTGTTATTTAAGCATTCATTATGGTTTATCTGATGTTTTATATCGATTTCACTAACATTTAGAGTAGATATATGCTGTACAACCAGTTCTTCGTGCTTGTTTCTTCTTGTCTTTCAGGTTAAGAAGGAAGGAAGGTTGCTGGGGGTTTGAACCCCGCGGGATCTGCTTCAACCGTAGGACCTACGGGTAACTTCCTCGATCTACTTTATTTAGTTTTTCATGAACATGTATGGTTGTGTGAGTCCTTCTTAAGTAGCATGCCCCTGCTCTGTGGAGGTTGTAACCCAACAAACCTCTAGGGTGATTTTCCCCGAAACAGAACTGGCGACTCCACTGGGGATCGCATTCTTGTGATTCCCCTATTGGGTGGTTTCATCTGTTTGATAGGTTGCCGATAGTGTTAACTTTCATTTGCAGTCCAATTTACTTTTTCTCATTTAATTGTGAAGTCCTGGTTTCTTATCCAGGCTTGATCCTTTTTGTTTTTTCACTATTTACCTTTATATACGCGCTTTTTTATGCACACAGTCGCGTATACACGCAAGTTTGTCTAAAGGAAGTCGCGTATACGCGTGTTTCCTTTAGCACAGTCACGTATGCACGCTTGTTGCTAAACTGTGAAGTAGCGTATACCTAGGCAGATTCTGAATTTTTGGATTTCTTGACTTTTTAGTCCTTTCTGGATGTGGAGACCTGTTCCTACAGTGTCTTTGTACTCTCTGGATTGTGAAGAAGGTGGTCTTTGGTCTTTTCTCTCTTTCGTTTGATTTAAAACTAGTCTTTTTGGCAAAGTGTTGTTTCTGGTGCTGGCACTTCTGGTTTGAGTACCAAGATCGCTTTCTGGGCATTCTTGGTTGTTCTGCTTTATCAGAACAGAGAGCTCCTGCTCATTTACTCTTTCCTATCTTTGTGTTTGCTTTGCACTACGATTTTTTCTCATTTCTTGATTGGTTTTCTTGAGTTCAGTTGGCTAGGTCTTGTTGCAACTTTTGAAGAGTCTTTTTTGGTTCTTTGGAGTTTTTGCTTGCGGCAGGATTGCACTATTATTTTAGGCTGAGTGGCTGAGTTTTCTTGTCTTCTTTTGCTTGTATTGATCTTGCTACTAGTTAGCCTTATAAGATTTGCAACATTTTTGGAAGTATTTGCTTGAAATTCAGTATTGATTGGCTTGGAATTTTATAGTTTTACTTGGTCTTTTCGAACTCTTTTATAAAACACAAAAGCTCAAAAAACATTTTTCTTTGTTGTTTGCTTTTTTTTTTGCATTTTTGTTTTCGTTTCTTTGTATCTTTTGAAGCTTGGTTGAAGTTTCTTGCCTTTGGATTTTGGCTTAATAATTGGAAGGGAGTTGTCATTTATTTCTTCCTCTTGTTTTTAAGCATCTTTGGTGTCTTCATATTAAGAGTTCTTGATTTCGGGAACTAGCTTTCTGGACAACCAAGAAGAGTTAAAACTGAAGGACTTTTGGGAAAATTTCACTCTGCTTTAGGAGATTTTGCATCTTAGGATTTGCATGCTTGTAGTGATTTGCATTAGATGCATTTAATCATTTAGTCACTTTCATAGTTTTTGTGAGTGTGAGTTTGCTATCTGAAAAGGAAAAGTATAATTGTTAATCTCGTAGAACCTGTGTAGAAGTTGCTTTTCATCGAAAGACAATAACTACATTTTGCATGTAGTTTGGTTTTTACTAATTTATTTCTGCGTCAAAACACCATAAGTTTCATTTCCGCATCCTTGTGACTTAACATAACAACCCATTAAAATAAGCGATATAATTTAAAATCAACTAGCAAGTTTTCTAAGTGTCATACACCAACTAGCTAGGTTGTAGGGCCTTGGATTAGGTGAGTGGAGAGTTAACTCTCCAAGGCCGCTCAAACAAAAAATAGAAGTTGATTAATTGAGCGAAATCCAACTCCGTTAGGTGGACCGGGAAAGCTCTCCTCCAGAGAGTCAAGCGCGAGGGGAAGTGAAGGCTGAGAAGAGGGATACCCCCTCTCTGATTAGCTGAATCTGACCTCAAGACCGTTCCTCCCGGCTTCTGACACGGATTGGTGCCCATAGTTGCCACTCCTAGGTTCCACATAGGTGACTGCGGGGGGGAATACCCGTGGTACCTGAGGCAGACGTCGCATCACTTTCAGCAGTACTTCTGGGGGGTGCCCTTGTGAAGCTTGGGTACTTGAGCCGGCAAAGGCTGTTGTTAGGAGGTCGGCGTAACTATTTCTGATACCTTCGCTAGTTGTTCTGGGCCCTAATCATCCCAGACTGCTTTCGGGAGGTCCTATACTTCGCTTTCCTGTATTTTGGTGTCCGGTCCTCATCACCCGGAGCGGAAATACTTGGAGGTTGTTTGCTTGACTATATCTCAGGGATTTTTATTTTAGTGAGTGCTCTTTGCTCCTAGCTTGCCTAGATTTTCACTTTTTGAGTCTAATTTAAAATCTATAAAAGTGGCTGATCAAGCGCCTCGTCGATCGAGGAGAATCCGGGGGTTATCTTCCGAGAGTCCAGAGCCTTCTTCGAGAAGGCGTAGGAGTGATTTAGCAGGTGGTTACCACCCTGTGGCGTCTGACGCAGTGGAGAGAGATCCTCCACAAGGATCTGAAGGTTTCATAGCTGATTCTGGTGTCGGTTCCGAGAGGAGCGTTCCGCTCACCTCGCGAGTTTTATTTCCTCAGGAAGAAGATTTTCAAATTGAAGACGTACCTGAGCCTCCGGCGACAGGTCCATCTCCTCTTCCTCCTGACTATCCGTTCGTTGTTCAGTACATCGGACCTGAGTCTCAGAGACCGGAAGATCTTCCGTATCTTTCCTATCTTTCGATGGCCATGACTAGGAACGCGGCCTCTGCCGTGAGTGCTGCAGGCATTTAGACCCCTGCTTCTGTTGAAGGAGGGGGCACTATTGCTTTATCTTCGATTGCTTCTAGTGTTGTTGTGTTTGGCTCTGGTTTCACCCAAGCACATGCTTCTCATTATGGTCCCTTCTGTTCAGGGATGCCCTCTAGTGGGAATCCCTCTTTTTCCTTTTCCGCTGCTGCAGCTGGATCTACACCCATGTCTTCTATGGCTAGTGGATCAGCTTCTTTTCAGGGTTTCCCCTTTGGGACTGGACACATTCCTAGTTCCAATCCTTCTTTAGGGTCATTTCCGTTTACGTCCCAGACCCAGAGTTTCAACCCTTGGTCTGGGGGGCAAAGTTCGACTACTTTTACAGGATGGAACCCTGTATTCACTACAGCGGGGGCAGGGAATCAGTTTTACGCAGGTCATCAAGGGAATACTTCTTTCCCTTCGTCGAGTGCTTATCAGACTTTTTCTCCTCTGTCTAATGCCTGGAACCCCTATCAGGGGCTTTCCTCTTCATTTAATACTTCAGCGGGGGGAACTGGTCTGGGCTTTGGTAACTCGGCATGGGGAGGAGGTTCTTCTCCTTTTTCTACGAGTCCTTTTTGGCAACCTGGTGCCTCATCAAATCCAGGGTATTCTTTTCAGAATGTTGGGAACCCATCCCATCAAGGATGGAATCCTCAGGCTCCACCTCGCTTACCTTTTCTGGCAACGTTAAACTTGCCAGATCTATCGAAGTTGACTAATGATCCGATTCGTTATAGTCCGGGGTGGCCTCCGGTCCCGACCAAACTTCCTTCAGATATTCCAAAGTTTGAAGGTAAGAATGGAGAGGATCTGGCTGACCACATCACCACTTTCCACTTATGGTGTTCTTCGAACTCCCTGATCGATGATTCGATTAGGTTGAGATTATTTCAACGCACCCTAACTGGAAACGCTGCCAAATGGTATATCGAGTTAACTGGGGGTAGTTTTTCTACATTTGGAGAACTGGCTGTCACATTTCTAAACCATTTTTAGTTGCGTGTCCAATATGAGGCTGGGACGGAACTCCTAGCTAACTTTAAGCAGGACGAAGCAACTCACATTTCTGATCACATTTAGGAATGGAGGAGAAGGAAGAGGCTTATTAAAGCTCATATTCCAGGAGAATTCCTTCTCGAATGGTTTCTGAAATCTCTGCAGTCAGACATTTCAAAAGATGTATCCCTATCTGGGGTATTTTCTGAGGAGCAGGCCATTTTTAGGGCCTAGCAGCTGGAACTGATCTATTCTCAGTCTGGGGTCCTTTATAAATATTTGCCCAATGCTCCTCGCTCCAAATTAGATTTATCAAAAACCAAGCCCAGTACTCATGGTGATGGGCTTGTCGGATCGATCAATAGTGGTGCAGCCAGCCTGCTTACTCAACTGCAGTAGTTGTCTTTGCAATCTGCTCCTTCTAGTCAGGTTGTGCCTGCTGAGTCATCGCCTTCCCAGTCTTTGTCCATAAATGTTGTCCAAGCTTCTGATCCCAAAGGAAATCAACAATTCGATGGGAAGAAGAAGGGACGAAATAACAAGAAGAAGGGCAAGAACAGGAAGGGTAATGCAAATAAAACCAACGAGCGTGTTGGTGAGGGTCCAAAGGAGAAAAAGAAAGTGAATTTTCCATGCAAGTTGTGTACTGGAGACCATCTCACACACCTTTGCCCTAAAATTCAGGATGCTCAGCGCTTGTTAGCTCAGCAGGGTTCTTCTAGTTCCCAGGCTGTGTTAACAAACCCTTTTCCCCAAGGGCAGCAATTAGTTGTTGGCGCGAACCAAAATCCTGGGGCTTCCTCTGGGGGCACCCAGGAAGGGGAAATTCCATCGAAAATTTTCATGATGAGTGCTCACGCGGATATCGCTACGAGATCTCGTGATTATGGCAGAGAAGAGTCTTCGAAAGCTAAGGAAGTTCCTGATGCTACTGAGCCGCTTCACATTACGAATCCTACTGTTGAGTCTATGCCTCAGATGCCCAAAGCATCTTCTAAGCGATCAACGATTAATCCAAATGCTAGGGCTGCCCAGAACTACTCGATTGTGGAAGATCTGGCGCAGAGTCCTTGTGCTATGTTAGCTTTAGAGGTACTCTAGTCTTGTCCGGCTCAGCGCAGTGCTTTGCTCACTGCCATTGGGGCTATTGATCCGAAAAATTCTCTTCTGATTACTTTTGATATGAATAATTTTAAGAAGAGACTTCCTCATCACATGGCTTTCCATATTAAATCGTCGTATCGAAAGTGCAATATCTTTTGAATGGTTGTTGATGAGGGTGCTTCCACATGCGTGATGTCTCTCGCATGCTGGAAGACACTTGGATCTCCCAAAGCTGTTCCATCTAGCACTGTTCTTACTGCGTTCGATGGTCATTCTCACAGACCCCATGGTATTGTCCCATCTTTTCCCATCTGTGTTGGGGGAAAAACTGTTAATATAGAGGTTGAGGTAGTAGATGCAAGCTTGGACTACAACCTTCTGTTGGGGAGGAACTGGATTTATGAGATGGATGCTATTGCATCCTCATTATTTCGAATTATATGTTTCCCCCACGAAGGGAGGATCGTTACAGTGGATCAACTGGACTGTCCTCCTGTAGACCCGAATGCGTCTTCTGACTCATCTATTCCTAAGTTGGATAATACTAAGGCGCCTGTTGAGAATTTAGGAGTTGGAATGTATTCTTCCTTGATGGGTACTTTTGATAGTCCTCCTCCTACGGTTCATATTAATGCTATTTCATCCTCCAAGGCTCCTCTTCGAAGAGAGTTCTTCAGAACTCATTATTTTTCGGACCCTTGGACCTTACCTTCCCCTATTGCCACATTAGCGGAAGGTCAAGTGGGTGGAATGGCATTTCCTATTTCTGCAGCTGAGATTGCGTATCAGTCTATTGTTGACTCTGCAGAAACTATCCTAGCTCCTCTTTCACCAGAAGAGTTGGATGGTGATGTGGCTCCGGCTTGGACGCTTAGTTCTTCTTCGGCCTAGGATTGCCTTGATACCACTCTTCCATCTGAAGAGGCCATCCTGGAAGCCATGACAGGTATAGATAGACCATGGGATGATTTGCATCATCGGTCTTACTTCCTACCTGATTTGAGCGAAGTTGAAACAAGTTTTCCGAGTCCTCCATCTCCTGGTCCTGTTCACCCAGTCTTAAACCCTTTGGCACCAACACAGGTTTATGCTAAAGGGAACATGGCTGTGATTTCTCCTACTATCCCGGTGAACATTTCCAGGGATCCCAATATTATTGAGAATGTCTTCATTGGAGCTGAATGTTCCCGTGAAGAGGTTCAAATTTACACCGAGCTCTTTAAAGAGTATAGGGATGTATTCGCTTGGTCTTATGAGGAAATGCCTGGAATAGACCCATCTATTGTCCAACATGAGATCAAGACGTATGAAAACGCTAAGCCGGTGAGGCAAAAACTTCGTCCGGTCAATCCTAGGAAGGCAGCAGCTATCAAAGCTGAAGTTGAGAAGCTGCTTAAGGCGGGATTCATTTTCCCTGTTCCTTTGACTGAATGGGTTTCAAATCCCGTTCCCGTAGATAAAAAGCAAGGAACGATTCAAGTGTGCATTGATTTCAGAGACCTAAATAAAGCATGTCCTAAAGATAATTACCCCACACCATTTATCGATCAGATCATTGACGAGTGTGCCGGTAATGAGATTTTCTTCTTCATGGACGGTTTCTCCGGATATAATCAAATTACTATCCGTCCTGAAGATCAACATAAGACTGTCTTTATTTGTCCCTGGGGTACATTTGCATACAAGAAGATGCCTTTTGGTCTTAAAAATGTTGGGGCTACCTTTTAGCAGGCCATGTCATATGCCTTTCACGACATCAAAAATATTATCGAGGCGTACTTAGATGATTTAGCTGCTCATTCTCGAAAGAGGATGGATCATCCTGGTCACCTCCGGCAAATATTTGAACGATGTCGGTTCTATAAGATTAGATTGAATCCGAACAAGTGTGTTTTCGTGGTTACATCCAGTCGGCTATTGGGATTCATTGTGTCTAGGGAAGGGATAAGGGTAGATCCCTTCAAGGTTGAGGCAATACTTCGGTTGCCTCCCCCGTCTTCAATTCGTCAGCTTCAAAGTCTTCAAGGGAAGTCTAATTTTCTTCGGAGATTTATCGTAAATTATGCTGAAGTTACAAAGGGATTTATGAGACTGTTGAAGAAAGGAGTTCCTTTTCTTTGGGACGACTACGCTCAACGCTCATTCGATGCTTTGAAGAAAGCATTGACCTCTGCTCCTTTACTGAGTCCACCTGATTATAGCAGGGATTTCTTTTTGTATCTGGCAGCAGCAGAATCTACCATCGGTATGGTTCTGGTTCAGGAGGATGATGCTCTTGCAGAGCATGTTATTTACTACCTTAGTTGAGGATTGGTAGGGCTTGAACTCCGGTACACTCCGATAGAAAAATTAGCTTTAGCAGCAGTTCATGTTGTGCAGCGACTCCGGCATTACATTATTCCTCGCAAAACTTATGTTTTGGTAGCTGCCAATCCATTTCAGTTTGTCCTCAGTAGGCGAGTGATTGGGGGCAAATACAATCGATGGATTGTGATTTTGCAAGAATTTGATCTTGAATTTATGTCTGCCAAATCCAAGAAATCATTAGTTTTCGCGAAATTGATCTCCGAGTTGCCCTGTGGAGAAGAGATGATCTATGATGAGTCCTTTCCGGACGAACACTTGTTTCTTATCTCTTCACAGGATCCTTGGTATGGGGATATCATTGTGTATCTCCAGACTGCGAAGTTTCCCTCTACTTTTTCGAAAGATGAGCCTCGTAAGCTGCGTCACTTGGCCAAGAATTATTTGATTATTGGTGATGCTCTATACCGTCGAGGGGTTGATTCAATCCTAAGACGCTGCTTAACTCTCGAAGAAGCTGAGGCTGTGCTCAATGATTCTCACAGTGGAGCTTGTGGGGGTCATTTATCTGGGCTTGCTACAGCCCAAAAGATTTTGCGTGTTGGATACTTTTGGCCCTCGATTTTCAAAGATTGTATTGAATCGGTCAAAAAGTGTCATCCGTGTCAGGTTTATACTCGAAAAATGTGCGCTCATCCAGCTCCGCTTTTTCCAGTCGTTACTGTCGGACCCTTTACAAAGTGGGGTATTGATTATACTACTTGTAACTCGCCTTCAGAAAAATGTCACAAGTACATTATCGTAGCAGTAGACTACTTTACGAAGTGGGTCGAGGCTATGCCTACTTTTGGGAATGATGGTGAGACTGCAGCTCTTTTCCTTTTCAACCAGGTTATCGCTCGTTTTGGTATTCCTAGAGAGATTTTCACTGACCATGGCAGTCATTTTCAGAATAGTATGATGGCTGAGTTGGCTCTCAAATTGGGTTTCCAGCAGGAGCATTCATCTCCATATTATCCTCAAGCCAATGGGCAAGTGGAAGCCGTGAATAAATCCTTGAAGACAATTCTTCAAAGGACAATTGATAAACATAGATCCAACTAGCATATTATGCTATATCCTGCACTTTGGGCATACAGGACGTCAGTGAAAACTGCAACTAGCTTTACTCCGTTTCAGCTAGTGCACGGGGTGGAATCCGTATTTCCCATTGAATGCGAGATTCCTTCTCTTAAGTTAGCTGTTGAACTTCTTCCTGACACTTATAGTCTTGAAGAACGGCTCCTTCATCTGGAACATCTCGATGAGCAGCGTCGGGATGCTGCCACGATGAATGAAGCGCATAAAAAACGAGTTAAAGTTCAGTACGATAAGGCGGTCAAACCCAGGGTTTTTTCGGAAGGTGACCTTGTCTTGGTCTATGCCCAAGAAAAAGATGCCCTGGGGGCAGGAAAATTTAAGTCTATGTGGTATGGCCCCTTTATCATTAAAAAAGTCCTTAAGAAAGGAGCGTATACCTTGGTTGATTTCGAAGGGAACGAGTTGCCGGAGCCTCGAAATGGGCTCTATTTGAAGAAGTATTATGCCTAGGCTTCGGCCTGGCATCTTGCTTTTGTATATAGTAGTTTTTGCTTTGTACATTTCTGATTGATTTTCGATTTTTGATGAGTTGGTGATGTTTTTGATCTGCTTTGGCAGGTTGTGTTGGATGTCATGAGTCATTTTGGTTTTGCCGATGGTGCTAGTAGACACACCCGGAACTTAGCTTCCGCGGCTTGGGTGCTTCATTATCCTTCCGGTCAGCTGTTGGTATCAAGAGGAGTCTGCATTGGTCCTGCTTCCAATAATGTAGCAGAATACACTGCAGTCATTCATCTACTCTCGGAGGCAATATTTTTGGGTGTTGATTCGTTGGCAGTTTTCTTGGACTCCCAGCTGGTGGTGTCGCAGTTGAACAACACTTATCGGGTACGAGATCCATTTTTATTACGATTGTTCTTGAGGGTACGTTTGTTACAAAGGTCATTTCAATTTTTAACATTCATTCATATTCCTCGAGCTGACAATTGGTTTGCTGACTCATTAGCTAATCAAGCATTGGATTGGCATATTAATCATTCCATACAATAAATTTTTAATCATCAAAAACATCATACATTTTGATACATTTATCACATCACATCAAATATCGTTGTATATATATCATCAGAGTGTTCAAAAACTTTAAAAAATTTGGATCCATAAGGTCATACAAAACTTGGGCTTATGCCCGATCATGTTCAGTCTCAAAAAATAATATACAGTCATCTAATACATAATATCTGTCTACTCCTGAGGTCCCTGCCCAGAAGTCGTGTTCCTATAGAACGTGACCGCGGTGGCAACTCGGCGGAATAGTCGTACCCAGTCTCGGGGCACTCCTACCACCCGTCTCTGGATGGCTTCTGGCAGGTCTTCCACGGCAGCCATAGGTATTTGGCGGGTTAACCCCTCCAAATTCCTCTGCACAGCCTGGAGGGTCCTATCTGAATCCACTGTATCTGCTTCGCCCCTGCGGCGCTTGTGGCGCGGGAAACCCTCAGGACGCACTGGTCCAATATCTGTATCATGATCATGTTTACATTATTAGTCATTATGAATCCAATCAAAAACATGTTTATTTTCATTTTTTCATATATATTTGAAAAAATCCAAAAAAATTATAGAAGTCAAAAAAATTTTGCAAACTCACCGACTGTGCCCCATGCTGTGCCTGGTGGAAGAACTAGATCTGGATCTCCACGAAATTCCATCCCGGCATAGGGATAGTCGTCCACCGCGATGATTTGTTCTCCCCACCAACGGAAGAACTCATCGTACCATGTGGTCTGGGGTACTTCGCTACCCCCCAATCTCTTCATCATGTCCGCCCAACGGGCAATTCTTGGGTCCCGCGGGCTACTGATGGTAGAGATAACTCTGGGTCTCAATGCTGATATCTTCTCAAAGAAGAATGTTGTCAAAATTGTACCGTAGCCAAAGTGTTTGGTCTTTGCTTGGAGGATTGAGGTCAACTGTTGTTTCATGTTCAGTAAAAGGGTTGTGCACCAATCATACACATGAGTCAAGCATTCTACTGCTATGCTCATTTGCGTCCTGGACGCCTGATGTTGGGAGGCAGATCCTGCCACTCTGCCGATGGTGAAAAGGAGGATTTTCATGTGCAAATCCCATAAATCTTTAATTGCAATCTGAGTTCCAACCTTTTTGGAACCTTCTACGCAATACACGTGGACATAGTCTTCCACGGTTAGCCCTCCCAGGGGCTTCCCGTGCAAGTCTACTGGTTCTCCCCTCCGGGAGAGTCCAGTAATAAAGTATATGTCTTCCACTTCAATGCGTATTGGCATCTGATCTATCACGAAACAATCTTGGTCTGGTTCCCAGTAATTGACGAGCATTTCTAGCAACCGAGGATTTCTTTTCATATTTGGCATTTTGAAGAATTTGAACAATCCGCAATTCCGAAGGATATTTTGCGCTGCTCGATCTTGCATGACCTCTTGATCAATTGCGCTATGTTCACGCTCCCTCCATGAGATTGTCATCCTGTCAAATTTCATTAAATCATGCATTAGCCACGCATTTTTTAATTTGGACCTGCGCATACGCGACTTTTTCTTTGCACAGTCGCATGTATACGCGACTTTCCTGTTATGAACCCGCGTATGCGCAAGTCCGCATTTTTTAGCAAGGGTTTTAATGGTAAAATTCACTAAATTTTAATTTCTAAACGGACAAAATGATTTGCAAGGATGATTGAGGAGCCTACCTAAAAATTCGGTGCGTTTCAACGGTCGGTTGTTCCTGATTTGACGAAAGAAGTTTTTTGCTCCAGAGCACTTTTTTCCAAATCAGCAATGCAATAATGAACCAAATATGAGGTAATTTGTCTATTTATGCCTAAAAAGTTGAAAATTTTCGCAAAAATTTGTTATGCTCATTTTTTCAATCTATCTTAAGCTGCATAACCCGGATGCTTGGAAGTGCCCAGTTTGGTATGTTTTCAGGTACATTTTGACGAATTTGAGATTTTTCCCGTTTTTTATCCATGATTACCGACTCGTCACGGCAGGTATATGATCTTCACTGGCATATAGGTTAGGGAAATCACTTTCCGCTGCATCTTGCATACTAGCCTCCATACTGATCACTTGCCATAGGGTTGATCCCATCAGGTCATGACTATTACACCCATTTCACTCGCCGATTATTTAATCATGAATTGGTGGTAGAGCCTTCCTTTACATGGGCTTCCTAGTTAGTTCCTCGCTATCACTTGTTGCCCATGCTGCGTTTTATGTAGGCTCAGGAGTCCTCTTTAGTCCCACCATGTCTTATGTGTTGAAGCTTCATTCTTCTTCTTCATCACTATCATTTTTTCTGGCTTTTACCCTAGAGGCTCCCTGGTGTCGTTAAGTTGTATTACTGCATTGCATATTGGTTGCTTGTTTATCCTGGCCTTTAGCCGGCTTCATTTGGACTCGATGTTTAAGCCAAATTTTGACCTTGACTCTCTGTACAAGTTAACCATTGCATGCACTTAGCTATCACGACTTGACACCTTTTTACCCATCGATGGAACGTTCCTCCGAGTATCACTTACCAGTTTTCGCCACCTTGCATTGAGCATAGGATTGTTCCAATCCTAGGAACTAGTGCATCTGATTTCTTGATACTCGTTCTATCCATTGTACCATAGCATTCTTTTATTCCTTTTTAGGCTTATTATATGAAAAAGACAAAAAAATCAAATATAACAAAAAGAGCGGGAACGGGATGTATCTTCGTTGTTTTGATGGCAGTACAGAGTCAGTTTGTCGCCCTTGAACAAAGCACATATATTTATATATATTTCCTACATTTGGGATGGTTTTAGTTTTGACCTAGGTTCAGCCTTTACCATGTTTCACTTGTCAGTTCTCCCCCGGTTGGTTATCTCTTCCAATCATATGGAGAGTTTGTTGTGCCTCCTGCATAACAGACTTATACAGTGTCACTTTATACTGCCATGGTCATCACAGAGTCGTGCTTTTGTTCAAGGGAAGTTTAGCCTGAGTCGGCCATTCTGCGGTGTCTCTTGACTCATTATTCAGTCGGCCTTCCCGGTCTTGTCAGTATCATGTTCTATCACATCAGATGTTTTGGTCTTCTGCTCGTGCTGGTTTGAGAGGGTCCCCATTGACTTCTTGTCGGCGGGTTTGTCTCTTATCGACTACGACACATTGCTCTGAGAGCAAACCTAGAGCCGCACCTTGGGCCTATTTCCATCATTGATAGGTGACCTCGTGCTCAGCATTTGATCATCATCATGGGTCTTTGACTGAGTGTTTTCCCCTGTGTTCGACGTCACACACATTATCACACTTGGGATTCGTGCAGTACCTTGATTTCCATTTGGACTCCCATTCAGGATTTTCGCTCTATGTCAGCCTTTTCGTCAGGTTGTTTGTCTGTGTCCTTCTGCGGCACAGTTCTCACCCAAGCATGCCTGAACGTACTTCGGTTTTGGTTCCATCACTCTACTTCGTCCGATTCCTTCCAAATCTTGGCCTGCGGGTTACACTCGCGCTGGATTGATGTGGGATGCCTTAATGCCTTCCTTCCAGCAGATATTTTCCCATCGACTCCAACTCATTGCTCTGGGAATAAGGTATAGAGTCTTTTTGTCAGTACCTTAGGGTTTGCAGTCATCAGTGGCAGACTCTTCGCTATCGACAGTGGGGATTCATTATTGCCTCCTGATTGGTAGATTCTTTCAAGTGTTCGACTTCAACTCATTCATTTGCACTTGTTAGATTGTACTGGGGCACCTTGACACTCATTTTCATTATTGGTGGGTTGTCTCACGTTGGTTAACGGTATACATCATTGACCGGTAATCCAACGATTTCTCACATGGTCAACTTCAGCTCATTTATTCCCATTGTGTAGAATTGTGCCATAGTGATCGGTGAAGACCTCGGGTTGCATCAACATTTTTCGGTTCACTTTTGACAGTCCATTCAGTTTCTGCCAGTGATGCCGTCCACTCTTATATGTTGCAGTTCAGTACAACAACATCCTATATGTTGGCTCCCGAGTTGCGTGATAGTACCATTTGTTCCACCCCTTATGATTTGGTACTTGGAGATTCAGTTACTTATTTGATCAGACATCTAGTTGCAGCATCTTTGATCAGATTTTTATATGTGATACTTGGAAATTGATTCAGACTTCCACTTCCGGGCCATGCTCAGATGATTCATTGTGTACTTTCAGTTCAGTTATACTTGTATACATGGTGGATCTATTCAGTACTTTCTATATGATGTATTTTTGACTGAGCATGGGTATGCCCGCCTCAGCATGAGTTGACTCTCTATTTTCTTTCATTGGTTTTTGGCAAGCTGAAATCTGGTGAAGTCCTCTCTTGTCCTTGCGAAGTTCTTTCTATGTGCATAATACATTTCGGCCATCATGTACCCCTTCTAACCTCATATATTAGGGGGCATCTGTTATAGCATCATTTCTCACCTTCATATGATTCATGATTTCTTTATGGCTTTTGGGCACCCATTCCTACAGACTTGGACAAATTCACTAAAAAACAGTGTAAAAATCCCCATACGCGATTATGCCCGTACTTTTTCGCGTGTATACGCGAGTCAAACTGCACTTTTCCGCGTATGCCATTAAAATTATTAAAAAATATATAAAAAAATCCCTAATTTCGCGCTGGGTTGATGGTTACTCAGGTAGTTCAACCACCCCAGCCCGTGGCCAACTGTTTCCAACTGCTGAAACTACTTGGAGGGACTATAAAAAGCCCTCATGTGTATGGCCTAAGGGGGAGAGAGAATTATTGATATTATACTCTGTTGGTATTCCCTATCCAAGTCTGATTCCCCGTGCCTCTTGCACTTTCCCAGTTCATTATAGGAAACCCTTGTTTCCTTGAGATGCTCATCTCCCTATATGTCATCTCGTATGCACCAGTTTGGAAGGAATCTTAGTGAGGCAAGGGCGGGACGGATCCGGACGACGGTCTGCTCGAAGATCGTGGGAGGATTCAGGTGATCTCTCCACTCGTTATTTCTGTACATGCTATTTATAATACAGAAGTACCATCTTGTTCTCGAAATATACGTGTTAGTGTCTGCTTACATATATGAGAATATTGTTATTTAAGCATTCATTATGGTTTATCTGATGTTTTATATGGATTTCACTAACATTTAGAGTAGATATATGATGTACAACCAGTTCTTCGTGCTTGTTTCTTCTTGTCTTTCAGGTTAAGAAGGAAGGACGGTTGCTGGGGGTTTGGACCCCGCGGGATCTGCTTCAACCGTAGGACCTACGGGTAACTTCCTCGATCTACTCTATTTAGTTTTTCATGAACATGTATGGCTGTGTGAGTCCTTCTTAAGTAGCATGCTCCCCGCTCGTGGAGGTTGTAACCCAACGAACCTCTAGGGTGATTTTCCCCGAAACCGCAGGGCAAGGAGAGTCTACATGTTCATTGATGGCCTGGAGGAACCTTTGCATGGGTTGGTTAAGTCTACCAAGCCCATCACTTTGCATGATGCCATTGAGAGAGCTAGAGATCTCCAAAGATGCCTTTCCAAGAGCAAAGGAAACTTTCCAAAGCAAAGCCCCTCACTCTTATAAGGGGAAATAAGGGAAAGTTGCTCCACCCAAGGAGAGCTCACTGAAGAAACCTCTTGACCTTGATCTCTGGAGGGAGCTGAGGAAAAAGAGATTGTGTTTCACTTGCCAAGAGCCATGGGTACCAGGACATAGATGTGCTGCTAGAAGGGCACACTATATAGGTCTTCACAGATTTTGAGGAGGAAGGTGGGAATTATGGACCTAGGAGGGGTCATAGCGCTGGTGATAATGAGGAGGAAGATCAATCACCATCCAGAGGTGAAGAGGGAGCCTTTGCTCCAACAAGTGGGACTCTTGCCTCTTTGAGAGGAGTGCCTAAGTACTTGACCCTGAAAGTACAAGGCTCAATCATGAACCAGAGAGTGTCTATTCTGATTGACAGTGGGGCTACCCACAAATTTATTGATTCTCACCTTGTGCAGAGGAGAGGAATCCCCACTGACACTTTTGATGGGTTTTTTGTTTTGGTCCCAGGAGATAGAACCATGAAATGCATGAGATATGTTCCATCACTTTCTGTCACTATGGGATCCTACACCTTGGTGGACCATTTCTTTGTAGTTGACATGCCAGACACCAATATCATCTTGGGTGTCTAGTGGTTGATTACCTTGGGGAAGGTTACCACTGATTGGAAGGCCTTGCAAATGGAGTGGGTGGACTTGAAGAGTGGGAAACCACAAATAATTCAAGGCATGCACACTTATCCTACACCTGATGTTTCCATACAAACAACAAAGATGGATTTTCGCAGTGGAACCAAGGATCTCACAGTTCCTTCTCTCATGTTTATGAGAATGCTGCAAGGAAAATTCCTACCTCATGGCAAGCCACTTGGAATGCCATTAGATTCTGATCATGTGGGGGAAGCCTCACAAAGTGTTGCTCCAAGCATAGACCAAGCAAGGATTGGATCAATGAAAGAGAAATCCACAGCGGTGTGGGAGGAAGGAAAGGGGAGGATCAGCCTCCTAGCAAACAAATTTGGCATGTGTAATGTCAAAGAAGAAATCAGCTACAAGGCAAGCACCACCATAGATGTATTAGCAATGTTGTCATTGTTGAGTTGTGTGGATCCATATTGGAGTTCTCAACTCCTTGTGGAGTACTCCAAAGATCTTCACACCGGGATGATATTAGATGGCATGAAGCAAGGGGGGGGCTATGTGGTTCATGAAGGGGTCATCCATAATCTTGGTAAAGTATTCTTGTCTCAAGCCTCCAAGCTTAAGCAAGAGATACTACAAAGAGCACACAAAGAGTTCCTTTCTAGATATATGTAGTCAGCAAATATCTACACCCTAATCATGAGGAGTTTTGATTGGGAGGGTATGAAGGAGGAACTACATCAGCACTATGATTGGGAGGAACTACACCAGCACTTACAAGAGTGCAATAGTTATGAGGAGATGGGGCGGCCAAAGGACTCTATGCAGCAGTCATTTTAGCCATCTCTTCCTTCTCTTAAAAGAGGAGAAATGCCCATGCCCAACTCCATGTGCATGGGAGAATTGAATGGTAAAGAATCTGAATGATAAATGTTGTCGCAAAGATTGTCTAGGCACCGCGACAACGGCTCAGATCAGGGGCTGTCACCTTTATCCCCAATCTTTCTATTTAAGTTGTCTCCTTGCAAGCTAAGGGAGGTAGACCCTATCAGAAATGAAGGACAATAATCCAGAAGACACAGCTAAAACACCAAATACTTGATAAAATTAACAGGATTCACAGATCTAAATTAGATTTCACATTTAAGACAAGTGCCTTATGGAGTCAAACAGAATCCCGTTATGCGATTACAAACAAGTGACGATTAACTGCTGCTTATTAAAACATGATTGATCACAATGATTTTTAATTGAAAATGCCACAACCATGAATAATAAGATGAAAATGCCAGGATTTAAAATGTTTCAATTAGTTTCGATCCAGACAAAGATTTTATATAGTCATTCTTAAGATAAAAATTCAAAGCTCATTTGACTATATAAAAGAGAATTTTTTTTTTTATATATTTTTGTATTTTTATAAATTTCTATTGTTTTTTTTTTGTTTTGTTTTATTTTTTATAAAATCAAAACTTAACTTGAAAAATTAAACTCTAAGAACGAAAATTTAAAATATTTTTTGGAGTTTTATATTTTATAATTTTTTTTATTTTCTAATTCAAAATCTAAATCAGTATCTAACTAATAAAAAAAATTCAGATCAATAAAACTAAATTTAAAGGTCTAAAGTCTAAAGTTAATTAAAACTAAACGTAAAAAGGTCAAAACATAAAACTAAACTTAAAACCTAACTACACAAATGGAATCTAATTTATCTAAAGTAAAAGTTAAAAATTAAAAATTAAACAAAAACTAACACTTAAAAAATTTGAAATCTAAAACCTACGCCATCACTAAACTAAAACTAAAACTAATCTAAAATCAAATTAAAACATTTAAAATCGAATCACAAAGTTCTAAATTCACTATCATAAAATCGAACTCAATGTAAGGGTTTAATGTTTATGAGCCGTGCGTTTTGTTTTGAAGTTTCAGTTTGAAGTCGACGAAGCTGGACAGCGTAAGGGAAAACTTTGAAGGCAGAGACAGTTCGACGGGTTTGAGGATGGCGGGTTGAGAATGGAACAGCGTGGAGGCTAGATGGCGTGGAATCGTTGGACAAATTCAGGAGAGGGACGATGGAGAATCAAGTTGCAGGTCAGATGACAAGGTGAGATGGCTATGCGGAGGGCAGAAGGTCGACGGACAGAGGAGAGCGCAATGTATGCTTCAGCTATCATTTTGCAGGTGGTTGAGGAAAGGGCAGAGGATGGCAAGGAAATAAGGAAGGTGATGGAAAATGGATAGAGGGGGATATGCGGCGTGAGATCTGGTTCAGGGCAACAAGAGAAAGGACGCAGAGATGAGGGAAAAACGCAGGTGTTAAGTTTGCAGGATCGCTGGCTTGAAAGGTAATGCAAATGGAAGAAATGGGACAGCGGAAAGAATGCTGAGCAGCTTAAGGAAATCGATGTATGCAGAGGTGAACCCAGTAAAACAACAAAAAAAAATCCAGCAACCTCAAATTTTTCCAAAATTCAGATTTTCAAAATTCTTTGAATCAATAACGTCTGATTTGCCCACAGTTGGGATTTGAGGCCAGATATGGCCTTTGGAGGCAAGATCTGCCTCAGATCCTAAAAAAAAAATTCGATTTGAACCCTGAAACTGCAATAAACCAGCCTGATCTGAAGATACACACCAAGCAACGATTAAACCCTTACAGAAAAATTACAAATTTACAACTAGTTTACAGATTTAAAACCCTCATGGTCAAATTTGAATCCATTTTATCACAGTTTAGAAATTAAAATTTTTGAATGAGAGGCACAAGCCTTTGAAACCCTGCAAAATCACAAATATCGTAAGGTAGACCTAGAATTTAACAAATAAAGAGCTTATCAAATTTATGCTTATTGAGAGTCGGCTGGTCCAACCGAAGACTTCCCGAGACGCCCAATCTTTATAAGAAAAAAATTGCCCTGCACACTTAGATCTGAATCTTAGATCGATAGAGATTTAAGAAAACAACATGATACCTTTGCAGAAAAATCAGAATGTTATTTTATAAACCTAGAAAACTGCACAAGATACATGTATGCAGATTAATCCATGAAGGCCATCAACCATAAAATACAAGAAACAAAGTAGCAAAGTTTAGAGACAATTCACCACATAGATCTGAGAAGGAACATCCATATTTGTAACCCCAAAGTATTTATGCTTTATTCCTCAAAAATTTACAAGAGCTTCTAAGAGCAAGTGCACGATCCTGAGATCAGATGACTCAAGAATGAGAAAGACCGCTAAATTTATAGGACAGGATCTCTAACGGCTAGTTTGGATGATCCTCGTCAAAATAATCTCAACCGTCCAAAAGATTTAATTATCTTTTAATCCAGAGCGTTGAAATTAAAATTTTGGGGAAAAAAACGAATTTATCATTTAATTCAATTTTAATTAACTCAAAAATATTATTTTTGAGTTAATTACCCCAAAATTTTGACTTTGACTTAACCACCAAGGCCCAAGGGTCCAAAATTTCTTAAAATTCTCAATATTCCTTTGGCCTGGGGCTTTCAAAAATCATTTTCCAAAGACCCACAAATTTTTCCTTTAAAGATTTAATCCTAATTTAGGACCCTAAATTAATTAAATTTCTGGTTTAAGATTTTATTTCATAGCTTTTTATGGGTATTTAATATAAACCATGGACCATCTTGTGAAAAAAATTAATATAATTTATGCGAAGAGTTCTTTCAACATATTCTATCATTTTGATCAAAGATTCATGACATATGCATTTTATCTTTATCCATTCGGCCATGTTGACACTTGGTTAGGTCATTGCAAGCAAAGTGTGACATGGTTTCCCCTTCTATTCGTATCTAATTAAGCTATGAATTATTTCAGGGGTCGAAATTTTGAAATCTATTTTGCTTGATCACACGATTGTGGTGATACATTTTTAATGTTTGTCTTTTGGAGGTGATCTTCTTTGAATGCACCTTCTTTGCGATTATGCTCACATTGGCTTTTGCTTGAACAATTCACCAAAACTAAAAAGCTTCATTCGGACTATGGCATGAACCGATGTTTCTCAGTGGAATATTGAATACAATATAAATATGATTGGTTGGAGTTTGAGCTTATATTGTTGTATGAAGGTTTGTTCTACCGAAATCAAATCCTAGTGGAAGTCTTAGTATTATTCTACTATTGAAAGCAGGTGCAAGCATTGAATGGAGTTGTGACTGGAGCATTGATCTCAACAATGAAATAGTTGAATACACACAACAACCAAAGTCTCGCTATATTTGACAATCTTTGGCTGACTATACATATAGCATAGGTTGTGGCCATAGGTTATGGCAGAATTTTGTTCTTGCACATATAAGTATACATCTAATAAATTGAAATATTTTTCCTAATCAATTTATGTTGGAAGTTTGGCAAAGGTTCTAAAGCTCCTTTGAAATTGACACATTGAATATTGGACAATGATGACTAAGTGCTCGATTGGCATTCAAACATTTTGGTCAAGGCAATGCATGGTAGAAAATTGGTGTACATGTGTCTAGCACAGTGTTTATGATGGATTCACACATCGAGTTGGAATTAAGGGTTGATTAACCTATTATGTTGGATGATTGATTAGTAGTATGGTCACGACATGGGAGTCCTATTCAGTTGGTTCCCACAAATTATTTATTCTTGAAGTCTCTGTCATTGGAATGTCAATAAATTGTATTTGAAAATATAACTACGTAAACTTGGTAACATGTATTTATGGTATGTTGGGGATTGTAGGTTCGAGCTCCTTGATTTATAGGTATCATTCATTTTTTTTTCATTCTTTATATTGCTAATTTGTCACACAGTTTACCAGTGGCTTAATTAAGAGGTGCCCATAGAGAATCATTATGTCGAATATTTAAGTTTTATATAGTTATTACGGTCATTTTTTATTTATGGGAGAATAAAGTATTTAAATTTAAATACGAAATATGTTAGGTGATCGTGCTTAAGAGATGCATGCAACTAAAAGAGCTCCAGGACAGTAGTGTGAAAAACAACTACCGAGAATGATATGAGAATGATATGAATCTTTGTGATAACTATATTATGCAATGACATTGATAGTTGTAGCAGGTTGCATGATAGTGTGATGGTTACAGTGGTTGGACAATGAATAAAGGAATCGATGTGTAGTGCAGTGATCAAGAGCAGTGGGTATACAATTTTTTCTATCCCATTCTGTGATTTTCTATCTTTAGGGTGGCAGGGTGGTGCAAGGTGGAGAGTGGAGTCTCCTTCAGGTTAGAGCCTGAAAAAATTTCAGGGCAACAAAGTGGTGCTAGGGCAGGTTGGAACCTGTGCAAGGTGTTGGAGAATCCTTTCAGTCAGAGCTGATAAACCAAGGCGTTGGAGTGTCCTTCCAGTTGGAGCAAGCCTCACCATGGCATTAGAGAATCCTTTCAGTTGGAGCTGATAAGAGGTTAGAGCCTCCTTTCATTTGTAGCAGGATAACCTTGTAAGTTGGAGCTTCCTAAATATAAACTTTAAAAACCTATATGAAGAAGCGTTTAGTGGTTTTTCTCACGGAAGTGTTTCCACCTAAAAAACTTCTCTTTGATATCATGCATTTTTGAATGGTGTTGTTGATTTATTTTGATGTGATGTTAATATTAATTAATGATTTGAAGGTTAAAAATTAACCAATTGAAGTGAAGTACTAATTCACCCCCCCTTAGCATTTCCAACAATTTTAAGACTACTAGGAGGGAGCATCAAACTATAGTCCCCACAAGGAGAGAATAACACTATTACTAATGGAGAATGGCATTTGGGAGTTTGTGGAACAAAAACTCACCCCTCCTACCAATGCTACACAAATTTCCACCCATAACCAAAAAGATGTAAAATCTTGAATGATTATTCTAAATGAAATGAAGGATCATTGTATCCCTCATTTATTCAAAAAGAAGTGTCCTAGGGATATGTGGAATTTTGTAATGAAATTATACCAAAGAAATAACCAAAATAGGAAGACGACACTAAGAGAGAAACTCAAGGGAACTAAGATGACCAAATTATGTATAATAACTTCTTATCTCACCATGATCACGCAAGTTTGTGATGAGTTGGCTAAGTTGGGAAGGTCATTATAGGTCAGGAGTTAGTTGGGATGGTGGTGAATAGATTTACTAAACCATGGGCTTCCTTCTTCAAAGGCATTGTGCAATAAGAAAATATTCTCAATTGGGAGAGATGGGATGATTTCATCCAAAATGAAATTCAAGAGGACTCTTTATATGGAGGCCAACACAAGGGTTATGATAAGAACCTTGCCCTTTCTAGTTAGGAAAAGAAATGAAATGGGAAATCCAAGAAGAATTCAAGTGAAGAGGTTAACTCCCACTCTCGAAAGAAGAAAGACATGAGAAAGGTGAAATTCTTTACTTTTCACAATACTCGATATTAATCAAGTTAGTTCCCAAACAAGAAGAAGGGAAAGGGAAAGGCACAATAGGTTGCAACTTCAGCAGAAAGACAATTCAGTGAGCTTGTATCCAAATTCAAGGAGTTCTTGTTGGTGTATTTCCTTTCTAGCACCATAGCCAAGGTTGCTTGGATCATGGACAATGACACTTCTCGTCATATGATGGTATCTCGGGAACTATTTACCAATATATCATAAGATTACTCGTATTTACATGTGGATCTTTGACACAACTCCAAGTGTACTATAAAGGGGGTTGGGACCATTTAGTTCTAGTTGGAGTCAAGAGATTCTTTGGAGGTGATAAATGTGTTGTATGTTCCAGGGCTAACCAAAAATTAACTCTCAATCTCAGCCCTGGATAACAAGGGGTTTGAGGTGCACTTCAAGGATGGACAGGTACTTTCCAGGCCAGGAGAGCCTATTCTTGAATCAAGACGAGTGATTGGAGGAAGAGACGGTAACTTTTACATGTCGAAGGCTCAACCTATATAAGCTCTAGTACAAGACAGTTACAACTTGTGCGATTTGTGGCACAGGAGAATGCGTCACTTGCATCAAAAAGCTTTACCCATGCTAAGGTAAATTGTCATTTGTCTTCTAGAGTGCAGTGTAAAGAAAAAAGGTGTGTGCAAGGGATGTGCACTTGGAAAATATGCCAAGACTACTTTTCCTAACAGTGATAACAGGTCCAAAATTTTATTAGATTTGGTGCATACAAATGTGTGTGGTCCTATGTCATTGGCATCTTTGAGCGATTATAGTTACTATGTGACCTTCATCATTTATTTCTCAAGGAGGATGTGGATCTACTTCATGAAGACCAAGGATCAAATCTTTAGTCAATTTTGAAAGCTTAAGACACTTGTTGAGAACCAAACATAGACAAATATTAGATTTCTTATGTTAGATAATGGGGGTGAGTATAAATCCAACAACTACAAGGATTTTTTCAAAGAGGAAAAATTTAAGAAGTTAACGATGCCTTACAACACACGATAAAATGGGGTTGCAAAGAGGGAGAATATGGTCATCGTTGGGGTTGTTGAGGCAATGATACATGAACAGGTTCTTCCCATGTTATTTTGGGTAGAGGCATGCAAAATAGCACTATATGTACAAAATAAGAATCCTCATAAGGTTATGGAGGATAAGACTCCTTGGGAGGCATTCATAGGAGTGGAATTAAAGGTTGGCCACTTCCACATTTTCGGTTATCCAATATATTTCCATTTACCTTCAAAAAAGAACGCAAAGCTAGAGATATTAGCACAAATGGGCATTATGGGACTTCAAAGTCATATAGGGTATACATTCTAGCATAGGAAAATAGAAAGGTGAGTCAGGATCTCATGTTTCAAGTGAACCAAGCCTTTATGAAATCACATGAACCCTTTTCGGTAGAAACAAAGGATAAGGAGTAGGAGGCTCTAAATATTGAACAAAGACCAATGCCACCTACAATAGGACCTCAATCTTCAAATCAAAAGGATGACGAATTGAATGCTCCATCCAATTCTGTTAGGAGGAGGATGAGATAGCTAGATTAGACAGTAAGAAATACTCAAGAGCATGTGGAGGCTCTTAGGGGTACCTTCAAGGATAGAAGACCACTAAGAAAGTTTCTCAAGTACATGGTTCTCATGAATAGTACCATTGATTTTGAGCCTACTAGTTTTGAGGAGGAAACAAACCAGCAAGTTTGGATGGATGCCATGGTAGAGGAGTATAACTCCATCATGAATAATGATGTGTGGGACATTGTGTGAAGTCCAAAGGGAAAATTAGTGATAAGCTCCAAGTAGGATGGCAACATTGAAAATACAAGGTGAGATTGTGGCAAGAGGGTTCTCCCAAAAGGAGGGAGTAGATTACAATGAGACATTTAATCCTATCACCCAACATACATTTATATGGGGTCGTTATATCTATTGCTTCAGAGATGGGGAGGAAGATACATTATATGGATATGAAGACAACCTTCCATAATGGAGTTATTGAGGAGGAGGTGTACGTTGAACAACCTTAGGGATCGAAGGTGGATAGGAGCGATCCTCATGTGTGCATATTGAAGAATGCATTATACAAATTCAAACAAGCATTGAAGCCATGGTACTTAAGGATTAATTGGTATCTATTACTACATAGGTTTCACCAAGAGTGAGGTGGATCCCAACTTGTACTTCATACTAGTTGGTGATCATCCACATGTCTTGGTACATTACGTGGATGACCTATTTCTCACAATGTTAGAGAAGCTCATAGATATGTGAAAACAATATGTAGCTTTGAATTCCTACATGAAGGACATCGACATGATGCACTTCCTTTTGAGATTTGAAGTGCGACAATAGTGAGGCAAGATTTTCTTCACATATGGAAAATATGCAATTGATATCCTGCGTAGGTTTGAGATGGTGGATTACAAGCCTATTTCTACACCCATTATCACTGATCTAAATAAGTTGAATGATTCATATTCAAATTTTGTGGGACCCACTTTATACAGATATTTTATTGGTTAATTGATGTGTCTAGTCAACACTAAGGAAGATATATGCTTTGTTGTAAATATCCTGCACCAATTTACGGTAAATTTAATGAGGGTGCATAGGGTTGCGATGAAGCATGTGCTTAGGTACTTGTTTGTTACAATGGAGTATGGGCTTAGATATTTCAGGAATGGTGGAGTGTATTTGTAGGTTTATACTAACACAGATTTCATTGGGAGTACATTAGACAAGAAGAGTACCCCAAGATTTGGTTTCATCTTGTGATTAGTGTCGATTTCCTTGTTCAACAAAAAGCATGATTCCATGGCACTCAGTGAAATGGAGGTAGAGTACATGGCAACAAGTTTGGAAATTTGTGATTTTATTTGGCTTTGCAAGATACAAAGTTATTTATTCTTGAGTTGGGTCCTACTGTGATACACTATGATAATCAAAGTTGCATTAAAATCTCAGAGAATCCAGTGTTACATGACAGGTCCAAGCATATATATATATATATATATATATATATATATATATATATATATATATATATATATATATCAAAGGCATGGTCTAGAGAATATTTGTGAAGATTTAGTATAACTCCACAAATGAGCAGATTGCAGACATTGTCACCAAGACCCTGGTGAAAAGCAATTTTTCCATCCATAGAGATAAGTTAGGAGTAGTACAAAATACCTTCCTTATAGGAGGGACTGTTAATGTGTGTCGCAACAAATAGGTACTTTTGCACAGGGTAAGTGTTAAGCATGCAATAGCCGTCAAAGGAAAACTCGCTCATGTTGATTAAGTGTCTATTATGATTTTATTCCTAAATATAAATTTTAAAAATCACACTGACTTGGATCCAATCTCAATAACTGATCTCAACTGGGTTAGAATAATCCTATCCATCCATCACTTTGGAGATTAGGTTTTGAGAAATAAAAAACACAAGTGGCAAGTGATTTGAAGATTTGGACGAGAAATTTTCTCATATGAGTGAGATACTCTAGGGCTAAAGAGAAAAGAAAAATATTGTAGCATTGACAAAAAAAATTTGAAGAGAGGGACTGAGTAGATGTCTTATAGCAAAGAGTGGTGTACCAATGTATAAGCACAACATAGCATGCCACTTGTGTGGAGAAAGGAGGGCATTAGAAGAGCATAGGGACTCACACGTGTGAAATACTTGTGTTTTTTAACCTACATATTCCATGTAGAGCGAGCAAAAATTTGCACATGATGTATAATGAAAGGCTAGAAATCACACATGTTGCACGATTGAGTGATGGGTAGCATGTGTCGTGTGGAGGACGACATTTTCAAGTTCGCACATATGGTAGTGGTGTGCTAGAGTGATCATACAGCAACCTTGGGGTGCAGATAATAATTTTCAAGGAGCCGAACACTCAAGTTTAATTTTTGTATATTTTTTTATTTCTCTGTGGGTCATTTTCACTGTAAGGGAGCCCTTATTTATTCTAAGAAATCAAAGTGAAGAATAAATAGGAGGTTTTATATTTTCTACTATGAAATTAATTTCCTACTTGAGCTTCTGCTAATAATTTTCACTGTTAAAAATACCAGTGTTTTTCATTCAATAATTTCATAAAATAAAGTTCAAGGTCATAAAAATCATTTGGGATATAAATCAAATCTGTTATTTAGGAAAATAACAAAGAACCCTAAAAATCAATGCTAGTGTGACTAACGAGCAAGAACTAAAGAAATTAGATGTCCATAGAAACCACATTGCATCCTTCTCATGGGACCACAACGACATGAATGGGATCCATCCAAACATTTGTACCCATCATATTTGCATCAAGGAAGATTGCAAACCCATTAGACAACCTCAAAGAAGGATGAACCCTACAATAAAGGACATTGTCAAGGAATAACCACAAAAATTTTGAATGCAGGTATATTTATCCTACATCTAATAGCGAATGGGTCTCACCCTTAGTCATTGTTCCCAAAAAAAGAAAAATGGAGAGTGTGTGGGGACTACAAGGACCTCAACAAGGCTTACAAGAAGGACCATTTCCCCTTTCCTTTCATTGACAAAGTACCAAATTCCATTATAGGCAAAAAGTACTACTCCTTCCTAGATGGTTTTAAAGGGTATAACCAAATTCAAATCAAGCTTGAGGACCAAAACAAGACCACCTTCACCTGTCCTTAGGGAATATTTTCTTACAAGTTCCTTCCTTTTGACCTTTGTAATGCCCCTATAACTCGAGTTTGTGCTAATTTATTTTTTAATCTCATACATAACTTTGTAGAAATATGCATGGATGAATTCACATCCTATGGTCATTCCTTTTAGCATGCCATGACTAACCTTAAAGAATAACTATCGAGGTGTGAAGAAATAATATCTCACTCAAGAACGAAAAATGCAATGCTCTTATGAATGAAGGGGTTGTCCTTGGTCACCATCTCTCCTCCAGAGAGAGAGAGAAATATACAAAAGTAAAGTGAACATTATTAAGAACATTCCTACCCCATAGAAACAAAAATATGTAAGAAGCTTCCCTAAGCATGTAGAATATTACAGGAGGCTCATCAAATATTTCAACAAACATGCCTTACTTATGTTCACTTTGTTATCTAACATCAGTGAAATCTATTTGATAGCATAATGTCTTAAAGAATTTCACTGCATCAAAAAGAAGCTCATAACCACCCCTATTTTTCAAGGCCCTAGGTGGGACATTCCCTTCCACATCCACAATAATGCATCAGACAAGGCAATAGGGATATACTTCGCCAACAATAATTCCATTTGCAATCTATTTTATAAACAAAAATTTGTCTAATTTAGAACTTAATTAATAAATTGAAAAGAAATAATCTCTTGCAATATTCTATGCAACAAATAAGTTTAAGCACCACATCAAAGACTATCCAGTCTATGTGCACACAGATCACGTTGTCATTAAATACTTGTTAAATCAACCTGATGCAAACTGTTGGAACACCTAATCCTACATGGATAGGTGTGGAATGCGAAAAGTCAAAATGGAGTCCAAGTGACCTTGGAATGTGAAACCAAGAGTCACACCATTGTATTATAAATGTACATCATGTATAATGGAAAATAAGAAAGCCTCACGCTTATCCTTCATTGTGTGTTGAGTCTCTTGTGTGTGTGTGTTTATTCTTCTCATACACCATGTGTGTGCTTTAACATGGTGTTTAACATGGTATCAGAGTGGGCGATTGCTGGCCCTGCTCCAAATTGAGTGAGCCATTTGTGTTTATGGCCTGTGCATATCTACAAAATTCTTGACATTTTTGCAGCATTTAGAGACTTTCTGCAGCATTGTTTTTGCCGCCATTCAGAAGTGTTTTGAAGAGGAGCAGCGTTCAAAATCCTAGCATTCAGAAATTGGTTTGGAGAAAAGTAGCATTGTGCATCTGAAGGTTTTCTCACTGCTCATTTTTCCTGCAATCTCTACATTTTAAATTCTGCACCATTTTGGAGCTGCTGGAAAAGTGTTTAAAATAAGTTTCTGGAAAATTCTGGGTTTTTCCTAGAAAAATTTCTGAGTTTTTCTACTGAAAATTTCATCTATCTCTGCATTTTCTGCTGCTGGATTTTTTACTCGATAATCTCCAGAAAAATTCTGCTGTCTCTGAGAATTCATTTCTCCTACTTTCCTCTCTGTTGTTTTCAACCAAAAAAAAAAAAATCTCTGCAATTCCAGGCCTTTCGGCCCTCCTCCCCCTGCAATTTTTTTTACATAACGACTACACTACTCCCCACAGCATAACTCCCCTACCAAAACTTACACTACTCCCCACTACCCGACTACACTACTCCCCACGGCACCTACCTATCGCACCCTTAAGCTCTCACACACTCATTACCCTGCCCACCCCCCTTGCTCACCCCCGCGGCCTCCTCCACGACCTACGTTTTACTCTCGACCTCCCAACCTGCGTTTTTCCACACCCTCACACCTTATCACTCCACGTTCTACCCCAAACCCGACCTCTCTCACACTCCTCTCTGCCCTCCCCTACCTTGCACACTCCTCTCACCGCGCCCCTTACCGCCCTCTCAAACGCTCCAACACACGACACTCACGTCCTCACTCCGCCTATCCCCATTCCACTACAACCTGCTCAACCTGCGAGCTCTCACCTACGCACTACCTCCCTCGCATACGCACCCTCCCTCACCCGCTCTGCTACCCCTCCAAACCCCTCTCACTGCTCTGACCGCCTGCCTCCCCACGCGCTCAACCCAACCTTTCGGCCTCCCCACTCCGCTTGCAAACGCTCCCCATCCTTCAACGCTCAACCCACCCCAAAATAAATTTCAAATTTTGATTTAAAAATAAAAATTAAAAAAAGCCTTTCAGCCCCCATCACAATTCATTTTTAATTTTAATATACATTCCATCCCAATAAATTTGCCTCCTCTCCCATTTCAATAAATTTCCCACCTTTTTTAAATTCCCTCTCTTTTAATTAATCCCCCTCCTCCTTTTTTACTATAGTCCTTCATTCCCATTTTTTAATTAATCCCAGTTAATTTATTTTTTAATTAATTTTTAATTAAAAAAAAAACAGCAGAGAGAGAGAGGAAAGAGAGAAAATGAACAGCAGTAAATGAGAAATGACATGTGAGCAGATGGACTGAATACATAGAGAAAATTGCAGATTTGACATTGTGTGATTTGTGGCATAAGGGTGATTTTTCGAACAAATTGACATTTGAAGACGAGTTGTTATTGGTGCAAAACAACTCTTTGAAGGAAAATTCAGCTGCCTTAAAGGCCTCTTGCACAGTGTTTTGTTGTACATTTTTGCTGCATATTGTATTGAACTGACATTGTATTGCTTCTTCATAGTTTCAATCAGTAAATTTGAGTTGTTGATGTAACTCATTGTTGATTGTCCTCCATCATTTGAGGAGCACACTTTGTACTTTGAGATTTCCATAGTTGGAAATTCTTTGGAGTCATTTGTGTTTGTTGTTGAATCACATTGTAAACGGGTGCATTTTCGGTTGAAGTCGACACCCTTTCATTTTTTGAGCCTAAGTTGTTGAAATGACTAAAATCAATGAGGCATTAGAGTTGTTGAATAGCCTCATTCATTCCAATGTTGATGATATGATAAAAATGAGCAAGGATGCTCTTTGTAGAATTCAAAGTTGTTTGCAAGATGCACATGAAAAGATTGAGTTTTTGCAGTTGGATTCTCAGCTTCAGCAAGACGAAATTCAGCAAAAGAGTCACCATTCTGAACCTGTTTCTGTTCAGAAGATTGTGAAGGACTCTCATCAGAAGAAAGAAGATAAAGTTGCAGTTGATCCTCATTCAGTTCATTGCACCAGAGCAGATGTACATGCAAATGCAGCAGTTCAACCTGCACTTCTCAAGCCCATCATCAGACCTTGGGAAGAGCTTGTCCACAACAAGCACCGAACTGGTCTTGGATATGACAAGGATGTGTCCTTTCATATTCCAGACTACACCAAGCCCATCATATTTCAGAGTGTCGGATTCTTGTATGACAATTCACCTGCAGCTGTTTCAGATCCTGTTCCACTTCAACAACAGATTGTAAAATGCCAACACTGTGATTGAGTTGGCCATATGAAAGATCACTATTTTGATCTTCATCCATGCAAGCACTGTGGTCGGCACACCCATTCTTCAGACAAATTCTTTAGAAACAAGCCTCCTGCAAGAACAAAGATTCATCTTGGATGGATCGCTTCTTGGAAATGGGCATCAACAGCCAAGAAGATGTTTAAGTCACATGTCAGAACTTGTTCACGGATATTGAGCAAACTTGCAGTTGAGTTTTCATCATCATCTCACCTTGTCCCTGACAGGGGGGGAAATGGTGGTCATGTACAAGCTTCGACGATAGATCAAGCGAGCCTGAGCCACAATCTCTCATTCCATGTTCAGAGTTGTAGCAAAATACCATCAGTTCAAGCGAGCCTGAGCCACAATTCGTCATTCCAGATTCAGAGATGTAGCCAGAGACACGGATGCCCATGAGCATGCCTTCGATTGGTGGACAACCTCAAACCATCATTTTTGGTTGGTGGATAACCTAAAACCATCACAGGTAGTAGACCTCCCTTCTTTTAGGTCGAAGGTCTCCCTTTCATATATGAGGAACACTTCCTCTAGCAAAAGCCTTCAGCTTCTTGCCAGTTTTGGTTGAGTTCCAGGAAATGCTTCAAGCATTCCAGAGTTGTTGGTAATCCTAAAACCATCACAGGTAGTAGACCTCCCTTCTTTTAGGTTGAAGGTCTCCCTTTTTTATGAGGGACAATTCCTCTAGCAGAAGCTTTCAGCTTCTTGCTAGTTTTGGAAGAGTTCCGGGAACTGCAACAAGTTTTGCGTTCCAGTGTTTGTGGTCATCCTAAAACCACCTCTTTTTTCCAACATTTCGGAGAGTTGATTCAGCCCAAGTGCTGCCATGTATACTTTGCAGATTTGTATTACAACTCTTTTCTTGGACTCACACATACCCCTTCGGATTAAGGGGGGATGTTGAACACCTAATCCTACATGGGTAGGTGTGGAATGCGAAAAGTCACAATGGAGTCCAAGTGACCTTGGAATGTGAAACCAAGAGTCACACCATTGTATTATAAATGTACATCATGTATAATGGAAAATAAGAAAGCCTCACGCTTATCCTTCATTGTGTGTTGAGTCACTTGTGTGTGTGTGTTTATTCTTCTCATACACCATGTGTGTGCTTTAACATGGTGTTTAACACAAACCATAAGTTTATTATATGGATTTTATTATTGCAAAATTTTTATCTCACCCTACTTGAAAAACTAAAAAAACAAAATGTCGTTACAGATTTACTATGAAGGCTAACACTGTAAAAGAAGAGGTATTTGATGAAGATTTTCCAAAAGAGCACCTTTTTGCAATTATATTAGAGATACCCTATTTTGTTGATACAACAAAATATCTAGCAATAAGGAAGTTCCCTCAAAACTTTTCCAATAGGGAAAGATGTAAAATCATCAAGAAAATGCTATCTAGGAATGTATCAACTTGTCTGAACTTGGAATAGATCAAAATTTGAGGTGTTTTTGAAAAGATGAAATTCATGACATTCTCCATGCATGTCATGATGAGCCATGTGGGGGCCACTTCGCAAAAAAAATTACATCCAAAAAAATCTTGCAAGTTGGCGACTATTGGCCCATGTTCTGTAGGGATACTTAGTAATATGTTTCTCAATCTGATAAATGTCAAAAAATGGGAAAACCAACCAATAGAGATGTGATTCCTTTACAACATAAAATATTATTGAAGCCTTTTGACAAATAGGGCCTAGATTTAATGGGTCCTAATACAGAAAAATCTTGCATTTCTTGAAATATATTCTAAAATCTCAAGAGTGAAACCCAATTTCACCTCACCATACCTCTTCTCGCTTATGGATAAGTCGAGCTCTCCCTAGAATAATATTGCGAGGGCTTGGGAGTTCTAGAAGGTTTGGACTCAAATTTTCTATGGCTCAATATAAATGTTAATAAAAACCAATAGAAGCCCCAAATGGATCTTCGAACACATAGAATCAAGGAATTTCCAAATGGTCATGGAGAGGAAACCCTAGAAAAACAATGTTAAAGATTATAAAGAAAAATGGGTGATAAGATATAGAAATTGGTGACTTAGTTTGTCAATATATATATTGACAAACTAATTCATTGATCTTTTGTCCTATATATATGAGCACATATGGTGTAAAAGAAACAAACAATTATAGGTTTTTCTTGGAGTGATGACTAGATCCAAAATGTTGATAAATCATTTGTAGTGAGGTTAGGCTTGATTTCTTTTTCATGATGATTGCTTGTGAATTTTTAATTTCTCTTATTACTTCTTAAGTGTTATTTGTCAAGAAATTATACAAATATGTAGTCTTTCAAGTAAAGAAAAGAGACAAGAGACACAAAAATTAGGCTCCATAAGGGAGAAAACTCAACAATTCTTCTCTTAGAAAATCAAATCAAAGTGAGATATCCAAGACCAAGAGTAAGACCAAAACTGTCACAAAAAATGCCAAGTCAAACCCTCCTCCAAGTCGCCTCCAATGTCAAATTCAATGATGGTCAAACTATCCCAAATATGGTCAACTCTAAAATTTCGAGTCTACAATAGGATAGAAAAAAATTTCCTTCAAGTTTGAAATTTGGTCAAGAAAAATATTCATTTTCTCTCCTTTGACTTCATTTCTCTCTTTCTAATTTTTCTTCTTGTCCTCCTTCACATGGTTCAAATACACTAATTTGTTGTGTTGATGGATGATCTCTCAAGTGAGTCATGTTAGAAAATCAGAAAGGCAGAAATATTTTCTTATCTTGATAAATTACTTGTAATTTCTTAGTATTCTTATTATCTTATTTTATGACTTCTTTTATCTTCTTATCATGAAGGAACTACCAAAAAATAAATGCATAAAAATAAAAACAATAAGGGCACGGGATGTAGGATCTCAGCCAGGACAAAACCCCTCTTCTAGGGGAAAACCCATAAATTCTCCTCTTTCTTTAGAACCAAATCAAATGAGACAATCAAGACCATTTAACCAACAATAAGACCTCTTCCAATCAACCAATTAAACCTCCCAACAAATTCCTTTTAGGATGACAAAAGTCTACTTCTAGTCAATAAAAGTCAACCCTTTTCAATCTTGCTACAATCACAGATTTTGGCCCTACTGCATTAGAATATCATCCTCTACTGCATACCTACAACTTTTGACCCTTCTTGTAACTAAAAATCTCACACGTGTGGACTAGAAACAAGAGAAAACGATCTTCTTTCCTTCCCTAGGGATCCTCATTTATTCTCTATGCTTTATCTTCCTTCTTCTAGCCTTTTTCTTCTCCTTTGCACTTTCTTTGATGGAAAATCGAACTTGCTTGCTTGGATTCCCCAATAGTTCAAATTGAATTTTTATATCTAGTGGTTGAAGCTCCTTAATGAGGTCGACTTGACAGTTCATGAGGCCGACTTGGTGGAGGAGGTTAACATGACCAAATTACATCAAAATAATTTTTCTTCTGTTATAAAAAATGCCCAATAAGGGCCTAGGACATGATGAAAATGACAAAGAAGTGTCATGACTCGACCCTAGAAGCACACAATGGACGCTTTGACCTATAAACATAATAGAATGAGCATGAAACCGATGGTTTATGAAAATAATTTTCTTTGATTTTTACAATAAATTTTTCTTTTCTTATTTTTACAAATACAAATGAATTATACATGTCATGAGCTAAACATGTAGGAATATACAAGGTAAGTTCCTTAGATCAAGAACCAAAGGTCACTGCTCACAAACAGATCACAAATCAGTACACCAGTATAATCACGTGGTTAATACCCTCAAAGAGGGAAACAGTCCACGGCCTGAGCCAACGCGGCCACTTCAGGCAATTTATTAATATAAAAAGAAAAGTTACATATGTTTCTCTCATAAACGGTTACCGGACAAATGACCCTCCATGATCTTTAAATAGAGATCATGGACCAATCGGGTGTTAAGCCACGGATCAAGTGTCGTTAATACCGAGGTGAGGGATAACCATCAGATCACTACAAATCGTGACCATCGGATTATAAGTTACAAATGTACATGGTAAAGAAACACACTTTACCTAACTCTACACTAGACTAAGTTATTATTAACTATTTCCTATGTGTCGGAATATCCTAACATCCCCCCTTAAGAACAACTTGGGATAGGATTGAAGGATTTACAAAGGTGACACAAAAGGAACCTATTTCCTATGTGTCAAAATATCCTAACATCCCCCCTTAAGAACAAATTGGGATAGGATTGAAGGATTTACAAAAGTGACACAATAGGAGAAGGAAGGAGGCATTAGAGCCTATCCCCCCTTAATGACAAATTTCCTGAACTCCAAGCATGGATCGAATTTTGGTAAACTTTGCTTATGTGAGAGCCTTCGTAAAGATATCGTCTACTTGATCATTTGTTGGACAGTACTGCACTTGAAGAACACAATCATGAATGAGCTTTCTGATGAAGTGTATGTGGATTTCAATGTGTTTCATACGCTGATGATGAATTGGATCTTTACATAGTTGAATGGCACTCTGATTATCACACCAAAGTGTAGTTGGATGCTGCTAATGAAGACCAAATTCAGACAGAATCTAACGAAGCCACATGGCTTCCTTGTTGGCTTCAACTGCACCACGATACTTTGCTTCTGCTAAAGAAAGAGAGATGGTACTTTGTTTCTTACAAGACCAAGTAATAGATCCTGAACCAAGAGTGAATACATATCCTGCAGTAGACTTTCGATCATCAGGGTCACCAGCCCAATCAGAATCAGTGAAACCAATCAACAATGGAGATGCTCCTACACTGTAATGAATCCCGAACTGAAATGTACCTCGAATATATCGAAGTATTCTTTTAGCTACTTTCCAATGACTTTCATGACGTTGGTGCATAAACTGAGCGACAAGACCAACGACAAAGGAAAGGTCAAGACGGGTGTGGGTTAGATATAGAAGTTTACCAACAAGTTGACGATATAAGGTAGCATCAAATTCAGGGGTAGTACAAGTGACTGAAAGCTTGACTCCAAACTGAAAGGGAGAAGGGGCTGGCTTATAGTCTTCCATGTGAAAGTGGTGTAGAAGATCACAGGCATACTTGGATTGAGAGAGGGTAATGCCTTCCTTGTATTGCAAGACTTGAACACCAAGGAAATAATGCAAGTGTCCTAAGTCTATCATTTCAAACTTATTTTTGAGGCTAGACTTCACATGGTTTATATGGTTTGGATAAATACCAGTAAGGATAATATCATCAACATAAAGAACAAGGATGGTGAAGGACTTACCCACTTTCTTGGTGTAGGCAGTGTTGTCAGAATGACACCTAGAAAAGCCATTATCTAATAGAAATCTATCCATTTTGCCATACCAAGCCCAAGGAGCTTGTTTGAGACCATAGAGAGACTTCCTAAGGCGACAAACAAGGCTAGAGTCATTTTGCATAAAGCCAAAGGGTTGTTCCATGTAGATTTCTTTGTGTAAATCTCCATGTAAGAAGGCAGATTTAACATCCATCTGATGGACTTCCCATTTAAAGGAAGCAATAAGGAAAAGAATAAGGCGGATAGAATTCATTTTGGCAACAGGGGAGAAGGTTTCAGTATAGTAAATGCATTCAACTTGTGAAAATTAGTTAGCGACAAGACGAGCTTTATGTCTATCCACTTTTCCATCTGGTCCCAACATTTTTTTTGTAAACCCATCTGCATCTGACAAGTTTTCTTCCTTTTGGAAGAGGAACAAGATCCCAAGTATCATTCGCCAATAAGGAACGATATTCTTCATTCATAGCTTCATCCCAAGCTGGATGACCAGAGGCTTCTTCAAAGGTTTCTGGATCAGGATTTTCTAAAACTTGAGCCAATAAGGAAGAAGCTCTTTCAAACTGAGAGTGTGTACGTCATCGATCGGCAGGGTCACCTACAAGAGAACTTGCTGCACCCAAGTAGAGCAGACTCATCTTGGAAGCGGTGGAGTATAAGGAACAATTTCAAGAGGTAGAGGAGTATTTTCATCCTCGTTGTCATCATCTGAACTAGAAGGAATGCTATTAAAAATAGAAGAGAGAGAGAGAGGTGGCACATATGCCGAATCAGGCTCGCAGGCCAAAGGTGGCACACCCGCTGAACTAGGCTCACAGGCTAATATATTTTCATCAAACTTTACATCTCTTCTAATGATTATATTTTTGGATTTTGGTTGAAGAAGTCTATATCCTTTGACATCTTCAGAATATACAACAAAAATACATTTTTCACTCCTAGGTTCTAAGGCTTTCTGTTTCGCATCTGGAATATGGGCCCAAGCATCACTTCCAAAAACATGAAAATGACTTATATCTAGTTTGATTGAGCTCCAAGCTTCTTCTGGAGCTATATTCTTTAAAACCTTAGTAGGAGTGTGATTTACTATGTAATTTGCACAGTTAATGGCTTCTGCCCAAAAATTGAGACCAAGTCCTTTAGATTGAAGCATACAATTAGCCATTTCTTTTAAGGTGCGATTCTTCCTTTCAGCTACTCCTTTTTGTTATGGAGTAAATGGAACAGTATGTTGCAATTGAATGTCATGCTCAGTGAAGAAGTTGATAAATTTTTTGTTAACATATTCTCCGCCATTTTTTGATCTTAACTTAAGAATTTGATGTCCAGATTGTTTCTCAACAAAGGCCTTAAAGGCCAAGAACATGTTAAAAACTTCACTCTTGAGTTTTAAGAAATATACCCAAGTGCGTCTGGAAAAATCATCAATGAAATTTAAGAAGTACTTGCAACCAGAGAAAGAAACAACAGGAAGTGGACCACATAAATCACTGTGCACAAGCTGCAAAGGGGCTGAAGCATGCCAAGAGGCACATTTGTCAAAACTATCCCAATGATGTTTTCCGAGTACACATCCAGAGCAAACACCATCTTGGCAAGATACCATAGGAAGACCCGTCACCATATTTTCCTTACATAGAGTTTGAAGGGAGCGATAGTTTAAGTGACCAAATCGCTCATGCCAAAGTTTGCTCACTTCATCATTATGAGCAACAAAAACGGAGGGAAGACATGATGACCCAAAGTTGTCAAACTTATACAACCTTGTGGAATCATCAACAATGCCAATAGCTAAAATATGTCTAGGATCTTTGAGGTCCTTGATTACAACATCATGAGGTGAGAATTCTACTATTTTCCCTTCACCTGAATGAGTTATCTGATAAACAGATAGAAGGTTGCATGACAAGGTAGGAACACATAGTATATCATTAAACTGACCATTATCTAGATGAATGGTTCCAGATCCTACAACACTAAGAGATCTATCATCACCAACATAAATATGTTTGGTGTTACAATCATTTAAAGAAGAAAAAATGGATTTATTTTTAGCCATGTGGTAAGAAGCTCCAGAATCAACGAGCCACTCATGAGAAGGAGAAGAAGAAGATACATTTAATGCATAACCAGATCTTGATGCATGACAACCACAAGAAAAAAGTGTCATGCATAAATATGAAGGTGAAGAGTGCTCCAAATTGATGTTGTGCTTCTTCATTGCTGCTTCTAAGGCTTCCATCTTCTTAAAACATTTGGACTCTATATGGCCATCCCGATTGCAAAAGTTGCAATGTCTATCTGTCTTCTTCCCTTTGTTTTGATTTTCCTTATTAATTTGGTGATTTGATTTTTCAGTTTGCGGCTGAAATTGCTTAGGGCCCTTATTTGGTTTAGGACCTTATTTTTTAGGATACTGCTTCTTGGGATTCTTTTGATATGGTTGTTATTGGGCTGCTAAGGCTTTCTTAGAAGTGTTTCCAGCAGTGATAAGATCAAGGTGTAAAATTTTTTCTTGTTCTCTTATCAAAGAATCACAAAAGGCCTCAAAAGAGGGATTCTTGTAGGTGGTTCCTAAAGAAATGATGGCTTCTCTGGTGGAATGGAAGACAGAAACAAATACAGAGTATGCAAGGCCAAGCTTAGCAAGAATGCAATAGATGAGGCTACCATCGTCCTTTTTGATCTTACAACCTTCTAAAAGAATTCTGAGGGTCTTAAATTTGGACAAAAAATATTTAATGGAGGAGAAATTACTGGGGTCCAAATTAAGCAACTCATTTTCAAGCTGGTGGGCCTTGATTTGATTTTGAATGCCAAAAATAGTTTTTAGCTTTTCCAGGGCTTCATCAAGTGTGTCAATGTCAAGGATATGAAATCGAAGATCTTGAGCAATGGACATTCCTATCAACCCTCGTGCTTGATCTTGTTTATTTTCCCATTTAGCAGCTTTATCATCATCAGAAGGTTTAGTTTCTTGTCCTGTGGCTATTCTATAAATCCCTTTACTTCTAAGTATATCTACCATGTGAGGTAGCCATTGGAAATAATTGGTGTTGTGAAGAATAACCAGGCATGCACTTTCCATTTTTTTTAAAAATTGAAGCTGAGAAAAGCTGAAACTAACTACTCCAATGGAAATATCTCAAAAAATTAGGACATTTAAAAAAAAACGGCTCGAAAAACAGCTTCCAAATGAGGAAGTTAAGCCTTTTGAAAAATATGAGTTGTAGATGCCAAATAGTTACGGAAACAGGATGAAGTGCGGCTTTAGAAAAAAAAATTCCACCACTTTTAACAATTTTTTTTTTACAAAAGAAGCTTGAGAAGGAGACTTGAACCCAAGACCTCTATTCTCATAAACTAACCCCTCACCAAGTGAGATAGTAAAAGGATCACGTTATTGTATGAGAGGAGGAAGGGGGGTACTCTTCGGTGTGCGTGCCTTTTCCTACACAAAAAAATACAAAAACTGAGAAAAAAAAAAACGAAATGCAAAGACTTACGGCAAAATGTTAGATTTTCGATTAGCCTTACCGACAACTATCACTTTTTTCACTATTTCTGATTTCCCGAGATCGCACAAAGACGCGGGGAAAGAGCATCGTAGCAAAAAAAATCCCTTTTCCTTGTTTTTGATTTTCCGAGATCGCATGTAGCGCATAGCAAATAGCATACACAGAGAAGAGGGTATAGATCCATCAAATAAATAAAACCTAAAAACCGAAAATGAAAAGAGGGAACCGAAATAACCAGAACTATTAACAAATATAACTACAAAACAGATGCTTTATACCTCCAGATCTAAATTGTCATAACTTGGGCAGTTGGAAACCTTTTCGCATGAAACGAAAGGCGTTCCTCACTGTAACAGATGCTCCAGACACAATTGAGCAGTTCTCCAAGCCCAAAAATGTTTATAAATAATATATCTACAAAACGGCATTCGCATGTAGTCAAACCAGCTTCGAATTTTGATCAACAACGGACACGGCCCTCAAAATAGCTCTGATACCATGTAGGAATTTACAGGGTAAGTTCCTTAGATCAAGAACCAAAGGTCACCGCTCACAAACAGATCACAAATCAGTACACTAGTATAATCACATGGTTAAAACCCTCAAAGAGGGAAACAGTCCATGGCCTGAGCCAACGCGGCCACCACAGGAAATTTATTAATATAAAAATAAAAGTTACATATGTTTCTCTCATAAACGGCTACCGGAAAAATGACCCTCCATGCTCTTTAAATAGATATCATGGACCAATTGGGTGTTAAGCCATGAATCAAGTGTCGTTAATACCAAGGTGAGAGATAACCATTGGATCACTACAAATCATGACCGTCGGATTATAAGTTACAAATGTACATGGTAAAGAAACACACTTTACCTAACTCTACACTAGACTAAGTTATTCTTAACTATTTCCTATGTGTCAGAATATCCTAACAAAACAACAATTATGAAGATTGATACTAGTTACATTTCTCAACACTCCCTCTTAACTAGGGAGATATTCATATTTGTTCAATCGGTACAAGGTTGAACTCAATTTGAAATGTTCCAAGAAGAGTACAATGACATACACAATTCCATATACCATCAAGGCCAAATACTACCAAGGTATCAATCGAACAGGGACTAAGGTGTCATCAAGGCAACTTGCCACTATAAGTACCATTAGGCTACAATCCTAGTATCAATCCAACTAGATATAGATACCATCTTGGCCTCCATGCTAAGGTACCAACCTTCACAATGATCTAGGTATAATCAAGGTCAAATCACTAAAACATAGCTCCATATCAAGACCAAGATACCCTCCCACATCAAGATCTAGACATCATCAAGGCCAGACAATAATTAAGATCTCAATACTAACTAGGCTAAGATGTCCTACCAAGGACCATCATACAGGCACACAGCCTAAGGTACTCATCTCTCCCTCTCAACCAAATCAATCCAAGAATGCTTATTAAATATTCAAAACATCTCAAGGAGAGATCAACACACCAACCATGTGTTTATCCATTAGAACATATTGTAGCCTCACGACCCCAACCAGTATCAAACTTCCAATATATTAGTTCTTATTATCAATATTCTATCATAAAATCTAGGGTATTCACCCATTTTGATGTTTCTTAGGTCATCATAATATCCAATCAAACTGCAACGACTTCCTTTTGTCACTTATCAAGCAGCACCAAAACCATCCTCAACACTTAAAACAATTGAGTCCTTGTTCAGTACTCGTTAAACAAAAATAACCATCAGTGGTGCTTTAGTTATTCTTTGATCTCATTTTTTCGTCATGGTTTATATTGTAGATCATGTCCTTGCTTTCAACTATGGAGGATATACTTTCCTTCATCCAGCTCCCTCTTAAATTGGGATATAATTCCATCATCAACAACTTTATTCTTCCACCTACACAAGCCCTTTTCTTTCAAAAAAATTGCTTCTTCAAGTAGTGATGAACTTTTTCAACAAATATTATTATGGAGGATCTTGATGATCCTTTTTCTGCAAATAATTCATTCTAATGATGATGAGGTGTGATGATCTCTTATCTTATAATATTTTTATATGACTTGCTTCAACCATACAAAATGCTACTTTTAATATCCTATTATTCTTCCAATAGGATGTTGTCTCAATACTGCTACAAAGCATTGTAATGCTTCTTATCATGATTGTTGTTTTAAAAAATGAACTTAACATATAAGAGACTTTTAATAGTAGAGGTATTTCACTTCTTCCTTCTTTTCATTCTTTCCATCATGCTCTTCCACTTCTTTAGTTACATGGGCTTCACTTCTTTCTTTCCTTTTATTGTTGCCCTTCTTGAGTTTAAGACAATTCCTCTTGTAATGACCATATTCATTGCATTCATAACATTGAATTTTAGACATGTCGGCTTTCTTTTGAAATCTCTTAAAGAGGCTCAAACTTCCCAAATTTTCCTTTCTTCCTTGACATTGTATAAAATTCTTGAGACTGCTCATTAGATTCAACGTCATCCTATGCTTTTAATCTAGTCTCTTCAATCATACATAATGCCCATAGAGCACTTAATGGTGTAGTTTTCCTCCTTGTATAGATGCTTGATACAAAGTTGCCCCATTCATTTGGCAGTGCATTGAGTACACAAGTGGTCATCTCTGGATCTAACATTGTTTCTCAAAGCTCTTGTAGTTGATCTCTAATTTGAGATACCTTCGTGATATATGAAGCTAACCCTTATTGCTTTGATATTTTTGTTTCGTATAATTCGGTTCTTAAGGATATTATTTCCCTAGTTGTACTTACATATTATCGCTCTACCAATGTGTCATAGGTATCTTTTGATGACTTCAATTTTGTTACAAAGGGAATGAGAGAATCCTTGATAGATTCAATGAGGATTCTTTGTGCTCTTACTTCGCATTTCATATATTTTGATAATTTATGAGATTTTTCTTGAGGAGTCTTTGCGATGTATCCCATGACATAATCAAAAACTTCATTTCCTATGAGAATCAAATCTATTCTCTTCTTCCATGCAAGGTAGTTTGATGTCCCAACAAATTTATTTTCTCCTTGCAAAAAATAGTCATTTGATTTGTAGATTGAGATACGAATACAAAGTACTTACTGTGAAAATTTCTGAATCTTACACTTTTGCAGAAATATTTACTGTTAATCTGGTTATGCTCCTCCTACTTAGATAAGTTATTAACTAAATAAAATTCAAGTTAAAATTGAATCAAAACACATAATAAATCTTCACCAATTCAGATCTAGAACAAGTACATGCACACATAGACAGAGTGAAATAGATATTTTCTAGACAAATAGTCCCCAGAAAAACCCAATGCGGGAAAACCGGTCTTCTGGCTGCTGGAGGGTTTTATTATTAAGAATTTTCTGAATACAACAAATCTGGGTTCCAGATCTGGAAAACCTGACATAGAAATAATATATCTATAGCTCACGGGTTGTTCTAACGCCAAAATAATGACTGATCCACACCCTCAAATGGGATTTACAAGACTCAGCCAAAATTAGCGCCTAGAAACCCCAAATTTTCCCTTGAAGCCTCTGCGTCAACCTCTAAAGTCCCTGCGTCCCTCAACACTGCTCCAAAAAGGGTTGTGTTACCCCAGACTGGGTGACGTAGTCCTTACACTTCCCCTTAGGGTCTCTGCATAAACCCTGAGGGCTTCCAACTGAAAATCATGCTATCCTTGAGGGACTGTGTTGTCCTTGCTACTGCTACTCTCCTGCTTCTCTACGTTGTCTCTCTGAGATGATCTCTGCCTCTTGTTGATTCTAGACCCTGGGATTAGATCATCCCCTTGGTCTAAATTCCCCTCTCTTCAGCTAAAACACTTTTGAGGATTCTTAGCAAACCCACCCTAGAATCTCAGCTTAGCTTCCATGCTCTGCCTCTATGTGTCTTTACAAATGACCCCAAGCCTTTCATTTATACTTTTCTCATTGTGAAACCAACAGCCATGATCAGACCTTGAATCAATGGCTAAGATTAAAAGAAAGCTTGATCTGTGTGACTTAAGACAATTTCATCACATGTTTAATTAAATTCATTTTAATTATTTAAGTTCCCTAAGTTTTAACTTAGGAAATACATTAAAATAATTAATTAATTTAATATCTCCTAAACCAGATTAAATTTCCAAAATCCATTTCTGGGTCTTGTAGATCAAGTATACTCTAGTCCTTCCTCAAAATTTGGGAGCTAGAGCACAACTGATGCTACCCCAAATACACAAAATCTCAACACTCCCTCTTAGCATCAAGAGTGTGCTCTAGCAATACATCACACAATGCATTACAAGACTTTGGGTACTGGTTTTGTGTTATTGGTGCTTGGCCTGCTGCCACTCAACTCTGCACTATTCCCGCTATTCTATATTGCTACCCATGACTACCACTGCCACTGCAACATCTGTATTGAAGCTCCCTCTCAATTTGTTGCATATGTGCTGCTCACAGCACTGCCACTATTGATCTGCTACACTGCAACTTCAGTTGTTTGAGAGAAACAACTGAATCTCCTGCCCAATATTTGACAGACAAGTCAGTTGGGTTGCACCCTTATCACTAAAGATCCATAGGCTACATATATGTGTTGGCATTTGAAGGATGATGTACATCTACAGCTCTGCATTGCGTAAGTAGAATCCCTCTACACTACTTAAGTCACATCAATCCCTTGTGAGGAAATCTCTCACGTTGTTGTTGTACTGTGTTGTCCCTCTGAAGCCTTATGCACTGCTGCAGCTCTGCATTGCGTAAGCAGCTCTACTCTGTGTTGCTGAGGTCACATTAGCCTCTGCACTGCTGCTTCTTCTATGGTACTGATGCTCTGCTCTGTGCTGCTCCTCCCAGTCTTCAGATTTGCCTCTACTTCATCTGCGATCTATGAACCCACTGCTCCTCTTGTCCCGCTATTGTCTTAAGGTTGTCATAGCTCGCATGTGATCCAAGAGATGAGTTGCTCAAGGATCCTGCCTTAGACTCTATGGCTCCTCTACATGTCCATGTCGCCCCACCTTCATGGTCCATGAGCGCTTATGGCTGCATCATCTTCCGACCCATCATCTGCCACATCAGCCTTGGAAGAAGAAGCTTCCTTGTCCTTTTTCTTCTGAGGAAAATTGCTGGCAAAATGTCCCATTCCACCGCATTGGTAGCACTTGATATTTGACAGATCCTCCTTCTTCTTTCCCTAATGCCTCTTTGATGTCAAGGTTGCATCTTCTTCATCTTCCTTCTTCACTTTGCTCAATCCAGAGCTATGCTACTTCTTGGTGAATCTGCGGAGTTCTTCTTGACACAGAATTTCCCACAAGTTGTCCCAATCTGGGAGGTTTGATCTGCCCAAGATACTTTGGACAAAGGTTTCCCACTCATCTGTGACTGCATTGAGAGAAATCATGACTATCACATCGTCTTCCACTTTTTCACCCATTGCAGTCAACTGATCTTTGATCCACTGCAATCTGAAGAGGAAATTATCCATGTCCTCTCCCTTGGTCATCATGAATGACCGCATCTATGTCTCCAACAGCATATTCCTTTGGACATATTTTCCCTCATATAGAGAGATTAAGGCCTTCCACATCTCATTAGTTGTCTTCTTCTCAGCTAATTGTGGTACAATATGGTCCTTAATTACGTCCATGATCAGCCACTTGGCATGCCCAATAGCTTCCTTATGCTTCCGAAGGAGATCCGGATCGGCCGGCGTGGCCAGAGTTTGATCTGCATGGTCTCTTAGATTATATGCCTCAAGGATTATTAGGATCCTTTCCTTCCAAATTGAAAAGTTGGAGAGGCCATCCAATATGTCCTGATCACGTAGTCCATGAGGAGCCATTTGTTCAGAAATGTGTCGGAACTTCCCTTTCTCTTTGCTAGAGAATTAGATCTAAGGCCCTTGGTTAAACAAGCACCTTCTGCTCCCTCTAACAACTTATTTAACTCCTTGGAAATCTGCCAACTCAACAATGGTTCATCTCTCTTTGATCCTCTGATCAAACTACAATTTTCTTTGGCGAGAAACTATCTGAGAAGTTGATCTCCTCCCACTCTTTGTCACTTGTGCTTAAGCTAAAGATCTGAAAACTTCATAAATTTAACCCCACCAGCACATTCTTAATTTCTGCAGCTAATCTTTAGTCTTTTCTGAATCTGGCAGATTTAGATCTGCATCACACTGGCTAGCTTCAGACCAATCCAGCATTGTTTCTTAGCTGCCTCTCTGCAGTAATTGTGTGGGCTTCCTAGGAGACAGGTTTGGACTGCGTCACCCTTGCCTCTGCGTGAATCTGCCTCTAAAAACTACGTTGTCCCTTCATATCTACATTTCTGCTACTTTTCTAGCCGCTTTCCGTAGTTGAAACCTTCAGTCTCTTGCTGGTGACCCTCCTAGATCTGCAATTCCTCTGATACCACATGAAAATTTTTGAATCTTACACTTATGCAAAAATATTTACTGTTAATCTAGTTATGATCCTCCTACTTAGATAAGTATTTAACTGAATAAAATTCAAGTTAAAATCGAATCAAAACACATAACAGATCTTCACCAATTTGGATCTAGAACAAGTACTTGCACAGATAGACAAAGTGACACATATATTTTTGGACAAATAGTCCCCGGAAAAACCCAATGCGGGAAAACCGGTCTTTTAGCTGCTGAAGGGTTTTATTATTAATAATTTTCTGAATACAACAAATCTAGGTTCCAGATCTGGAAAACCCAAAAGAGAAATAATATATCTACAACTCACTGACTGTTTTAAAGCCAAAACAATGACTGATCCACACCCTCAAACGAGATTTACAAGACTCAGCCAAAATTAGGTCCTAGAAACCCCAGTGCTGCCCCTGAAGCCTTTGCGTTAGCCTCTGAAGCCTCTGCATCCCTCAGCACTGCTCTGAAAAGGGTTGTGTTACCCAAGACTAGGTGACGCAGTCCCTACGCTGCCCCTTAGGGTCTCTGTCTAACCCTGAGGACTTCCAGCTGAAAATCACGTGGTCCTTGAGGGATTGTGTTGTCCTTGCTACTGCTTCTCTCCTACTTCTCTGCGTTGTCTCTCTGAGCTGATCTTTGCCTCTTGATGATTCTAGAACCTAGGATCAGATCATCCCCTTGGTCTAAATTCCCCTCTCTACAGCCGAAACACTTCTAAGGATTCTTAGCAAACCCGCCCTAGAATCTCAACTTAGCTTCAATGCTCTGCCTCTGTGTGTATTTAGAAATGACCCCAACCCTTTCCTTTCTACTTTTCTCGTTGGTAAAACAACGAACATGATCAGATCTTGAATCAATTGCTAAGATTAAAAGAAAGCTTGTTCCGTGTGACTTAAGACAATTTCATCACATGTTTAATTAAATTCATTTTAATTATTTAAGTTCCCTAAGTTTTAACTTAGGAAATACATTAAAATAGTTAATTAATTTAATATCTCCTAAACCAGATGAAATTTACCAAATCCATTTTTGGGTCTTGTAGATCAAGTGTACTCTAGTCCTTCCTCAAAATTTTGGAGCTAGGGCACAACTGATGCTACCCCAAATACACCAAATCTCAACACTTACTTGAAAAATGAAGATGCCTCATTGATGAAGATGGATTCCACTAGAGTGTGAGCTTTAAAATGAGGGAAGGATGATCTTGCTTCTTCAAAATGACAATGCTTCTTCTTCAAGATGAGGAGAGATGTTCTTCTTCCTTCAAAAATGCTTGAGGTGTGATATTTTCTTCAATATGAGGAAGATCACTTTGATGATGATGAAGTGTTATTCTTTCTTCCTTTGAATGATGATGTAGAAAGTGGGAGGTTTCCCAAGATGCTTCAAATGTGTAAAGTCTTTTCTCTAAGATGGAGGTGGGGTTCTCGAGGCCTTTTTTCTTCTTCTTCAAAGAGTTCTTCCTTCAAGATGATAGGGTATTTGTGATGTGATGACTAGATCTTCTTCATGATCTTCCTCTTACAATAGACCCTTATGTATCCTTTTTCATTGATCTTCAAGATGCTTTTCCTTGTCAACTTCCCTCTATACCATGTTAAGAAATCTTGGGGAGCTAGATTAGGAGTGATTTATCTTCCACTTTGATAATTGTTTGTGATATTCATTTACTTTAACTTGTATTTATTCTTATTATTAGCTTCTTCTTTTATTTTTATTATATTGTTATCATCATCAAACATATACCAAACACATGAATATCAATAAAAAAAAGTGGACACAAGATATAGGCTGTTAGCGAGGGCCAAAAGCCAAAATGTCTCCTAGAGAGGAAATCCCACAAGAAATTATTCTCTTCTTGTAGAATCTTCAAATGACGAATTCCAAGACTTTTAGACTCAAAACTGAGACCCTTTCAAGACCAAGACAACCCCCTTTTTTGATGAGCCCTCTTTAAATAGCTTCCAACAACAAATTTTGTTAATTTTTCAGTATTGTTCTATGTTGTATCAACTACTTTAGCCCAATTTATTTTTCATTAATAGTGCATCTAAATATAAGTAGTGTAAATAACCATAAAGAGTAACTGAAGATATAACAATGCATACAATGAAAAAGAATTCAACAACACAACCATAAGAGATAGCAAATTGGTCCAAGACCAGGGAAAAACCCCACTGCACGGGACACCCTTTCAAATCTTCTTCTTCAATAGATCGTCATAAAAAAAATTTAGTGGAGAGTACAATGAACCCAATACATATATGTAGTGGAAAGAAACAGATCAAATCTATAGGTATATAGATCTATATATCTACAGATCTACAATATCAAAAGCATGGATATGATGAATCACCAAAACAAAGTGATCTCAGCTTCCAATTCCTAGATCTGAATCCAGGATGTTGTCAAAGACTGTTCTGAAATGACTGTGACTGTGTGACAGATGAATGAAGACACTATGTAAGCTATTGATTGTGACCCAAATCAGATCTACCCATAAAATTCCTCAACCGCAGCCTTAACACTGTGAGCCTGTGGTTATAGCACCCTTAACTGCGACCAAAGAACTCTATGTCCACATTTGAGGGTATGATCAGCCCTAAACCCTAGCAGCACCCTGAAGACGGTATGCCTGCGGCTTTACCAGCTCGACCAGCACCTTGAAAAACCTTGCTCGCGTTTATGGCTCAATTCAACCACTACTTGGCCGTGGTTATAGCCCATAACACCCAGATCGGATGTGAGACCCTACCTGTGATCTTGATCCTTTGCACGAGCTTCTCCTAACATACCTGTGCAAGTCAAAAACAGAAAAATACAAAAATAACATGAAGAAGATCTCATGAGAGAATGTGTGCAGATGAACTTGGGGTCGCTTCTATTTATAACTTTGCCAAGGACCACTTGGGCCTTTGACCGAATTCACATCCAGTCAGGCCGACCAATAAAATAATAAAATAATTCATAACTTAGCTTCTTCTTAACCGATTGGGGAAATCAATACGTTGATTTTGGTCCTCTCGAAAAGAGGAATCTAATGAAAATCTAATCTTAACCATATGAGCTGTCCAATGTGGATTTTTACTCTAGTTGAAAAATTAACACTCCCTCTCAACTAGGAAGAATTTCACTTGGTAAACTCTGCTTGTATATTTTTACCTCAAAGTGTCATCATGGATCAACTCCATCTCCTGAAACTTTCTTGAATATAGAAGATGAAGAATCGGGGAACAATATCTTTCACCCATACCTTGCAACAGGATAATCTAACACACAGGGGAGCACATCTTTGACCCTAGCTCCTCATCACGGAGCTCAATCTTAACCTGGAATCATGAAAGGGGAAAAAATCTCAACCCAATCTTATTTCCTACTGATCTTCCCATAAATGACTCTAATCAGTCAAGTGGTAGAAAACGTGCATCATAATCAATTTGGGTTGTACACCCCAAGTACATTCTCAACTAGTTGGACAAATGAGGAGTGGTATTCCCATCAATCCTTGCTTGAGGGTATGATGCCAACTGGGGTATACTTTGCATAGACCAAATAGGGGAGCAGTATCTCCAACCCTATGAAGATAGCGGAGCAACATCTCAACCCTAGGTAACAGATAGGAAAATTCCATATTGTCCAGAGATCCCTCAACCCCAGTGTTATCACAAATAAAATTTTCAATATTTGATTGATAAGGTCATTAGCGTAGGTGTCATTTGTCTCATAAAATTGATTCATGAAATTGATGAAAACTCATGAATTGATCACTATCCTAAGTTTAGAAATCCCATTTGTCATGACCATCATAGTCAAATCTATCAAAATCCACCTTCAGTTCACATGCATTGGTTTAAATTTTTGTAGTGGCCACATGTCTGATTTTTCCCAAATCTGCAACGAATATAAATCCAAACAGGTTGTTTTTGCTACGAACTCCCTTGATGAGTCTGTAGCAAATTTACCAGGTTTATAACTGAAAACACTACATAATCATGTTTTTCTGCACCAATAAAGGGGATTATGAGTTGTAAAGTTTTTATAAGTTTAGGGTGAATGTGAGGTCACGTGATTGGTTATTAGTGTCATCCAAGCATGCATAATCATGAGTGGCTTTCATCATTAAACTTCACTCCTCCCATTTTTCATTATCCCTCCCATATTTGAATTTCATCTTTTTAAACTCACCTCCAAAGCTCTTATTTGTCATCATCCTTTTAACCTTTGCATGCATCAGTTGAATATCATCCTTGAAGAGTACAGCTCCATTGCAAGCAGCTTCTTGTTCATTTGTTTCTTTGCAGGTGTCATAGTTTCAAGAACACAGTGTAGTATAAAGGAAGATGGCCATGAAGAAGAAAACAAATAAAGGAGGCTCCTGTGTGAGATATGAACCCATGGACCTCAAGTTACTCAATGAAGACCCCATCTTTGCAGAATATTTTAACAACGTTTGATGCATGAAATTCTGCCAAAAACTTCAAGGTTTTCATGCTCAAGTATCCAAATATTTTGCAGTGAATTTCATAGGTACAACTTCGAAGGTGGGGGTTCTAAGTTTTATAGTGTCACCTGAGACCACTTCTCAAGCCATAGAGATACCAAGGGAGGGTGAAGAGTGGTTCAAAGCCACTAAGTTTAAGATGCAGAACTGTGATGAATTTATAAAACCCAAGCACATTGGAGCAGACATGGCATATGGAATTCCAAGGAGCTACATGAAAGAAAACTACTCCAAGTTGTTGTTTGTAATTCAAAAGTACTTTTATTGTGAGGGCAGATTTCATATGGTTTATCTGTACCATTTCAGGATCTTATTTCACTTCACTGGTAAGCAGTCTCTTGATCTTCCCTTTTTCTTATTTAGGAGCTTAGGGGAGATGTCAGACAAAGTTCAGGCTAGGACAGAAAATAGAGAGACTTAAATTTTCCATCATGGGTTGATCAAATTGTTGGTGTTGGAGGAGTTGAAAAAACTAAACAGAGACTGGGCTACCTTTCTTTTTCTCGGTGGTTATAAGGTTGATTCAGTAACACCCAAGAAAACTCCAAAGTTAAAAGCCACTCCTTCAAGCAAGAGTGACCAACCTACAACTGAGATAGAGGTTGTGAATGAGGAGGATATGGAGCCCATTATAGAGCCAATGGATATTGAAATAGAACCCGCAAAAGAGACAGAAAATTCACAGCCTACACTTGCCAGTAGAAAACAAAAGATCGACAATAAAAGCCATAGAAGGATAACCACAATTCAAACAATTGGGAAGGGAAACCTTGAAGATATTCTTCAAGCTATAGACATTGAGGAGACTCCAGTGGTCAGAGCTGAAGAGATTAAAGGTGAAAAGAAGAAAAAGAAAGGTATGACTACTAAGAAGCTTGATTTTGCAGGAGAAGATGCAGGGTTCATATTTCAGCCAAGAAAACTACTCACTAGGCTGCAACTTGCCAAAGATTTCATGGCAAGTAAAAAGTTAGAGATTACTGACAAAGGAAAGTAGCCTAACATAGAAGATATCATTGATTTGTCTCCAGCAACAGCAGAGATCATTGTGCAAAGGAAGGGTAAAGAGAAAATGGTTGAGAAAACTGAAGTGTAGGTGTTAAAAGAGCAGTTGAGAGAGGCTAGAGAAGAGGTTATTAAGACCAAAGTGGAGTTGCAGGAAGCCAAGATAGATATGAAGTTAATGGAAGATTTCAAAGAAAAGGTAAATGATCAACTAAATCAGTATGATGAATCATCAACCAGTGCCAAGAAATTGTTGAAAAGGACACTGTCACTTCCTTTGAGAAGGCTAATGAAGCACACAAGAAACATAATTTTATGGTTGTAAGATGAAAGAAAGAAACTCAAAGTCCAGGTCAAAGATCTAGAGGAGAAAATAGAGATGATACAGTCAGAGTTAAATAAAAGCGGCTTTAAAATCACATTCATAAATGAACTTGAAGAGATTCAGCCTCCTACTGCTAAAGATGAAACTTCCAAATCTTGAAGAGTAGACCAACTTACCTTTTTGACATTTTTTCATCATTCAGAAATCAACATTTGCATATCCATCAGCAAAATTTGGAGAAAAAGGACAATTTTTGAGTTTTCTACCAATTAGGAAATTTCGTAGCAAATCGCAAGCTTGAAGCCCAGGTTTCGCTATGAATTTGTTGTAGGTGTCTTTTTTTTAAATCATGGATATAGTCAAAATCGAGGTGGGAAAAAAATTTTATTTAGCTCATTTGACTTAACAAACATTTCCAAATCAGCAAAGAGGGCTAACAGGTGGCATAGATTGGTGAAATCAATTTGCTATGAAATTTCACTATGAAATTGCCTTGATTCCCGTGTTCCCGTAGCAAGCAAGTTTTTGTAGCAATTTTGAGTTTTGATGGTTCATTGGAGGTCAGCCAACCACGTGGAAAGCTTAAAGAGTAACAGAGAAACATTTTGTTGGAGGCATAGTCTTCGAAAAGGTTGTCCAGCTCACCAGCTCATCATGAAGGCAATCGGCATTTATCATGACACCACCTCCTTAAAAGTAGTAGGATTAGTTTACTAAGTTAGTAAGGACATTAATGCTTTGGTCATGGTCACTACCACCCAAGCACATGACCATTTTTGATGTAAATATGCAGTATTTTCAGTTAGTTGATGTAATAAATAGGTGGAAGAGTCCTAGTAGGTCTCTAAGTCCTAAATTTAGTAGATGTAAATTTCATTTCCATGTATTTTTGTTATTGTTAAGATAGGTGTCAGCAAAGGAGTTCGATGATCTAGTCATGTAGGCAGATCCAATGTAAAGTGACTGAAGCCTATTAATAGGCATAATTACGAATAATCCAGGGTTGAATGATGTTATTTTACGCTACTACTATTGTAAACATTTTCTGGGCAGTAATATATAGTGGTTATCGGTTTCTTCTTCACCTGGGATTCATTTGATGTTTTCATGAGTACTTGTCCAATATATCTTGTTATTTTTCCTGCAGTGCTTTGATGTTTGGTTACTTAGAATTCATGTTGATCATGCTCGAACTTCCTTCAAGCATTAAACTATTGTGTACCTCTCTATGTTTCCTTTTTCATAAAGACATCTATATGCTCAGCTTCCACAAGAAGAACCATTTTCATTGAGTTTATTAACATTGACTCCATAAGCCCAATGGTAGTAAATCCTATACATTTTTCACCTGCATAAAAATACACTCAAAACATTATTACAGAGTTAGCCATCTGATTGAACTTCATTTGAATAAATCATATTTACCCTTGAGAGAGCCCTCTTAGGTTGACAAGAATAATTTTCAGCCAGAAGTCAGTTTGAAAGAGTTACTCTAGGTTGTCTAGTGGAGCAGCCCATCTGTACCAACTTAATGATAACACCCAGGATCCCTTCATCTCAATTCCTCACCCCAAGAGCTCAAGTGGGGTAGGAAGAGCTTTCTCAGTGTCCTCCATCAGTGATGCCCCTTATCTAGAGGGGCTACATCCATCAATCCAAGTTGCTCTCTGAAGACCAAGAACTTTATTTTCGAAAGTGCCTTGGTGAGAATATATGTTTGTAAAAAAATTTGAATATTACTTTATGCAGAAAGCCTACAGTTAATTCTGGTTATACTTCTCCTACTTAAACAAGTTATTAATGTTGAAATCTTAACATTAAACACATAACAGACTTTCACTAATTCAGATCTAAAGCAGAAGTACATGCACATAGACAAAGCGACACACAATATTTTCTGGAAAACTACCCCCGGAAAAACCCAATGCGGGAAAACTGATCTTTTGGTTGCTGGAGGGTTTATATTATTAAGTATTTTCTGAATACAACAAATCATAGCACCTTGTTGGCTAACCTGACAGAGAAAAATAGTTCTGCATCTAACCTGCTGTTCTGGAGACTGAAAACTTGACTGATCCACACCCTCAAACGGGATTTGCAGGACTCGGCCCTTTTCGGCCACTACAAACCCCAGCGTTACCCCTGAAATCCCTGAGTTAGCCTCTACGTACCTTTGCATTATCCTGGAGAGGATGCGTAACTCCAGACTGGGTGATGCAGTCCCTACGCTGCACTATTTGGACCAGCGCAACCCTGGAGGACCTCCTATTGCTTAGCACTGCCCTTTTTGGGCCTACGTAGCGACTGGAGCCCTCTGCGCTACGAAGTTTCTGTTGCTGCCCTTACTCCTCTTTGCTACCTATTTTCCTTTTGCTGATTCTTGGCACTGGGATCAGATCATCTGCTTAGCCAATACTACCTCTCTCTGCAGCTGAAACACTTCTGAAAATTCTTAGCAAACCTGCCCTAGAATTTCAGCTTAGTCTGAGTGCTCTGCCTTCATGTGTGTGTTCTCAAACTGACCCCAAGCCTTTCCTTTATAATTTCTCGTCGGGAAACCAATGACCATGATCTAATATTGAATACATGGCCAATATTAAGATAAATCTTGATCTGTGTGACTTGAGTCATTTCCATCACATGTTTTAATTAATTACCTTTAATATTTTAATTTACCTAAGTTAGACTTAGGGTCCTTAATTAAAAATATTAATTAATTAATTATCTCCAAAAATGGATGGAATTTCCCAAATATATTTCTGGGTCTTGGAGATCTCATGTACTCTAGTCCCTCCACAAATTTTGGGAGCTAGATCACATCCGATACTACCCCAACACTAAAAAAAAACTCAACACTCCCTCTTAGCGAGGAATGTGCTCTAGTACAACTATGCTTCACCTCGAAGCTCTACATTGATCTCTGGTGTGGGTCTATGCATTGATGTTGGACCTACTACCCTTCATCACGTCATTTTTGTTGCTCTCTCGTACTGCTACCAATGACGTTGCCACCGCCACTGCCAAATTTGTACTGCATATCCCTCTCAATCTTCTGCATCATGCTGCCAACCGTTGCACTGCATCTTCAGTTACTGAGAGAAAAAACTGAAACTCCTGCCCAATCTTTGACAGACAAGTCAGTTGGGTTGCTACCTCACCACTGAAGCTCCATCGCCTATTGATTTCGTTGTCATATGGAGGATGATGCACAACTACAACTCTGCACTGGGTAAGCAGACTCCCTTTGTGTTGTTGAAGTCACATCAGCCCCCGCACTGAAATCTCCTATGCTGCGCTGTCCTCCTGAAGCATCTACTCTGATGCAGCTCTGTTGTGCATAAGCAGCTCTGCTCTACGCTTCTAAAGTCACATCATCCCCTGCACTGTTGTTGCATCTGCACTGTGCTTCTCATTTTAGCATTCAGCTTCGCTTCTTCTTCATCCGTGATTATCTGCACCAACTGCTCCACTTGTCTCGCTACGGTATTAAGGCTCTCGTAGCTCGGATGTAATCCAAGGGATAAGTTTCTCAAGGATCCCGCCACCACTCTATAGCTCCTCTACAAATCCATGTTGCCCCACTTTTGTGGTTCATGAGCGCTCGAGGCTATGTCCTCTTCTGAACCAACATCTGCCATAGCAGCCCTTGAAGTAGAAGCTTCCTTATCATTTTTCTTCTTAGGACAATTGTTGGCGAAATGTCCTAGTTCACCACATTGGAAACACTTGATCTTTGATAGATCACGCTTCTTCTTCCCTTGTTGCCTCTCTGATGCCAAGGCTGCATCTTCTTCCTCTTCCTTCTTCACCTTACTTGACCTCATGTTGTACTACCTCTTAGTGAATCAGTGGAGTTCTTCTTGATGAAGGATTTCCCACATACTGTCCTAGTTGGGAAGGTCCGCTCTGCCCAAGACACTTTGGACAAAATTTTCCCAATACTCTGTGACTGCATTGAGTACAATCCTTACCATCACAACATCCTCCACCTTAGCTCCCATGGTATACAACTGATCTTTGATCACCTGTAATCTGAAAAGGAAGGGCTCTATTTCTTCTCCCTTGGTCATCATGAATTACCGCAGCTGATTCTCTAGAAACATTCTCCTCTGGACGACCTTTACCTCATATAGGGAAGTTAAGGCTTTCCACATCTCATGGGCCATTTTATTTACAACTACATGTGGAACTATATGATCCTTAACCCCATCCATTATAAATCATTTGGCATGTGACGCAGCCTCATCGTGCTTCGCTAAGAGAACATCATCGGTTGGCATAGCCAGGACTTTTTCTGCATGGTCCCTTAGACCGTATGCCTCCATGAATACCAGGATTATGGACTTCTAGATTGAAAATTTGGAAAAATTGTCCAACCTACCCTGATCACGTAGTCCGTGAGGTGCCATCTTCTCAGCAAAAATGTCATAACTCCTCCTCTCTATGCTAGAGATTTGGATTTAGGGTCCTTGGCGAAACAAGCACCCTCTGCTCCCTCTGAAACCTGACCTCCTCCCTTGGAAGTCTACCTAGTCAACAACGAAACAACTCTCTTCAATCCTCTGATCGATATGCATATTTATTTGGTTAGAAACCCTCTAAGAAGCTAATCTCCTCCCACTCTTTATCACCTAGTGCTTAGGCTAAATTCTGAATCTTCTTAAATTTAACCCCACCAACAACTTCTAAAGTTCTGCAGCACTATTTCTGGCACTTCTGAATCAACATGGTTTCATATCTGCGTCACCCTAGCTGGCCTCTGTGTGAGAAGACATTCCCAGCGATGTCTCTGTGTTGCCTCTGTGCAGTAACTACATGGGCCTATGTGGAGACTATGTAGGACTACGTCACTCTAGCCTCTATGTGGCTCTGCTCCCTCTTTTTTTGTGTTGTCCCTTCATATTTGGCTTTCTACGGCTGCTACTACTCTCTCTGCTACTTTCTGCAGCAAGGATTCCCCAGTCTTCTGCTGGTGACCTTGTTGGATCCGCAATTTCTCTAATACCATGTAAAAAATTATGAATATTACTTTATGCATAAACCCTACTGTTAATTCTAGTTATACTTCTACTTAAACAAGTTATTAATGCTGAAATATTAAGATTAAAAACATAACATACTTTCACTGATTCATAACTAAAACATAAGTACATGCACATAGACAAAGTGACACACAAGATTTTCTGGACAAATGTCCTCGGAAAAACCCAATGCGGGAAAACCAGTCTTTTGGTTGCTCGAGGGTTTATATTATTAAGTAGTTTCTCAATACAATAAATCTAAGCACCTTACTGGTTAACCTGACAGAGAAAAATAGATCTGCAACTAACCTGTGGTTCCGAAGACTGAAAAATTGAATAATCCACACCCTCAAACGAGATTTACAAGACTCAGCCCTTTCCGTCCTCTAGAAACCCCAACGCTACCCCTAAAGCCCCTGCATCAACCTCTGCGTGCCTCTGCATTAGCCTAGAGAGGATTGCGTAAGCCCAGACTGGGTGACGCAGTCCCTACATTGCCCTAGCTAGACCATCGTAACCCTGGAGGGCCTCTTGCTGCCCAGCGTTGCCCTTTCTGGGCCTACATAGCACCTATGTAGTGGCTGAAGCCCTCTACGTTGTGCAGTTACTGCTGCTTCCCTTGCTCCTCTGCGATGATCCTAGTTGTTGCCTCTCTACCTCTTGCCGATTCTTGGCACTGGGATCCAATCATCCCCTTAGCCAATACTACCCCTCTCCGCAGCTAAAACACTTCCGAAAATTCTCAGCAAACCCGCCTTAGAATTTCAACTTAGTCTCAATGCTCTACCTCCATGTGTGTGTTCTCCAACTAACCCCAAGCCTTTCCTTTATACTTTCTCGTTGGGAAACCAATGTTCATGATCTAACCTTGAATCGATGGCTAAGATTAAAATAAATATTGATCCATGTGACTTGAGTCATTTCCATCACATGTTTTAATTAATTACCTTTAATATTTTAATTTGCTTAAGTTAGAATTAGGGTCCTTAACTAAAAATATTAATTAATTAATTATCTCCCAAAATGGATGGAATTTCCAAAATCCCTTTCTGGGTCTTAGATATCTCATGTATTCTAGTCCCTCCACAAATTTTGGGAGCTAGAGCACATCCAATGTCACCCCAACACTCAAAAAACCTCAACAATGTTATATTCTTGTCAATCGATATGTGGTGGAGTCTAACAGGTCCTCTCTATATCATGTCACAGATAAAGTGATATTGAATCTTGATATTCTTGGACTTGTCATGAAATACATGATTCTCTGCCAAACGTATCTCGCTCTTGTTATCAAAGTATATCCATGTAGTGTCTAAGACTTTACCAAAGAGCTCACCAAAAAGCTTCCTTAAACACACAACTTCACAACTAGTCATGCTAGTAGCAATGTATTCTACTTCTGCAATGCTCAAAGCTACCGACTTTTCATTCCTTCTCATCCATTATATCATGGCAGAACCAAGGTTGAAACAACATCCAGATATACTTTTCCTTTCGATGACATTACCTGCCTATTCATCATAGTGTATCCATGAAATTGGATATCTCCAACAGAATATCTCAAACCAAGTGTGATCGATTCTTGTAAGTATCTCAATATATGTTTGGCTGCAATTGAATGTGCATGAAGGGGCTAAATTTTAGGTCCCTATATTACTAGTATAGTCCCTTATTGTTGTTAGTGTAACCCCCTTATTGTTATTATTGTACCCTTGTAACCCCCATATTGTTATTATTGTGCCCTTAAATTATTATTGTTAGGTCGGCTAGGATTACATTGTGGCCCCATGGACTCCTATATATAGAAAGGAGGTTTTGTAATTTGAATCATCCAAGAATTTTTCATTCATGTAATGTATTGGAGGTTTCCCCCTAGAAGTGGCTTATTTCTAAGGCGTTGATATCTCTTTTCTTCTGTTTTTTGAGCTTCTTTCACAACATTTGGTATCAGAGCTTTGGATTCTAGGGTTTCGCTGCTCCAAACAGGTCATCATGGAATTCTCGCTATGACTTTTTTTCTGCGAAGTTTCAAAAGCTGAAATTTTTAGGGTGCGAAGCTGAAATCTTGAAGAACATCGTCGCAAAATTTCAGAGCTTGGTTCACAATATTTTCGGAGACATGATCCGTGGAAGTTAGGTATTTTTGCAGGCTCTTCAATTTAATCTAAACAGGTCATCTTGGAATTTGTGTTATAACTTGTTTTCTACGAAGGTTCAAAATCTGAAATTTTTAGAGCGCGAATCTGAAATCCTAAGGAAACTTGTCGCAAAATTTTAGAGCTTGGTTCGCAATATTTTTGGAGATATGATCTGTGGAAGGTAGTGCTTTTTCAGGCTCTTGAATTTCATCTCAAAGAGGTGATCGTGGGAAAAGCTTCATAACTCTCTCTCTGAGCATCGGATTGGAGTGTCGTAAAAAGCGGCCACAAGAACATGGACTTTAGTTTCTTTGCTATCAATTTCAGAGCTAAAAGATGAAACAGTGACATGTGGCAAGTCATACAAGTTCGATCTATTGAAACAGTCCATAATTAGGTCATTGTGGGAGATTGGACATAACTTTACCTTGAAGAATCCAAATCAGGTCAGACATGTGGCATTCGAAAGAGGATTCAGAGGGTGACTTCAAAGCCAAATTTTAGATATTAAAGATCCGAAATCACAGAGATAATTCAGTTTCAATATCGAGCTCCTCAAAATCAAGAAAAAGGTGTGTATTTTTTTCAAATTACATAAGTCTTGTTTGAAAAATCAGTTCTAGTTGATTCCAAAGGCCTATTGAGCATAGCTATCAGTTTTGGGTTCTAAAATTCCTCCCAAAAAGAATTCAACACCCATTAAGCCTTCAGAGGGCTCTACTATGAATCATGAAGATGAAGAAATGCAACATGAGATATCAAAAGTCCATGAGCAAGTGCACCAAATTTCGCTATCGCAAAGAGCAATAAAAAATGAAATGGAAGTTTTGAATAAAGGCGTGGAAACCAAGATGGATGGTTTGAAGAAAGGCGTAGAAGCTAAGATGAATGGTTTGGAAGCTAAGATAGATGGAATGGAAGTGGGAATAGAAGCTAAGATGGATGGCAATGAAGCTAAGATCGATGAAAAAATGAAAGACAACATCGAAAACATGAAGAATGATTTGGCAAAGTTGATACAAGAAATGTTTCCTAATGGCGAAAAGATAGTAGAGGAAACTCATGATGAGAAAAAAATAAATGATAATCGTGATTTCATAAACGCTAATGTTGGCAGGAAGAACCACCATATTCCAAATATGGATATGATGAAGTTTGATGGCAAGGATCTCGTAACATGGATACTACAGATGGAGCAATATTTTGATCTCAATAATGTGAAAAACACACAAAAGGTACGCATTGCAACTTTACATCTAGAACAAAATACATTTGTATGGTATCGATGGCTTTGCTCCCGTAAAAAAGTTGTCACTTGGTCAATTTTTACGGAGGAAATGATAGCACATTATGAGGATACAAAGAGCAACACCTTCTTTAGCCAATTGATAAATCTCAAACAAAAGGGTTTAGTGGGGAGCACATTGAGGACTTCCAAAAATTGAATATAAGGGTAACTGATATTCCAGAGGAACACAGGATTGATCTCTTCATAGGCACTTTAAAGGATAACATCCAACATGAAGTTCGCGTTTTGGAACCTGATTCATTGGAGAAGGCATTCAGGTTGGCAAGAAAAATTGAATGTAAAATTATGGCGACAAGGAAGCCTGCCACTCACTTCTATAAAGAGGGAAGTGTTGCTACTCCTAGATTTCCACAACCTACAAGGTTGACACCACAACAATTGGAAGAAAAAAGAGCAAAAGGGCTTTGCTACGGTTGTGATAGCAAATACACTAAAGGTCATAAGTGTGCTGAGAAGAAATTATTTTACATAGATTGTGAAGAGGAAGAATAAAATGAACAAGAAGAGGATATGCACCAGGAACCAGCCCTAGAAGAGAAAGAAATGAATCCGACCATATCGTGTAATGCATTGGCAGGAATTACCACTCCTCAAACTCTTAAGATAGAAGGACATATCAAGAAGAAAAAGGTAATAGTGTTGATTGATTCAGGTAGCACCCATAATTTTATTCATTGTAAGGTAGCCGAGGAATTGAATTGTTTCCTATACCCAGCACCAGAATGTCAAGTGATGGTTGCAAATGGAGGAACTATAAATTGCTTTGGAAAATGCCATAATATCAAGCTAACCATGGGGGAATATGTATTGAATAGTCCAATGCTTTTCATTCCTATGGGAGGTGTTGATGTTGTACTAGGAGTACAATGGTTACAATCTTTGGGGACGGTAGCTTTTAATTTTCAAGAACTTTTCTTGAAATTTTTTTTCAGAAGGAAAGGAAGTCGAATTACGGGGTATTGCGGGGAAGCCAGGAAGGATAATAAGCTCTAATGTCATGACAAAGCTTCTAAAGAAAGAACAACGAGGCGTAATTGCACAATTATGCTCACTAGAAGTTCCAACATCAAAATCATCTATTTCTCCAGATCTCCAAAGAGTCTTGGAAAATCATTCCAATGTGTTTGATACTCCCAAAGGACTCCCACCTATTCGTGATCATGATCATGCTATTCATTTGATTCCAGGAAGTTTTCCTCCAAACATCCGACCTTACAGATATCCTTATGTCCAAAAGAGTGAAATTGAACGTATGATTGCAAAAATGTTAGAGGTTGGTATAATTCAACCTAGTCAAAGTTCTTTCTCTGCTCCTGTAGTATTGGTACACAAGAAGGATGGATCATGGCGCATGTGTCTCGATTATAGGGAGCTCAATAAGCTCACCATTAAAGATAAATTTCCCATTCCTGTGATTGATGAATTATTGGATGAATTACATGGAGAAATTTATTTTACCAAGTTGGATCTTCGTTCAGGATATCATCAAATTCGAATGAAGACTGAAGATATTCTAGAAACATCATTTCGAACTCATGAGCGTCATTATGAATTTTTGGTCATGCCTTTTGGCCTTACCAGTGCACCTTCTACATTTCAAGGGTTGATGAATTCCATTTTCAAACCCTTCCTTAGAAAATTTGTGCTAGTATTTTTTGATGATATACTAATCTATAGCAGGTCTTGGAAGGATCATGTTCAACATGTTGACAGGGTGCTCAAACTATTGCAGGAGAAACAATTATATGAAAAAACATCCAAATGTTTCTTTGGAGTACAAGAGGTGGAATATCTGGGTCATATTGTATCTCACGAGGGTGTTAAGGTAGACCCTAACAAAATTAAAGCCATTAAGGAATGAAAATTCCCCACAACCATAAAGCAGTTGCGAGGATTTCTCGGGTTAACAGGGTATTATCGCAAGTTTGTTAAGAATTATGGGAGAATAGCAGCACCTCTAACAACATTATTGAAGAAAGATGCATTTTCATGGACTTTTGAAGCAACTAAGGCCTTTGAACGCCTTAAAGAGGCAATGTGCCTAGCACCGGTCTTAGCTACACCAGACTTCACAAAAACCTTTATTGTGGAATGTGATGCCTCAGGAAATGGAATTGGTGCAGTTTTAATGCAGGAAGGAAGACCCATTGCTTTTGAAAGTCGTCCAATCAAAGGAAAGTATTTACAGAAACCAATTTATGAGAAGGAAATGTTAGCAATACTGCATGCACTAAAGAAATGGCGAACTTACCTAATGGGAAGACACTTCAAGGTAAAAATTTATCATGATAGTCTTAAACACTTTTTGGAACAAAGACTATCTTCAGAAGAGCAGCAAAAATGGGTCACAAAGATGTTGGGTTATGACTTTGAAATAATCTACAAAAAAGGAAAGCTTAATGTTGTTGCAGATGCACTCTCAAGAAAGAGTGAAGAGGTGGAAGCATTGCTTTGTGCCATTTCTATTATCCAACCAGATTGGATAACCGAAGCAAGATATGAATGGAAGAAGGACGAAGAAGTGTGGACACTCATTCAAAAGTTGCAGCAAGATCCTAGTACATCTGATACATTTAGTTGGAAAAATGATTCCTTATGGTACAAAGATCGCTTATATCTTTGTAAGAATTCCCAACTAAAAAAAAAGATTCTTCTGGAATTGCACACTTCTCCTTTAGGAGGACACTCGGGATTTTTAAAAACTTACCACAGGGTGAAGAAAGAATTTTTTTGGGATGGCCTTAAATCTGATATTCAAAATTTTGTGGTGGAATGTTTGGTTTTCCAGCAGAATAAAGTTGATACAATTAAGACCCTGGTTCTTCTACAACCTTTATCCATTCCAAGTCAACGTTGGGAGAATATTTCAATGGATTTTATCACAGGTTTACCTAAGTCTGAAGGAAAGAGTGTCATCATGGTGGTAGTTGATAGACTTACCAAGTATGCACACTTTTGTGCATTATCTCATCCATTTAAAGCAAGTACGGTTGCTACTACATTTATGGACAGAATTCAAAAGCTACATGGAAGCCCAAGGGTTATTGTGAGCGACAGAGATCCCATTTTTACTATAAATTTTTGGACGGAGTTATTTTCTTGTTTGGGTACTCAATTAGCTCATAGCTCATCTTATCATCCTCAATCTGATGGTCAAACTGAGATAGTAAATAAATGTTTGGAAGGATATCTTCGTTGTTTGTATCTGATAAACAAACACAATGGGTCAAGTGGTTACCTCTCGCTGAATGGTGGTATAACACTTCCTTCCATACTGCAGCAAAAATGACCCCATTTATGGAACTTTATGGATATCATCCACCATCCATCACATCATATTTAAGGGAAAATTCGAAGGTTCAAGCGGTGGAAGATCACATCGAGCATCAGCAAGAAGTTCTCCAACTCTTAAAGGATAACCTGAATTTGGCACAAAATCGAATGAAACAACAGGCAGATCAACATCGTAGCGAGAGAAGTTTTGATGTAGGAGATTGGGTATTTTTACGGCTACAACCATACAAACAAATGTCCCTCAAGCAAGCAAAGAAGGATAATAAATTAGCGCCAAAGTACTATGGTCCTTACAAGGTGTTGCAAAAGATTGGTACTATGGCATACAAATTGGAGCTTCCTGCTTCTTCGCGAGTACATCCAGTTTTCCATGTTTCATGCTTAAAGAAGGTTATAGGTGAAAATCTTCCAGTTCAAACAATATTGCCAGAACTTGATGAGGAAGGAAAAATCATATTGGAGCCTGAAGCGGTCACGGAAACAAGAACTCGACAGCTACGGAATCGATCAATTTCAGAGTATCTCATCAAGTGGAAGAACTTACCCACTGAAGATTCTACATGGGAGGATGAGAATTTTGTACAGAAGCACCCAGAGCTACTCAAGCGTTGAGGACAACACTTTTTTGAAGGAGAGGGGCATGTTAGGTCCCTATATTACTAGTATAGTCCCTTATTGTTGTTAGTGTAACCCCCTTATTGTTATTATTGTACCCTTGTAACCCCCATATTGTTATTATTGTGCCCTTAAATTATTATTGTTAAGTTGGCTAGGATTATATTGTGGCCCCACTAGGATTACATTGTGGCCCTATGGACTCCTATATACAGAAAGGAGGTATTTTAATTTGAATCATCCAAGAATTGTTCATTCATGTAATGTATTGGAGGTTTCCCCCTCGAAGTGGCTTATTTCTAAGGCATTGATATCTCTTTTCTTCTATTTTTGGAGCTAGTTTCACAACACTAAATCATGAACTGACTCAATGTGTTAAGTGCATAACATATATCTGAACGGGTGTTCACGAGGAACATTAGTGCCCCAGTTAACTATTTGTACTCGGATGGATTTTCCATATCAGGTCCAACTTATTTTCCACACAGCTTCTTAAAATTCATCTCCATCAGATTAGTCATGGATTTGCAGTCGGCCATACCAAACCTTTCCAGTAGCTTTACTACATATTTTCCCTATGAGAAAAATATCTCACTAGATCTTTGCCACACCTCAAGGCCCAAAAAGTAGTGCATGAGACCGAGGTCTTTCATCTCGAATGCAGAGGCCAACTTCCTCTTACATTAGATCATTAGTGGTTCACTTCCTGTTAAGAATAGATCATCAACATATAGAACCAAAATTAATGGCAAACCTTGGACAACCTTAAAATAGAGGTTGGGATCAACATTGCTTCTTGTGAAACCTAGTTTCATTAGATATATGTCAATGCGAGCATACCAAGCTTGGGGAGCTTGCTTCAATTCATACAATTCTTTCTTCAACTTGCAAAGATGTGTTATACGATCTTCCACTTCAAATCCCTGTAGTTGTTCCACATACACTTCTTCCTATAACATACCATGGAGAAAAGCGGTCTTTACATCCATTTGATGAAGGGTCCATCCTTGACTAGCATCAAGGGAAACTATCGAACGGATATTTGTATATCGAGCCACGAGAGAAACTATGTCATCGTAATCTTCTCCCTCTTTCTAAGAGAAACCTCTAGCTACAAACCTCTCTTTTTATTTCTCAATGTTGTTATTGATTCTGTGCTTGATTTTAAATAGCCATTTTGAAGTCACAATAGACTTCCCATGTGGTTTCGACACAACATCCCATACATCATTTTTCGCAATAGATTCGTATTCCTCAGCCATAACATCCTTCCAAACATGTTCTTTGACTTCTTCAAATTAGGATGGTTTAGCTTGAATCATGGTGCTCATAGCAGCAACATATCCCTGATACCTGCAAGGTTCCTTCCTCTCTCCAAATGATCGATGAACGGGAATACTTCTTCCACTGTCTTGTCGAGTGTCGTGAAACCAAAGCAGTATTTTCCCTATAAGAGGATCACTGGGAGGTGGATCTAGAGGACCCATAGGCTCCATGGGAGTATCAATATCATCTGAATCTGGAATAGAAGTGTTGGAAAGTGTAACTAGGATCAGTATTCATATTGACTATGTAATTATGAATTTATAAAGAAGACAAAGATAATAAAATATATTTTTGGTATGCTTGCCTTCTGGGTTTCATGAGCAAGGCTTTATTTTAGGTCAAATGACTTCTTTTTGATGTCCTTAAGGAATTTTTCTTCGGGTTATAAATGTATTAAAAGGTCATGTTTATGATGAGTCAAAGTCACTATTGTATGCCTCAATATCTTGTCGCATAATCCTTCTGATATGTCTCAAGTTAAGCGTTGAAGACACTACCCAAATCAGCTAAGAAGCATCCCCTCAAGTCAACTCAGAAAGGGACATGTGTTGTATACATATAAGGTAATAATACGACTCATTTTTAACAAGAAAATTTGGATCTGTCTGAAGAAAAGTATGTGAATGTCACTGAGATAAAACATCGTGAAGAAGTCTAAATCTTTGAGTGACATAGATTAGAAGGAGGTGAAATTATAGGGCTGCGGAAGAGCTTAAGATGAGTGCAGATAAGTCTAACATAAAATAGCCAGGAGAAGTCTAAGTTTTAGGATAAGCTTCAATTATAAAAGTTGCAGATTATAATTGAGAGGAGCAGGGTTATCAGTGAGGCAGAATAAAGTTATAGTAAGATCTAAATCCAACATAAAAGAAGGAATGTGATAATATATAAGACTATCATAGAGTATAACAAAAGGATTGTGTATAAGAACATATTCATGACTGTCCTATAAAAGGAAATCAATATAACCATGCACAAGGTGAAACACACACGGTACTGATATCAATGAAAGGAATTCATATAACCAGAGAATAAAGAAGATAAGTAGAGACTGATATCTCTAGTATTAGTGTTGGAAGGTGCAAGACAGTGAAGTACAGTGCAGAAAGAAGGATATGCTCAAGGATTCAATGAAGAAGCAGTGACAAGGTATTGGAGGCATATATAGGTCAAGGTTCTTTGTCATGGTCATGATACTTGTCAACTGAAAGTCTATAAGAAGAATTTCTTGTGGGTTTTCGTCTCCAAGAGGGAGAGGTTTTTTCCCTGGCTTGAAAAGCCTAAATCTGTGTCTCTTATATTTTTGGTAATTGACTTGATGAAAGACATAATAAGCTAAGAAGATAAGACATAAGTATAAAGATTAAGCTCACAAGTAATTATCAAGTAGATAATTTGAATTATTCACTGCCCTACCAAATTCTCAACATGGTATCATAGCTAAGGTGCTAAAGGAAGGGCTACTTAGCAAAGAAAATAATCAAGGAAACAAAGATCAAATTTTGGGTTAAAATATCAGATCAGTTTGCAAGGAAGATTATTCATCAAAGAAGTGCTAGGATGAGGAAGTCATCTTACTTAATTAAGTATCTATGATCTTATCTAAATCTGTCAAAATGAATTATTGCAAAGAAAGCAACAGGTTGGTTGGGTCATCAAACTTTAGTGCATGGAAGAAGAGGACAAATTTGAATCTAATTGAAGATGAAGTTATGGGCTATATTGAAGGATCTACAATTCAACCCTCAAAATAATATGCTCCAGCTCATGCCAAACACATGAAAGGAGAAATTAAGGCCCAGAGGATTCTCATAAAATCCATTAAGGGCTCACTCATACCCTATGTATCAAAATTGAAAAATGCAAAAGAAATATATGAGAAATTGGTGGAGATATTCTCTGTGAGTACTGTAGGAGAAGAAATATCTCTAATATAAGAACTATACAAGATGAAATTATCAAGAGAGGAAGGAATCACTTCATATTTTACAAGGATTTCTGAAATAAGAGACCAAATGCAAGAATTGGGAGAAGTAATGTCTAATAATGAAATGATTACAGTGGTGCTGAATTCTCTACTGTAAGAATGGTGAAACTTCACTTCAAGTTTATATGGGAAGAAAGAAGCAACACTATTCCACGATCTATGGTCTCTATGTAAAATAGAGGAAACAAGATTGAAATCCAAATCTGATACAGGATCAAGTGAAGGGAATCAAGCCTTTACAGCCATGTTCAAGAAGAAAGGAAAATTCGGAAAATTTGGTCCTCGGAATAAAAGAAGAAATATGGACAAAGTACGATGGTTTGGATGTAATGATTTTGGGCATTATAAAAGATATTGTCCTAAATCTGGAAAGGACAAGAGGAAAAAGGAAGAAGCACATGTCACAGATATAAGGGAAGAACCTGATACAAATAAATATAAGAAAGAAGAAGCGTAAGAGCTCTACTATGACTAAGATCATCTTTCTCTTTAAGTGATTTCTATTGGGTGTAAAATAGTATGATAGGAAGCAATTTATATTAAAAGCATCATGATAGAATCATGGGAGGAGCATTGAAGAAGGAGACCCTAGAAACCTCACTGATAACAAAATTGATGGAAGGCAATCATTGAGATCAAGAGTCATCATTCAATAATCAATATGGAAACAGTAGTTGACATTTTAAAATGGAGTTCTCTATGGATTCACTGGTTAGAAATAAAGTAGAAAGTTTTCATCAAGAATGATATGCTACAGAATTCTAGGATTAGGATGTGATGACATATTGATGAAGCAAGTCAAGGGAATTAATTTCTTGATTCTAGTAAAATTGCTACAGGATGACTCAGAGGGAAAAGGTATGAGTTATATACATTTATATGCTGACACTGGATGTTGCGAAGTCATGTCATATGGTTAGAGGTAATGAACTTATGTCTTTAGAAGTATGATCAGAGAAAGGAGGATCTCTTCCAGTACACAAGTTTTCATTATTAGATGAAATCAACATAATATGTCCTCATATGGAATATGAGGTGGTTGTATACAAAAAAGGAACTGGAAATTGGAAGTTCCATGGAATGAAGATATGTGGAGAAAGAAAGGAAGATATCATGAAGTGCAACTATGTCAAGGGATGGTTATCATCCGAAAGCCAAGAATATGTGACTAGGATATCTCCTGGGAGGTTATGTAGACTCTAATAAAATTTTGTTAAAGAAGAATTCCCTTGACAAGACATATATTTAGGAGATGTGTCAATCTGAATAAAGGATGTTAATGCCTAAGTGAACATATCATGGTGAAAGATCATCACTTAGGTAACTTTTGGTTTAAAAGTTCATATGTATATGTTTATCTAGATGAGTTTATGCAGGGCCGCCAATCATGTGAAAGGATGTAATATCCTTGGGAGATGGTTCGAAGGAAAGCAGCATGGAATAAAGGTGGACCAGATATGGAAGTATGATGAATCACTTTATGATAGTTGACATGACTCGTGGATGAAAGTGATGGATGATGTGTGCCCTGTGTTATCACTCTAGTAAATTCTTAAGTTGTGGGATTTTGGTTTTTAGTCAAAAAATACTAGAGGTAACCACAAACCTACTTTAAACTCTAGGATCTAACCTTCCTAGGGTTCAGAGAGGGCTCTCTCTTTCAAGTTTAACTTTGTTTTGGTTTTGAATATTAGGCTAGTTATTAAAGTACAATTTGGTTTGGTTTTGTTGGATTTGGTGGGAAAATTTCACTTGGAGGGTAGATAGAGGGAAATATACTTGTCCATTGGGCTATGGAGTCTAATTTAAGCTAACATAACTGGGATCAAGGCCTAAAAGGTAAAATGTATGCAGGGCAAGGTAGATAACCCTAGGAGATCCTGTAAAATTGGTTTTTGAGATGGTATGATCGGGATAAAGGGCACTTAAGAATACCTAAATCCGGAAAAGGGAAGTAGTAGATAGAGGTAAAACAGGAGAGGGAGAAATTAAGGGTTCCCTACACCGGAAATCAGAAGAAAACAAAGAAATGATAACTAGTTAAAAACAGGGTGCTATTAACATGTCCTGTAGTAATACTCCTAGTTATACATTCAGATTTAGAATTAAAACACAGATGTATGCATGTAACAAAAGAAGATAACAATGACAAGTTTAAGAGAGTACTTCACTCTAGATTTCTTATCACAGGGATCCTGGAGTATGATGCCAAAAAGGTGATCTAGTCTGCTACTCAAATTCGAAATCCAAAGCCTTCAAGTCAACAAAATATCTATAGTAATCTCCAGCAATTTTATTCCACACAAAAATACTTCAAAGAGTGAAGTATTTATATAAAATGTCTTTAAAAAATATCCTAGATGACTTCTAGGAATTAACTTAGGAAAATTAAATATCTTACAACAATAATAGTGACAGCTTGCTCAACAAATTAGCTAGCTATCCTATTTTATTCAAAATAAATAGAAATTGTTTCAAGATAAGAAGCAGTTGGTTGCTTATGTGTCTTCTCTGCTAGCCTTTTAGATATTTTCATAATCTAGTTGTCTTCACTGATACTCTTTCTCGCTGATACTCTTTAACACTTGTACTCTTTAACTTCAAATACTCTTTACCTTCAATAAAACTGCCTTCTTGCTGTAAAAATCTGTTTTGACTGTGAAATTAGCAAATAGGATTTTTCTTCTTCATGTGTTTTCCTTTCTTTCTTCATAGAAAAGCAGTCAATGCTTGCCACTCCTCATTTTTAAGAATTCTAATATTCTTGAGTTTCCTAAAATTCTCATCAACCTTAGTGTACCTGGAAAATGTGGGCTTGATGACAAATAAATGCTTGATCTCATACTGCAAATAAAACAAATCTTCAAAACTTTTTAACAATACTTTTCCTGTGGGAATACCTTTTCCTGTTGGCTTGTTCACCTGCTCTTTGGCATGTTTTCTTATCTTTTTGTCATAATCGATTTGTGGAATTAGTTTATCATTGATCACCATGATATCATGAAGTCCCTTCTTTCTCAAATTAGTGAATTTAACCATGACTCTAGTGACAGCAGTGTTCATTCCTTCACGTTTCTCTTCAAGCTGCCTCATCAAATTTATTTTGGTGGTTACTTTCCTAATTTCTAGGATAGTAGTTGTCCTATCATTTATTTTCAATTCTTCAAGTTGTTGTCTGTTCTTGCTATTGAGGAAATTTATTAACCTTACTGCTTGTTCTAGTTTATCTACCAATTATTCTTGTGTCTTTTGGATCTCTGCCTGAGCTGCCAATAGTAACTCTCTCTGCTCAAAACTTACTTGAATTGATGGCCAAACATCTTGAAAGGCTTCAATTACATTATTCCATAAGTAATTTTTAATATATGATATTTGGTCCTTGGGAGTTAATTCTTTCTAGAGCTTCTTTACCTCTTCACTCAATCTGTGAGCATTATGTTCATGTATTTTAGCATCTATCTGAGCTTATTTTCTTTTCTTCTCAAGATTTTCAATTATCTTGGTAAATCTATTGATTTCATTGGTCTTCAAGGACATCTCCTCCATTTCCTTCACTATTTGACTGCTCTCATCTGTTGGTGGAAACACTGTTGTAGAAGATTCAGTTACTGAAGTAGTTGAAGAAGTCACTGGCACTACAGTGGCCAGTGGCTCTTTTGGTGCCAATTTCTCTCCTAAAGTATATGGTACTGCTGTTGTGATGACTGGGATGACAGTGGGAATGACTGGTTCCTTAACTGTCTCTTTCTCTTGGACAACTTGGTCCATTTGTACTTCCATTTCCTTGATTTGCGCTATTATTTGAAGTATCAAGCTCATCATTTCATCTTTCTCCTTTTGATCCTATAAAACTTCCTTTGTTTGAGGATGCTCTCCTTGAGGAAGATTGAGTTGTTTCCTCAAGACAGCTATGTCCTCATTTTTCTTTTTAACCAATGCTTCAGCTGCTTTGATGGTTGTAGGATCATATCCTACCTGCAATACTAACTCTTCTAAGGAGTTTATCCTTAGATCCTTTGCATATAGTGAAGCTTTATCCATCTTCATTTGGTCCTGCATATTAGAAATGGTATTTTGAAGCCTATGAGCACTCATAGCTTTTGTGGTCACTGTGGAATAGAGCATCTCTGATGTTTTCCTGTGAAATTCAATCTGATCTAACTCATGGATTTTATTTGTGGCTACTTCCACATCAACCTTTTTATAGTCAGCCACTGTCTTTGGCACTGGTACAGTGGGCTGTAAAACTGACATAATCAATTTTGGAGTAGAATAATCAAAGGCTAATAAGAAACTGTTTTGATTACCTAGCTTCTGCTTCAAAAACTGAAAATATATTTCAGTTTTAATTTCCTCATTATTCAATTTGATTTGCGTGTATTTCTCCTTAATATCTAAATCCTTCTCCTCAGCTAAATGTGAGGAAGAAGCCTCCATACTTTGTTGCCTTTCCATTATCTGTGCATCTTCATTATTCAACTATTCTTGATTCTAATTTGGCTCACTAATGATAACAGTGGCTACATTGGTATCGATCTGTGTAGTGTTGGTATTCAAGGGTTGTGTTTCCTCAACATCTATTGTTATTTTACCTTTAGTTTTTGTTTCCAGTTTTGGCCTCTTATTGTAAATGATTTTAAACTTTGTCTCTATGGTAGTTTCTACAGTCTAAACTCCTTCTTCTCTAATTCTTTTAGTGGATGTCTCTAGCTGTTTGGCAACTTCCGAAGGGTGACTAGTATTCCTTTAGTTTAATACCTCTGTTAAAGTATTTTCAACCCACTCAATTTGATTCGCAAATTTCTCTATATCTGGCTTTAACTCATCGATAAAGGGTGTCAATTTACATTTTACCCTTAATTTACTTAAGATCCCTTGTGGATCATAATTCCATGGGAATCTTTCTTCTAATTTGTATTCCAGTAATTGACTTGATGCTTCCTTTTTTGCTTCTCTTTGATTACATATGAAAGGCCCAATTTGATTTTTTAGTTTAAATTGGGTCTTTTTCTTGGCTACCATAAAATTAATTGAATATGAATTCAGGATCTACCTAATGTATTATAAGGCAAAGATCCTCATAGATGGATGCTTAGGTAACTTGTAGGGCAACACGTTAGAACCAAAAACTTTGATTTCAATGAATTCCTTATATAAATACCAATCTCCTACTTTGTTTTGCTCTGATAGCTGCAAAATTCTCTTCATTTCCTCACTAATTCTAGGCTACTCTGTTTTTGTCAAAATGGTGGTCAATGGATGTACAAACAACTCTGCAAACTCTGAATAACTAAATTTTGTGCCTTCTTTTCTGAGTATAGATGTCCAAAAGACAACTGATAGAGGTTTTCCTTCTATATCCAACTACTATAGTGAAATTGGAAAACTCTCTGATTGGAAGAATAGAAACAAGTGAAAAAGATAGGATGTATATCTAAATACTCCTTCCAGCTGTAGATTAGTCAATTGATAGTGAATGATATCAGCTATAAAACCATCATAATCAAATATAATTGAGGGTGACTGTCCTGGAGAAAAGGTGGACAAAAATCCTAAGATAGACTCATCAGTATTCTCATCAGTGAAATACCCAAGTATGAAGGAAAGCTTGGAGATTACATGCCTTGAACCTTCAAGGAACTTGGCAGTTGAAAAGGGAGGGTTTAATTTTGGAATTTCAACATGCAAAGGCATGAAAGTTTGGAAAATCATAAACCTTTTAGGAAAGTCTAAGTTAATGTATAACTTAGTGAGGGTTTTAATAGACAATGGGATTGCTTGGGGGTCTGGTTGAAGCTACAACATTTGATTTATAGACTCTGCTGTAATGGTAAATAGTGTTAGCCACCCATAAAATCTGTCATATCAGGTGGTGGCTAAATGATGTTGGATAGCCTTCAAGAAACAATTTCATTGCTAAAAACTGTTGATGCTTAAAGTCTTTTGATAATATCCTATCCTTTGGATAATCGTCACTGTTGTTTCCCTTCAGAACTCAGAAATCCTGCTGATTCCCAAGAAAGAATATTGTTGCAAGACCCTTTTTCCCCTTTTTTCCCCTTTTCCAAACCTAACCTCATTTTCTGTCCCTCTATTTCCCATGAAAATCCATCATTTTCATGTTTTTCCCATTCCCCTTCATCAAAATCCCTTTTATAAGGTTTAAAGACTCCTTCTTTGCCTTATCCGAACCCCTCTAACCCTTTGAAAATCATTCAAAAACCATGAAAATCACATTTTTTATGGTGGGGACTTAAGCCCCCTCGGGCTAAGTCTTAAGCCCCTTCCTCCATAAACCCCCGGTCATTTCACCCTTCATATAACCTTCGATCCCACAGTCAGGCGCCAAGTCGTTTCGTAAATAATATTTTAAACCTTGGTTTATATTAAAAATCATCGGTTTTATTATTTTATTAAATTTCCGCTGGTTCAAATTCAAACCAATCTCCACCGTCGATCTGATCTACAAATCGACGGAGCGGAGTCTGTCCCCTCGGTGGTCCCCGCCATCCACTAACCCATTTCAAAAACCGCGCGGTATTCATCGCACCGCCTTTGGGCGAGGGCGGTTTTTACCCGATTGCCAGTGATTCCACTCATCGGTTGACGCATGGCCTGGGCACTGTTCATAAAACCGATGTCCATCACGCATTAACGTTCGGACGTGGACCCCGTGCGATATCGTTGTACACCGTCCGATCTGGGGCGGGCCATCCAACGGCTATCGCGCACCGAAGATGCCCGACGGTTAACCGGGCTACGGCGCGGCATCCAATTAATTTTTGTCGTCGATCTGATCTGCAGATCAATAGCCCATATTCCATCGCCCTGATTCGATCGCCCAGTCAACATCTTCCGCTTTGACTTTCCGTTTCCACTCCCGACTGTTGATCTCTGTGCGATCGACGGCTCTGATTTAAATATTTCTTCTGCCTCTCTATGATTTCTCCCAATCAATCATGACCATTGGATGATGCCATCCAACGACCACGCTCTCTCCACATGCCTTTATGAAGCAGTATCCTATAAATGCATGGATTTTATAATTTTTTGTTCGTATTTTGCAGGGTTCAAAGGTTTTTTCACTATATCTAAAGAAAATTCGAAGGCAGAGGATGAAAATCCTCCCACCTTCGATTTGTCAAAGGAAAACATTTGCAAGTGTTAATTCCACGTTTCATCAATCATCCATGAAGCATTGATGCCATTTCGACCCCTGCGCAGCCCTGCATACTAGCAAAGCACAGTGAATTAGACACAAATCAAAGAGTATCAGTGACGAAGACCAAAATTTATCAGAACAAAGGATGAAAGACATATTTGCGGGGATCACGGCTAAAAATGTTTATCAAAAGCCTAATCGCCAATTAAAATACAGTTTAAAGACAATCTTAAGGGTTTTTATCAACAAGAAAGCCTCCACCACCACATCTAAGGCAAATTGATTCCTCCCAGCTGCTGAAATGCCACCTGTGCCTCAAAGTGTTTAATCAGAAGTCGAATTTATTGATCAGGATTAGATATTTGTCTCAAAACGCAGCCAAAGGGTAAATTTTGCCAAGGATCTTAATGAAAAAGCATCTGCAGAGTTACTTTGATGCCACACAGAGCCTCAAAGGTCAACAAAATCTCCCACCGAGCTTAAATCATTATTTAAAACATTTAATACATAGTACACCCATGTAAGTTTCTTCATTGAGCCCCCCAAAGGCCAAGAAGCCATTAAGTCGGTATTAATTGTAATTAGAGATCTTTTATCAGATCTCACCTCCTCATTCTTCTATATATACTTCTGTAGAAGATGAGTGAGGGGTTGGTTGTTGGTTGTTGTTTGATCACCAGTTGTAATACTAAAAATCTCTGAAATAAATACATATTCTGTTGAAGTTGAAGAAGAAATTGAAGTCTTGGAAGTCTTGATGATAGTGTTGCATGCTTGTTACTGTGAAGGCTCTATCATTGGATCCATGAGCTTGGTTGTTGGTGAAGTATTCTGAACTATTTATTGTTTTCTCTTGTTTTCATTCTGTTCCAAAATTTCTTACTACAATAGGATAGAAAGTATTAGGCTAAGAAATGACTCCTGGAAGCACCTTAGACCTGTTCATCCTTCACTGTTTCATGTTTTCTTCTGCTGAAGTATTTTAGAGACTTTAATCTCTCTCTTTAATCTTCATGCTTGTTTATTTCCTTAATAGTTCGAAGTGTTGGTTTCAGCATGATTTATGGTTCTCCCTTCTTGTCTGCTGCCTCTTAAAAATTGTTATTGAAGTCTCCCTTTGAAGTTATTTTCTTACAGTGAATCAAAGAGGTCTGTTTTGATCTTTCCCTTTGTCCTCACTTAAAATTTTGGCTTAAAGGTCGTTATAATTATGATCATAGATGTTTTTAGGTGTTCCATCTTCTATGACTGTAATTATCAGTGAATATTTTATGTTTCTAAGTCCTTTAAAATAAATCTTTGAGGAAATAGGGTGTTCCCCGAATCTTAGATTTCATTTTAAAAGTTGTTTTGAAATCATTATTTTCTTAAAGCTGTGATTTGTAGAATTTATGGTTAGCCCTGTCTATCAAAGAACTCTTTATTGTTCAAATTATGCTTTCGAATTCCCTTTGTTGAGAATTAAACCTCTCTTTCCAAATCATTAATGTTCATCTCATTCCAAAAACAAAAGGATCATGCAGCCAAGTTAGATTTTCCCTTTGATATCCCATATCCATTGATGAGTTTGTTATGACCTATTTTTTACTCCATTGCCCAATGAACCAGATATTTCTCTGTCCTATATATTTTTCCTAGGCCTTTCATGTTCTGTTGTATCATTCCAACCCAACCAAACAAACAAATAAACACCTGCACCTAATAACTAGTCTAAAACCAATACTCAAAGCACACAAGATAAACCTTTGCAAACAAACTTTTGAGAGATCCCTCTCTGAGAACAGGAGGACTAGATCCTGTAACTCTAAATATTGGTTCTGGTGTTGCCTTGTCTTTTGATTTTCCAAACTATCAAAACACGGGACACCAACATAATGGCAATCACGGTGGGACCTTCTGAGTCATTGAAAATCTAAGTACCCCTTAGGACTCCAGAAATCCCTTATTTTCAAGAATATCCAGTGATTATTAGCCACCTCATCGCCACCAACATAATGGCGATCACGATGGGACCCTGAGTAAAATCTTCAAAATAAAACACTCACTGTCTATTATAACATAAGTAACCTCCCTTAAGCACTACCAAGCAATGGTAATCATGATAGGACTTAATTGAATCAGTGACAAACTAAGTAACCCTTAGGATTCTCATTAAACCTTATCAAACCTTGAAGGATTCAGTTACCAAGCCATAAGAGTGAACTTTGTATGTTTTGACACCCTAGCTAAGTGTTAAGTCAGATTTAGGACACTCTCATAACCTATAAAATCAAGAAACTCAGAAAAACCCAAAAAAAAATTCAATTTGGCTTCATAATAAACATGGTGGTGGAACCATCCAATATCTTACCTTCATAAAAAACTAAAATTTTCCACCTGGCGACTCCACTAGCCCCAGTAGGCCTATTACTCATCTAGGTTCCCAAATCTCTTTAAGACTGTGTTAACCAGCCTTGAAGAAAGTTTATAAGCCTAGTCCCATTTTAGACAAAACATCCTGAGAGGTGAAGCTTCCAAAAACAGTCCCTAAAACCCCCACCTCTCTCATTTTTGAAAAGCAGTCTGGCTTCACATAGGATCAATACTAGATCCCATCCAGACCCAAATCCTCCTTTAATCATTGACAATCCTGAGACAATTTTGTGGCAGACTTCTAACTCTTGAAATTCAGCTACTAATAGGAGCCTCTTAAGAACAAATTTTGTCCCTAAAAACCTGGTGGTCTTAGAGGATTCACACTTTGATTTACATCATACAAAGAACATCTTTAGAACTAGATCTCAAGGTGACTTAAACCAAACTGACCTTGATATTGTAGAGTTGCAACAAAGCTTCAGTAAAGAAGCCTCACCTTCCACTCCTCCTGATTCCTAGCTTCTTTATCACTTTAGCCTTTTTCATAACAAGTCTGCTCAAAATCAGTTTCCTGGCCCAAGTTTTTCTTCCACTCCAATTCATACTACCACTGTGCAAAACACTCCTTTTCAGCCCACTTTCATCACTGTAAATCCACCTCTTGTAAATCCACCCTTATTTCCAGCCATGGCAACATGGTATGCACTATTAGTGTTACCACAACCTCTACTTCCCTTACCAAATGATTACCAATCTAAAATCCCTCACTTCACTGGAAAAGAGTCTACAACAGCCCAACATCATGTAAATAAGATGGAATATGCATTTGATTACATGGAGATAGAAGAAGAAACTGTGAAGATGAGGATCTTCGCCCAGATTTTAGGAGGAGATGTAAAGAAATGGTTCAAAAATTTACCTCCTAATAGCATAAATGATCTCCCTGCCTTGCATCAAACATTTATCAACAAATGGGAACTCAAAAATAATCCTCTCCAAATACTAGCAGAATATAGCAGCCTCAAGAGAAATCAAGAAGAGAGTATTCCTGACTACTCCACTAGGTTTAATAGCATTTACAATGCTCTTCCACCTCACATGAAACCTCATTAAGGCATGGCCTTAGTAAGATATCCCGAAGGCCTTGATGTTGACATGATGTATCAGTTAAGGGAGAGGAATTACTTAACCTTAGAAGACATGCAGAAAGGAGCTATGAGCGTAGAAGCAAACATAATTGAGAAAAGAAATACGTTAAGATCAGAGAAGAGGGTAACTTATAAAGATGACACTCCACCCTCCACATCTATCTCAAAGACAGAATAGATGTTGGAAGAGATCATGAAAAGGATGAGCATACTTGAGAGAACACAGCCAAGAGACAATCAGAACAACTCCCAAAACAAAAATAGAAATCAGAATTATAGAAGGGACAACAATCAAGATAAGCAAAAAGAAAGTGACCAACAGATTAGACCTCCCTTTCAACAGAACTATGTAGATCAATATGAAGAAGATAGGGAGTTGGAAAGGTTGGAAGAATCTCATGTAAACTTGATTGGATCAAACAATGGGGATGATGTTTTCCTCACTGAGGAAGAACAAGATTTCTTCTCTTATGATCAAAACACAAATACCTATGAAGATTCTGATGACTATAGATTGGGTTTTGAAAATGCAATCATGGAGGTACACAAACAGTATGATCTTAGGAGCAAGGGAAGCATAGATAATTCAAAAGATAAGAACACTAGCACTGATGTCAAGAAAAACACCAAAACTCAGCACAAAAAGACAGCAGAGAAAACCAACATTTTGACCAAGAAACCAGAATTAAACAAAGATAAAGGTGTCCAACCAAAGGTTGAACAGAGTACCCCTAGCACTTCAGCTAGTGGTCCTAATAAAACTGTCCCAATTATCAGTCCAAACAAGGTTCAGCAAATCAAAGTTGTTGAAAAGAATTTAATTGAAAAAACAGATGTAAATACAAACAAGTCAATTATTCCTTTCAGCCTTGAGGGAGAGATTGCTAAGATAAAAATTACCATCCCCCTAGCTGAACTAGTAACCCAAGAGGTGTACAAAAACCAAGTTTTGAAAGCTTTGAACTTAGGAAACGATACTGACACCTTAAACTTGACAAATGACAAACCAAAGTTGTTGTTTGGTCCAGAAGTTGAAGGAAAATACCAAGAAGGGGCTATCCCTCCCTTCTATGTTAGCTTGAACATACATGAGAAAATTTTACACAATGCCATGTTAGACTCAGGACATTCACATAATCTAATGCCCAAGGTAGTGATGGAAAGCTTAGGCTTAGAAATTACTAAACCATACAAAGACTTGTATTCCTTTCACTCAAGCAGAGTCAAATGTTTGGGTTTAATCAAAAATTTGTGTGTTAACTTAGCCCAAATCCCTGCTAAGAGTTTAGTCATGGAAATAGTTGTAGCTGACATTCCCCCTAAATATGGCATGCTCTTATCCAGATCTTGGAGAGCCAAACTTTAGAGAAGCCTTCAAATGGACATGTCTTATGCCACCATTCCCGTTTTTAACCAAAACATAAGACTATACAGGATCTCACATGAAGTACATGGTCAGCAACATAGAAAAACCAAACAACTCTCCCATCTATTCTATTCAATCAAGTTTAGATTCCTTTATCTTATGTAACGAAGATGAAATTACTCAACAAGATAAGGAAAATGTAGACCAGATCAGTTCACCAGAACAATTAGATCTTCCCTTAAATCAAATTCAAAACATTACCAATCAACAGCAACAAGAAAATGAAAATAGGAATCACATACTTTTGACCCTAAACTTTGATGGATCTTGTAATAAAACAAGTGCAGGAGCAGGTGTGTGGATTCAAAATACAAAACAGAGTTTTTCATACAAATTGGATTTCCCATGCACTAACAATATTGCTGAGTATGAAGCACTTCTCCTAGGCTTACAACTGCTTAAACAGTTAGAAGCCCAGAAGATATCAATCTTAGGAGATTCTGAACTTATCATAAGACAAATCAAAGGAGAATACTCAGCTAAAAATCAAAGACTTAGGGAATATCGAAATGCTGCCCTTGATCTATTAAAAACCTTTGAAAAGTATGAACTTATTTTCATTCCAAGAGAACTGAATCATCTAGCAAATGAACTTGCTTTCAATGCCAGAAATTGCCAAATACCTGAAATAAATCAACAGCTCAGTGTAAAAGTAAAACATAGGCCTGTTGTACCTTAAAACGAAGATCATTGGCAAGTGTTTGATTCTGACAAACACATAGATGATTTCTTGAAATTAGAAAATGATTTCAGCATACCAATATCAAAAACCGGCCATAAAGAAAATTGTTTGTACATTGAACAAATCCTAGAAGTTAAAATGACATATACTGCTGATATAAATCATTATGAGAATCCTTTTGAAGCAGAGGTAATTGACAATGCAGACCAAGAAGACTTGGAAATTTTACAATGCAAAAATGATAAAATTCCAAGAGGTCTAGCACCTTTAAAACACCTTTTTGACTTTAACGATGTGGCCAAAGAACCGAGAATAGAGCCTTTGCAAACAAATACAGAAGAGCATAACATAGGCATTCTCGCAGAACCCAAGATGATCAAGCTATCCAGCACTCTCCCAGCTCACATAAAATTGCAGTACATAGAGCTGTTCAAAGAGTTTAAAGATGTTTTTGCTTGGGGATACAAAGACCTAAAATCATATGATACCAGCATCATCCAGCATAAAATTCCTTTGAAGGAAAATCAAAAGCCTTTTAAACAAAAGCTAAGGAGAATAAACCCCCTTTAGTTAAGGCAGAAATTGAAAAAATGCATGTTGCTGGGATCATTGTACCAATTAGATATTCTGAGTGGGTATCAGACTTGGTTTCTGTTAGAAAGAAAACAGGGGAAATCAGGCTCTGTATTGACTTCAGAAATTTAAATACAGCCTCTTTGAAGGACAACTACCCTTTGCCCAAAATGGACCATATACTTCAAAAGGTAGTTGGATCTAGAAGAATATCCCTCTTAGATGGGTTCTCGGGTTACAACCAGGTGTTAATGCTCCCAAGTGATCAAATCAAAACTGATTTTACCACACCTTGGGGCACCTTTATGTATGTAAAAATGTCTTTCGGATTAATGAATGCAGGGGCCACCTTCTAAAGGGCCATGGACATAGCCTTTTCTGAAGACATTGGCTATTTCATAATCATTTACCTTGATAACATAACCGTTTTCTCAAAAACTGATGAAGAACATTTGATTCACCTGAGAAATTTTTTTGAGAAGTGTAGGAAATTTGGCTTATCATTGAATCCCAAGAAGACACTCTTTGGTCTCCAAGAAGGTAAACCTCTTGGCCATATAATTTCAGAAGAGGGAATCAAAATAGACCCTACAAGGATAGATGGCATATTGCAGATCAGCCATCCAAGGAGCCTCAAAGAATTGCAATATTTCATTGGAAAGATTAATTTTCTGAGGTTTATTCCTAATCTTGCTGAGCTATTAAAAAACATTACAAAAATGCTTAAGAAAGATGTTGGTGTAAAATGGACTTTACCAGCTAAACAATCATTTGAACAGGTCAAACAAGCGCTTACTCAAACACCAATCCTAATTAGTCCAGATTTCACCAAAGACTTTTACATCTTTTCCTTTGCATCTGAACCTACAATAGTTGTAGTTTTACTTCAAAAGAATGATTTGGGGCAAGAACAACCAATACCCTTCTTTAGTAGGGCCTTGAGAGATGCTCCTCTCAAATATAACATCATGGAGAAGCAAGCCTTAGCATTAGTGAAAGCATTAAAAGACTTTAGGGTCTATATTTTACACTCTCACATAATTGCTTTTGTTCCAGATACTGTTGTCAAGGACATTCTAAGTCAAGACCCTGATGGTAAAAGGGGAAAATGGATTGCAACTATTCTTGAATATGACTTAGAAATTAGGCCCACCAAACTAGTTAAAGGAAAGGGTTAGCAAAACTTATGGCTGAGTCTAACTTCCAAGCACTAGACATCAACATGGTAGATGTGTTGGAAGAAATAGAAGAATCTATTGCCCCTTTTATTGAAGAAAAATTTCTGAATTCTCCTTGGTATGTTGACATTATTTATGTGCTTTTATATCTAAATGCCCCTCCTTCTTTGTCCAAAACTAAAGCTAGATTTTTGAAACAAAAAGCTTTGAGTTTTTTAATCTTAGATGGAGTATTATATTGGAAAAATGTTGTTGGAATCTTGCTTAAATGTTTAATTGAAGATGATGCAGGAAAAATCATGCATGAATTGCATGACGGAGAATGTGGAGGTCACCTCTACTGGAAGGCCACAGCAAACAAAATTCTTAGATCTGGTTACTATTGGCCTACCCTTTTCCTAGACACTCAAAATTTGGTCATGTCTTTCCATAAGTGTCAAATTTTTTATGGCAAAAGAAAACTTCTTCCTTTACCCTTACATCCTATCAGAGTTGAGGCACCTTTCCAACAATGGGGTTTAGACTTCATTGGGGAAATCCATCCATCCTCCTCAGCTCAACACAATTGGATCCTCACAGCCACTGACTTCTTTACCAAGTGGATAGAAGCTATACCTTCCAGAAATGCCAATGACTCTGTCATTATCAAGTTCCTTGAAACAAATTTCCTATCCAAATTTGGTTGTCCCAGAAAATTCATAACAGACAATGTTGCTGATTTTAAATCTAAGAAGATGGTTGATTTCTGTTACAAATACCACATAACCTTGGGCCATTCCACTGCTTACTATCCCCAAGGAAATGGATTAGCTAAATCTTCCAACAAAAGCCTCATCAATATCATTAAAAAGTTGTTGGAACAAAATCAGAAATCATGGCACAGTAAATTGGTTCATGCCTTATGGGCTAATAGGTTAACTACAAAGAAATCAATAAATATGTCCCCCTATCAGTTAGTTTATGGCATGGATGCAGTCTTTCCCACCTCATTGGGAGTGCCAGTCATGAAGCTCCTTCAAGAAGTGCAGATTGAAGAGAATGATATGCAGAGAAGAATCAACCAAACAATCCATTTACAGTAGACCAGAGAGGAAGTCTATGAAAGAACACAGTTAGTCTAAGAAAATATGAAAAATCTATTTGATAAGAGGACTAAGGCAAACAATTTCCAAGTTGGAAATGTTGTTCTTAAGATGGATTCAAGAAAAGAAGAGAAGGGAAAACATGGAAAATTTGAGAACTTGTGGAAAGGGCCCTATATTATTCATACTGAGAGGGGTCACAATGCATTTTTATTGAAAGAATTGAATGGAGAATACCTATATGGAGGTCTTGTCAATGGTAGGATGCTCAAGCATTATTTCTGCCAAGAATCTTAAGTTTCAAAGCATTTTATTTTTCATTGTAAATATCATAGTTTGAAACATTGCATTCAAAGTTATGAAAATCAAAAATACAAAAACAGAGAAAGAAAGAAAAGAGGGCAAATGGTGAAAACAAGAAAGGTATAGCCCCATACCAAAAAAGAGATACAAATATGAAAGTGTGCAAGCTCAAATGCCACTCCTGAAAAATACACTTCTAGTTAGTCAAACAGTTTAATTTTGACAAATTAGCTTTAAATTTTATGCTGATAGGATAGTGAATTCGATTTGCCAAACTGTTTAATCTTGGCTTATCAGTAGATAGTTTAGGATATAAATTAAAGGTTCAAACCTACTCAAAATCTGAACCTAAAGTTTCAAAGAGAAAATGACTCAAATCTGTTTCAAATTCTGAGTCAAAAGTTGTAAAAATCTAGTTCTAATCAGATTAAAACCTGAACCAGAAGATAAGCAAAGATAGTTCAAAACAAAGATAAAAACAGAGTTGTAGAAAAGAGGAAGGAAATTTTTTCAAATTTCAAATCTCAAGCCTTCCATTTTTGTTTTAAATTTTGTGCAAAATAAATGTCTATGTGCAGCTTGTCTTTTATGCCATAGACCAGCATCAAGTTAGACTGTCCAATCCTAACTTGAATGCTTTTCAATTTCTGTTGTAGAAATTAGAGAATAAAAGTTTGTTGGACAGTTTAATCCCAACAGATAATAGAATAGGTAGAGAAGCATCTGAACTCAACTGCTTAATCTGAGTTAAGGGGGAAATAAGGGATAGAAGTAGATTAGTTTTCCTGTTTTCAAAAGAATAAAAATGTTGTGAAAGAGTTTGCCAATCCCAGTGCACTCTAAAAGAAGAAAAAATGTTAGATCAGTAGGATTGGGTAGATAGAAGCTTGTGTTGATAAAGAACCACTGTTTTTATGACTGCTAATATGTTTTCAGAGAAAATCATCTCAGCAAAGGAAGGGCAGCCCAATGGATGTGGCAACTGATCAACCTCCTAGAGAATGCAAATCTGAAATTCTTGATGCCTTCAAAAAGGCACCATCCCCAAGTGGAGCCACTGTTAGCCACCCATAAAATTTGTCATATCAGGTGGTGGCTAAATGATGTTGGATAGCCTTCAAGAAACAATTTCATTGCTAAAAATTGTTGACGCTTAAAGTCTTTTGATAATATCCTATCCTTTGGATAATCGTCACTGTTGTTTCCCTTCAGAACTCAGAAATCCTACTGATTCCCAAGAAAGAATACTACTGCAAGACTCTTTTTCCCCTTTTTTCCCCTTTTCCAAACCTAACCTCATTTTATATCCCTCTATTTCCCATGAAAATCCATCATTTTCATGTTTTTACCATTCCCCTTCATCAAAATCCCTTTTATAAGGTTTAAAGACTCCTTCTTTGCCTTATCCGAACCCCTCTAACCCTTTGAAAATCATTCAAAAACCATAAAAATCACATTTTTTATGGTGGGGACTTAAGCCCCCTCGGGCTAAGTCTTAAGCCCCTTCCTCCATAAACCCCCGGTCATTTCACCCTTCATATAACCTTCGGTCCCGCAGTCGTGCGCCAAGCCGTTTCGTAAATAATATTTTAAACCTTGGTTTATATTAAAAATCGTCGGTTTTATTATTTTATTAAATTTCTGCCGGTTCAAATTCAAACCAATCTCCACCATCAATTTGATCTGCAGATCGACAGAGCAGAGTCCGTCCCCCTGGTGGTCCCCGCCATCCACTAACCCATTTCAAAAACCGCACGGTATTCATCGCACCGCCTTTGGGCGACGGCGGTTTTTTCCCGATCGCCAGCGATTCCACTCATCGGTTGACGCGTGGCCTGGGCACTGTTCATAAAACCGCCGTCCATCGCGCGTTAACGTTCGGACGTGGACCCCGCGCGATATCATTGTACACTGTCTGATCTGGGACGAGCCATCCAACAGCTATCGCTCACCGAAGATGCCCGACGGTTAATCGGGCTACGACGCGAAATCCAATTAATTTCCGCCGTCGATCTGATCTGCAGATCGACGGCCCATATTCCATCGCCCTGATTCGATTGCCCAGTCAACGTCTTCCGCTTTGAATTTCCGTTTCCGCTCCCGACCGTTGATCTCTGCGCAATCGACGGCTCTGATTTAAATATTTCTTCCGCCTCTCTATGATTTCTCCCAATCAATCCTGGCCGTTGGATGATGCCATCCAACGGCCACGCTCTCTCCATGTGCCTTTCTGAAGCAGTAACCTATAAATGCATAGAATTTATAATTTTGTGTTCGTATTTAGCAGGGTTCAAAGGTTTTTTCACTATATCTAAAGAAAATTCAAAGGCAGAGGATGACAATCCTCCCACCTTCGATTTGTCAAAGAAAAACATTTGCAGGTGTTAAGTCCACGTTTCATCAATCATCCATGAAGCATTGATGCCATTTCGACCCCTACGGAGCCCTGCATACCAGCAAAGCACATTGAATTAGACACAAATCAAAGAGTATCAGTGACGAAGACCAAAATTTATCAAAACAAAGGATGAAAGACATATTTGCGGGGATCACGGCTAAAAAAATTTATCAAAAGCCTAATCCCCAATTAAAATACAGTTTAAAGACAATATTAAGGGTTTTTATCAACAGGAAGCCTCCACCGCCACATCTGAGGAAAATTGATTCCTCCCAGCTGTTGAAATTCCATCTGTGCCTCAAAGTATTCAATCAGAAGCCGAATTTATTGATTAGGATCAGATATTTGTCTCAAAACGCAGCCAAAGGGTAAATTCTGCCAAGGATCTTAATGACAAAACATCTGCAGAGTTACTTCGACACCACACAAAGCCTCAAAGGTCAACAAAATCTCTCACCGAGCTTAAATCGTTATGTAAAACATTTAATACAGAGTACACCCATGTAAGTTTCTTCATTGAGCCCCTCAAAGGCCAAGAAGCCATTAAGTTGGTATTAATTGTAATTAGAGATCTTTTATCAGACCTCACCTCCTCATTCTTCTATATATACTTCTGTAGAAGATGAGTGAGGGGTTGGTTGTTGGTTGTTGTTTGATGACCAGTTGTAGTACTGAAACTCTCTGAAATAAATACATTGTCTGTTGAAGTTGAAAAAGAAATTGAAGTCTTGGAAGCCTTGATGATATTGTTGCATGCTTGTCACTGTGAAGGCTCTATCATTGGATCCATGAGCTGGGCTGTTGGTGAAGTATTCTGAATTGTTTATTGTTTTCTCGTATTTTCATTCTGTTCCAAAATTTCTTACTACAGTAGGATAGAAAGTATTACACTAAGAAATGACTCCTGGAAGCACCTTAGACCTATTCATCCTTCACTGTTTCATGTTTTCTTCTGCTGAAGTATTTTAGAGTCTTTAATCTCTCTCTTTAATCTTCATGCTTGTTTATTTCCTTAATAGTTCGAACAGTTGGTTTCAGCGTGATTTATGGTTCTCCCTGCTTGTCTGCTGCCACTTAAAAATTGTTATTGAAGTCTCCCTTTGAAGATCTTTGCTTACAGTGAATCAAATAGGTCTGTTTTGATCTTGCCCTTCATCCTCACTTAAACAGTTGGCTTAAAGGTCGTTATAATTATGATCATAGATGTTTTTAGGTGTTCCCTCTTCTATGACTTTAATTATCAGTAAATCTTTTATGTTTCTAAGTCCTTTAAAATAAATCTTTGAGGAAATAGGGTGTTCCCTGAATCTTAGGTTTCATTTTAAAAGTTGTTTTGAAATCATTATTTGCTTAAAGCTATGATTTGTAAAATTTATGGTTAGCCCTGTCTATCAAAGAACTCTTTATTGTTCAAATTATGCTTTCGAATTCCCTTTGTTGAGAATTAAACCTCTCTTTCAAAATCATTAATGTTCATCTCATTCCAAAAACAAAAGGATCCTGTGGCCAAGTTAGATTTGCCCTTTGATATCCCATATCCATTGATGAGTTTGTTATGAACTCTTTTTGACTCCATTGCCCAATGAAACAGATATTTCTCTGTCCTATATATCTTTCCTAGGCCTTTCATGTTTTGTTGTATCATTCCAACCCAACCAAACAAACAAATAAACACCTGCACCTAATTACTAGTCTAAAACAAATACTCAAAGCACACAAGATAAACCTTTGCAAACAAACTTTTGAGAGATCCCTCTCTGAGAACAGGAGGACTAGATCCTGTAACTCTAAAGATTGGTTCTGATGTTGCCTTGTCTTTTGATTTGCCAAACTATCAAAACACAGGACACCAACAGATAGGACCTCTTTATTTTCATTGACAACAACTCTTTTTTCTGGAATGTATTATTGGTGACACAGTCTGATAATTTCTTGACAGGGGTGAGTCAGGGGGACTACATATTTGGGCAAATTGGATTCCCAAATGTGAACATCTTCTTGATCATCTAGGGATTTTTCAAAACACGAGTTGTGGATATCTAATAGATTGAACTCAACTATAGGATCAGCTATTTTGTATTCAATATCAGCAAGAGGAATATGCTCAATATCAACAACTAGGGGTTGCAATGGGTTGACTACAATAGCAGTATTTGGAGTCATGGCAGGAGTATCTTTAGGAGTTTTTGTACCTTCAGATTTGTTTACACTCTGTTTTTTAGGCATATTTATTGGCTTCTGCAAGTTTAAGCTGTTTGCAGAGGCAATTTTACTATAACAGAGGCTAGATTAAGAAAATTCAGAAAAATAGAATGTCCCTTTGGGTTTGATGCTCAATTGGGTCTCTCAAATGAATTTTTGAGGCTAAAACTGGTCTAACACAGAAAACAGAGGTTTTCTAAGTCTTTTGACTGCAAATTGGGCTAAAACTCTGATAAAAAAGGTTTTTTAGAAGATATAGGGCACCCGTAGAGGATTTGTGGCCTTTAGAGCTTGAAATTGACCCTAAAACTATGGAAAAATGATCATTTTCTTTGAAAATGGTATGCAATGGATTCTAGGAGTCTTGGAAAAAAATTTCCAAGGTTTTGCCTATTTCTAGGACTTTAGGGCAATTGAATTTAATCAATTTCTTAATCTTAGGATAGATTCTTTTCTTTTAAAAGGTTTTTTCAATTGACTGTAAGTTAAATTCTAAGAAAAATACTTGTTTTGACGTAGGTATAGGTTTTAACAGGGTATACTTCAGTCTTCTGGTTGAATTGATTGCTTCTTAGGTTGAACTGGAGTGATATAGCTCCTCAACAGCCTTTTACAGGTTTCTTGGGTGAATTTAGGAAGTTCTGTGCAAAAAAATGTTTATCAAAGGCTTTCACAGCTTTACACAGTCGGGGAAGGTAGAAACAATGGTTTAAACGCAACAGATAGGTAAAAGAATGCAAAACAAATATACAAATGTTTTTAATAAACATTTGATCGTATCATCCTTTGTCATTAATTACAGGTTGCATCAGGCAGGAAGTGATTTTCGAATTATTGAAAGGACAAAGACTAGCGGTAATCGTGTGGGTTTTTAGTGGTAAGCAGTTTTAATCAAAACCCACGCGATCGAATCAAAAGAGGCCACGTGGAGGGGAGGGTTTAACACGAAACATCCTATTTCGCTTGGATTTTGCAATGGAGCGGTTGGGCATGTAATCTACGTGATATCGCTCATCAATCGTTGGATTTGAGAAATGAATGCGAAGGGCTGAGATTTCTTTGAGAGTTGTGTCGGGGTGGAAAGGTGGGACCAGGCTCTTGCATAGGCGGAAGGGTTAATATTTATGAAATAAATGTTTTAACACATTTAAACCATAGTCTATATAGTGGCGGGGGCTTATAATATGTTCAAACCTTTATGATACGGTCGAGGGGTTAAAATTTATAAAACATATATAATATGCTTTAAGGATGGTATAAGTGTGTTTTATTGTTTTTATTTAAAACATTTGTTTAAATGTTTAAAATATGCAGGCACTATAATTATATTATATAGTTTTTTTAACTATTTGGATAGTTTAAAAACTATAGGGGCGGGATAAAACAAATAAAGATAATATTTTAGACCAAAGGGTTTTATATCTTGGGTTTTTCATTTAAGCACATGGGATAATATACTTTGGCCAAAAGTTTATAATAGTGGGATTTTTGGGGTTTATTAGATATAATGGAATTAATAATATAAGAAAGGGTATTTTTTTAGGAATTTAATAAAATATGTTAAAAGTTAATATGAGAGGGGAATGAAATGTGAAACAAAGTACACATTATCTCCAAGTATAACATAATAATCAAGCATTCGCTCATTTTTATATTTCTTTCAATAATACTTTAGGATAAGTGTGACTTTGTGGGTTTTTATGAAGGCTTATGAAGGGATGAAGTTAATTAATCTAGGGCTACAATTTTACTAAGTAAAAGTGTGTTTTTACTTAGGAAAAAGGGGGTTTTAATAGATGAATGAAGGGTAAATGATGATAAATGAGGATTTAGCATAAGAACCCAATATTTTCAACTAACCAGTCATAGAGCCTTGGGTTCGGTCTCAACAAAAGTCAAAGAAATGCTCTGAGCCTATTTGACTGATAGCTTAGAATACTAAATACTCATAGGGGAGGGGAAATTAGTGATTTTGCCCGATGATGTATTATTTACATGATTTCTCCACTGCTTTCTACCTACCCAATCTTGTATTTCTAATATTTTTTCTTCATTTTGCAAGTGCATTTAGTCTTGCAACCTTAAAACATTTTCTTTCAAAGCATAAAACTATCTAAATCTACCTTATTTCATCTGACAGCTCATATTAAACTGTTGAGCTCCTCATTATTTTCTACCTATCTACTGATTTGTCAAGTTTAAACTGTTTGAAAAATATTTATTCACTATCTAAAACATGAAATTGAAAGATGAACAGTTAAGATTAAACTATTTAACTGATCATGGATTATGGCATTTATTAACACTCTACACATAATAATTATTTTTGCAGTAAAAGTAAAAGTAGTGGCATTTGGATTTGCTCAATTTCAGATTTTATTTCTTTTCTTTTGGGTATATATTTTTCTAAGTCCTTTGATCTTTCTTTTAGGACTTTTACCCTTTTTTTGATTTTTTATTATTTTTCATCTTTTCAAAATATGCAAAACCAACTTGCAGAAAGCAAGGTATGTACATATTTACAAGTAGTCAATTCAAAATTTTATGAACCCTATTATTATAGGACCCTAACATCTTGTGAAGCCAAAGGTTGAAGATTCCTCAATATCAAAATCTGTGACATTGATGGGAGGAATTATTCATGAGCAGTTGGGAGTATCACCATTGCTGCTGCAGGTCCCTAGTTAAGAGGGAACCTAGTGATAAGTTTCTTAATTGGAATAAACTTGAAGTGTGCCCCTCCTAAGTTAAGAGGGAGTGACATATATGATTCTCTAATACATGTGTCATGCACTAGACTAGGACTAACAGTTGTAAGTCTCAATGAAGGCCATGTGGAGAGAATGGATAGACACATAATTTTGGTATTCACCTGGAAGACAGAATGGAGGATTGGGTAATAATCTGGCATTTGATAACCTTTGAGAATGTGATAGGGAATTCAAGATAAGAGTAGTCAGGGACCAATATTCTATGAGAGTTGGCTACCCAAGAAAAGAATAGTCCAAGAAGGTCATACTCTGGGAACACCTGGGTGGAGTATGTACCTAGGAGAGACAATGACTATGGTGTCTATAAGTCATGTCTCACCAGCATTGTAGCCCATTGTCTCATTAAGAGATGGGGTTGTTAGTCAAGGCCTTGCACTAGGACAATGTTGGTTGATATGATGCTATACATATATGATTACCAATCTAATTCTTCTTATGAGATTCTTCAGTTTGAAAGTGACCATGTATCGGTATGAATACCTCCCTAGTTAAGAGGGACTGTTGGAAAGTGTAACTAGGATCGGTATTCATATTGGCTATGTAATTATGAATTTATAAAGAATAAAAATATAATAAAATATATTTTTGGCATGCTTGCCTTATGGGTTTCATGAGTGAGGCTTTATTTTAGGTCAAAGGACTTCTTCTTGATGTCCTTTAGGAATTTGTCTTCTAGTTATAAATGTATTAAAAAGTTATGTTTATGATGAGTCGAAGTCACTATAGTATTCTTAAATATCTTGTCACATAATCCTTCTAATATGGCTCAACTTCAACATTGATGACACTACTCAAGTCAGCTCAGAAGCATCCCCTCAAGTCGGCTCAGAAGCAGTCCCTCAAGTGAGATCAGAAAGGGACATGTCCTTTATATATATGAGGTAATAATGCGGTTCATTTGTAACAAAAAACTTCGGATTTGTCTGAAGAAAAGTATGTGGATGTCACTGAGATAAAATAGTGTAAAGAAGTGTGAGCCCTTCAATGATATAGATTAGAAGGAGGTGCAATTCTAGGGTTGTGGAAGAGCTGAAGATGAGTGCAGATAAGTCTAAGATAAAACATCCAGGGGAATCTTGATTTTTAGGATAAGCTTCAAGTATAAAAGTTGTGGATTATAATCAAGAGAAGCATGGTTATACAATGAGGTAGAATAATGTTATAGTAAGATCTACATTCAACATAAAATAAGGATTATGATAACATAAGATTATCACAAAGTATAACAAAAGGGTTGTGTATAAGGACATATTCATGACTGTCCTATAAAAGGAAAATCAAGATAAGCAAGCACAAGGTGAAATATGCATATTATTGATATCAATGAAAGGAATTCATATAACCAGAGAAGAAAGAATATAAGTAGAGACCAAGATCTCTAGCGTTAGTGCTGGAAGGTGAAAGAGAGTGAAGTCTGGTGCAGAAAGAATGATTAGCTCAAGGAGTCAGTGAAGAAGCAGTAAAAAGGTATTGGAGGCATAAATAGGTCAAGGGTGTGTTTCATGGTCATGATACTTGTCAACTGAAAGTCTATAAGAAGAATTTCTTGTGGGTTTTCCTCTCCAAGGGGGATAGGTTTTTGCCCTGGCTTGAAAAGCCTAAATCTGTGTCTCTTGTGTTTCTGGTAATTGACTTGATGAAAGACATAATAACCTAAGAAGAGAAGACATAAGTATAAAGAGTAAGCTCTCAAGTAATTATCAATAAGAGAATTTGAATTAATCACCGCCCTACCAAATTCTCAACAAGGACCATCTAGAATGTCCTTGTCAGCATCACCTTCCTTGGGAGGTGGAGGAAGGTCCCTTGTTTTACTAAGTGCAGCATTTTCATCAAGGGTTACATCCCTGCTAATTTCAACCTTCCTTTGACTAGAAATGTATATTTTGTATGCCTTAGAGTTTTCACAATAACCCATAAACATACATTTTTTTACATGTAGCTTCTAGCTTATTTATTTTGTCTTTCAGCACAAGAAAGAATACTGGACATCCAAATATGCGAAGATGACTGATGTCGATTTTGTTACATGTAAATATATCTTCTGGAGTCTTGTTTCTCAATGCTTCATGAGGCAATCGGTTTTGAACATACACAGCAGCATGTGTGGCTTCAACCCACAGAAAATTTGGTACCTTCTGATCATGAAGCATGGCATGAAGAGCTTCACATATTGATCGGTTCTTTGTTTTAGCTAAGCCATTATGTTCAAGTGTGTAAGGTACAATAGTTTCATTCTTAATCTCTTCTTTTTTGCATAATTCTATGAATTCTTTTGACATGTATTCTCCTCTGTTGTTAGACCTGAAAACTTTGATTATTTTCCCTGATTGATTCTCGACCAAAGATTTGAATTCTTGGAATCTTTTGAAGGCTTCATCCTTGTCTTAAAGCGGTACAACCATGTTATCACTAGAAAATCAGACAGGCAAAGGAAAACATGAAATGTCAAGCAGAAGGATTTATAGGATGGAACAACATTGCAGAATCTCGAGAATTTAACTTTCTCTAAGGTCAAAAGGAAAATTTATTAAGTCGTGCACATAAGGCATGGGCACAAAGCACTCTGCGTGGCATTTTCTTTGATAGCAGCGCAAATCTTTGTGGATATCCCTCAAGAAGCCACACGGTATTGGGTATGGTAGAAGGTCACCATCTGGGACCACTTTGCACACTTCAGGAAGGATATTCTCCACTCAAGGCCGCCCAAGGAAAACCGCCTAAAGCCATCTTGAGGCCTCAAGTGAGCATAGAATGGAATCAACTACCACTCTTGGGTCACTATCCACAATTGTACCAAGAGAGGGAAGAAGATTTTAATTTTTCCTATAAAATACCACCATGAGAGGAACAATCTAAAACACATTGTTATGCTAGCCAAATTTCCCATGAGAAAACTAGCAGTGTGTTGTCCAAGCAGTAAAGGAGTGAAGGGATTCATTTGATGGCCATCCAACATCTCAATCCCAAAGTATAAGTGCATCATTTTTCCGTTATCTAATCACTCATTTGAGAAGAAGAGAGAGGTTTGCAAATAGCTTAAGGGCAGAGCCCTTTTTGTTTTGAGTATTAGAGATCCATAGTTCTAAGGACTCACCGCGAGTGTTTTCGTGTTCTACCTCTTTTTTACCACCAACAACTAATAAAAGGGGATTATTTCTCTGTTGATATTATTATTTTGTTTACTCAGCATTGAGCTTGTGTTATATTTGTATTTGTTGTTTCTTGTTTCCTCCTCTTTTGTAGTATGATATGTTTTATAACTAATTTTTCTACATGTTATGATACTTCACTAACTATCTAACAACTCATTTTTTCCCTGTGACATTATTTGTAGGATAGCAATCACCCCTACCAAGCACCGATGCATTTCGTATACCCTCGTACTAAACACACCAATACATGGTTGGTGACTCCACCTCATTTTCCTCTTAAGCTAAGTGGTTGTTGTTTTGCAGAACCTCTTTTCTGCTCAGTATTGTTGCAAGACCATTTCTCCTCTTCCTCGGCTTCTCTCATTCACCCTCCGTGAAGAGATTCATTTCGGAAAAGGCAGAATTTCCATGCACATGAAAATTGTGCATGTTCAACTCAGACAGATGCGCAGGTCCGTGTTACCAGGGTTAATCCCTCTTGCGGACAAGAACAATTTCCCTAGTACTCTAACGAGTAACTAGAAACAAATATCCATTGAATATCTCTTTCTCTAGATTATTTTTATTTTAGATTATTTCAACCATGAAAATAAAGAGGACATCATCTTACCTTTCAATCCAGATTTCTGATGTATTCCTTTGTCTTTCGCTCGGAAGTAGTTCTTCAATGATGAGTAGAACCTGTAATCACACACAAGACAAAAGATCAAAGCACCTATAGTATATAATAATCGTAAATACTAATCCAGCTTAGTGATCAAGGAATATGACTATTTATATCATTCCCATGAATTCATAAACAAGACAATGAGAAAAAGAGATCCATATGTATTATCATAAATAAAAAAGAGAAATCTTACAACCAGATGCCTTGATGTTGTACAGATTTCTCTCGTATGTCTGAGTAATCGTTTTCCTTCAATCTAAAGTCATGGGCACAAATATGTGATATTAAATGTGTCAAAAACAAGTCACTAGCATGGAAAATATCAAATCTATGAACTCTCTCCAGCTTAGAAACTATACAAATCAGTGTCTATTCACATTGGTATCTGCTCTTCAACCTGAAATTTGAGCTCAATTTATAGAGATATTGAGGTAGCTTCAGATCCACTAAGAGATGGATGGATTCCTCCCATGAAGGTATTAGATTTCCTTGGACTTTGGACCAAGGGATAAGCTCCATGAGTGGAGGGATAAATCTCGAACTGGCACGACTCTATAGGTTTCCAGTTGGGATAATATTTGACCAACTAGGCTTCTAGAAGTTACTTTTTATTTTTACTTTATTTTCACCGAGGTGTGTAGGTTTTAGTGGTGAATAGAGCAGAAATCGTCGCGGCTAATGGAAGAAGCATCGGCACATGCACAGGAAAAGGCTATAAAAACTACACAGTTAATCTTTTAAGGGTTTTATAGAGCTTTTTTCCAATTTCCAAGACTTAATTCAGGAACATAAGTGTTTTTGACCTCTAAGGGAACAGGATATGGATGGTGATAGACCCATATGAACAGTCAAATTTCACGGTGACAAAATGACGTGTAACATATTTCCCCCTAAAGTGTGAAGTCTGAGAAAGTTTTTTAGAAGAGTGAAGTGCTTTATCATTCCAAAGATTGGATTGGAGACGCCGGTAGAAAACCTACAAAAACCTTCAATGCAAATATATATCATCGTTGAGGTAGGCATTCCTATACTCAGAGCAAAAATAACTAAGTGTCCGGTACAGATATGATTTCAGTATTATATCAAAAGTAGACACGATATGGGTGTAGCCATCTGTCATAAAAAGTCTACTATATTATGAATATAAAACTCCTTGTAACCTGGATGGTGGAAACTAGATCCAGGGTCTTGACTTCTGCTTCTCGAACTAGTAAGAATCTATACATGTGATTGATTATGTCAGAGTCGAACATGGTAGAAACCACGTGATTACCGATAAATAATGAGAACCGTTAGCAAGTGTGTGAGAAACCATCAATAATGACAATGGCTCTCAAAGTACTTCAGCACAATCTATGAAGTGTGAATGAATGATTTGCAGTCGAACACTCATAGAATCATTCGATCGAATGTCAATTATCAGAACCTATCGTCGAAGGTGAGAAACCTGCCATTAGGGCATGCAGATTTCAAGGTACTGATAGGATTCTAAATTAACTTTCTAGATAATGAGTGGATGTCGATAGAAATTGATTCGTCACAGGAAAGCCTACAACACGAAACCATTAAATCAAGTTTTGAAGAAATATTTTGCAATGACTGACTCAAGGATGTTCAACGCGAATGGAGACAAATGTTTGCAATGAATGGTAAATTGAAATTTCTCTTGAACACATAATGACATTGTAAATGGCTTGGCAGCGTTTGATCTAAAGATAATACCCAGAAATTGGCTGAAGAATTTCAATGTGGTTTGATTAACTGTAAGACAAATGATTTCCCAACCTAAGTACAAGTGTAACAAAGTGTCGTGTTCAAGAGCGACATGCTTCTTTTTAAACAAGGAGAATGAATGGATTCTTTTTCTCACATTTTCCCCCACCATTACTCGCAAGTACCTCTTTATTTTTGTCAAACTTGAGGAGGATAACATTTTCTTGTTGTGTTAGCTCATCCTTTGGATGAGTCCATGTTAGTATTAAAAAAGAACCCTAATAAGGAGTGGTTTGGTCCTGTTGTGATCGACAGGTCTTGTACTATTTAATTTTAACGAGTCCAGTATAGGATTAACTTGGTGTTTCTCAGTTTTAGGGAGTGAGAAGAAAAACATAAGTAAACTCCATGGTGTTATTTTTCGTAAATTTAGTCTCTCAAGCCCGAAAAAGGATAAAATAATGCAAGAGAGAACTCTATTGACCATGATTAGTCAACGTATACATTTTTCGTAAATAGTCCAATTCAGTCCGGAAAAGGGGTAAACTTATACTGAATGGATGACTGTTCATTTATTTTAATGAGTTTGAATAGTCAAGTGCACGATGATATTTTCATGTTTAGAGAGTCTGAAAAGGGCTTAAAATATTACTCCAGGGTTTCGCTTTTTCGTATTTTTATAGAGCCCAAAAAAGTGATAAAAGTCTACTCAATGTCAAAATGATTCTTCCACGATATATCTTGTTTCCTGCACAAAAACTTTATTATCATTATCTTTGTTTTCATCCGTTTAATTTTTTATTTTAAGCTATTAGGGAATTTTTTAGAGGGAAACCATGTTTTAAAATCCGCCAATGGGGGTGTGCATGTTTTCGTGGAGAAAACCGCGCAAAAACACACTGTGTAAACACAACACATGTGCAACTGCCTTACGGTTTTGAAAAACATATTCCTCTCCATAAAAATGGCTCACAATTCTCGCAAATGATTTCTAATGATTAAATTGATGGTTTGTAGGTTGAAAATCATTTTGGAATAGCGAGAAAGAGAGCATGAATTTGTAGATAATGAAGCCAAGGATTATCCGGCAACATTGCGCTCATTAAAAAATTGTGGCTTTTATAAGTTTTGAGTGATTCAAGGTATGAAAGCACAGGTTGAGCTGATGACCCGGCTAGTGAATGCATGGGATGTCTAAGATCAATGTTTCATTATCGGAGACCGTAGGATTTTGATCGAGTAACAGGATATATATTTCCTCATTGGATTACCTCGTAGAGGGAGGTACATTTCCTTATTTGGGATCAAACCAGGAGGTCTTCCCACTGCTTCTTACATGGCTCAATAATGTAGCCGAGATTCAGAGTTAAAGGATGGTCGCTTTGATATCAAAACTATTGTGCGACTGGACCTCAAGATCATTGTATTCACGGTTACTAGGTTGTGTGGTAGTGCAGCTCTGCATGTGGCTACCAAAGCACAGATGCACACTGCATTTGAATGTTTCGGGGGAACAATTTTCAACTGGAGTGAAGAAGTGTTGGCTAACATGAAGGGCCAACTCACGAGAGCTAAGAATGGGAAGTTGAAAAACTTCGGATATGGGGCCATTCTCGTATATTTTTCTTTAGAGAGGATCCCACTCCTTGCACCTCAGCAGTCTCCGGTGGATCCCACAGGACCTCAAGAACCACGTATGTTGTGTTGGGTATCATTTATGTCTCGACATGGTGGCAATGGTGGTGCAGTGGTTCGCTTTACTCCTCACTTTTTTATATGGATTAGGAACCAAATCTTTGTAATCGAAGATTTTCCTTATGCAGGGATGTATTTAAGAGGTGATCCTGAAACATCTCTTCCACCACGGGCACAGTGGGATGCGACACGTAATAAAATATTTTTGAATTTTCTATTTTATATAATTTTTATTTGATTTGTTAGTGTCCAATACTGATAAAATTTTACATGCAGATGTCGGTCCAACACGACGAGCAGCGCTTCGTCGCTTTGATAGAAGAGAAGCATAACCTATAGCAAGCCCACCACAGAATTATGCTGTAGAGATCCTGGAAGAGTTGGAGCACAACCTAGAGAGGTTTACTATTGATGTTCCAGAAACAGGGATAGATGATATGCCGCACAGGCTTCAGAGACATGTGACTGGTGTCCTAGGCCCGTTCAGGAGATTTATGCGCAGGGCGGCACATGCCATAGTTTTTTTATCATGATCACCATCATAGATATCTCATGGTCACTTTAGATTGAAATTTTGTTTTTTGTATTAGTATCTTTTAGATCATAAGGTTTTTTATACCTATTTTCATAGACGATGTAAATATTTTTTGACACAAAACTATTTATCCTAATGACATTACTACCATAGTTCTCTAAATATCTTGCTCAACATGGATTGAATGTTGTTTTGTTTTACTTTTTAATGTTGCATATGTCTATTTAAAACTCAATTAGCTAATGCATCAACCAATGCATTTAAATTTCTTAAAATATGTTTATATTCAATATAATCAAATTGTCTTTTCAAGAGACGAACCCTCAAAAAACATTCTTAACAAAACTGGATTTCTAATAGCATAAACACCGTTTAAATGTAATAAAATGAGTTGCGAATATAACCTAACGATCAAACGCCGAATACCAAATGTGATGGAGTTAGATAATAACTCAATGACTGCGCTATATTCTGCAATATTGTTCATTGTTTAACCAAGGCATATCCCATGAATAGAGACTAACTCATTGGTGGGTGAATAGATAACCCGAGTCGCGGAAGAGATGTTTCATGTACTACGATAGGTGTCGTCAGCAAAACGAATGTAAGTTTGAAGGAATGTCGACATTTGAAATATCAAGAGTAATCAAGATAAGCAGCGAAAGTAGAAAAAATTGTAAAACAAAAATAACTAATCCTAAGGCACACTTGTCTAATCTAAGGCACATTGTTCCAAACTGTAACTAATATACAAGGGAGATCTTCACATGAAAACTCATGCATAATATCTCTCGAGATAAAGACCATTTCTGGGTTAATCTAAAGAGACCTCTTCATAATCAATTAATTCATAGGCTCTTTTTGCAAGCACACACTTAACAATATAGGGACCATGCCACATTAGTTCAAATTTACCAGCACCTAGCTTGTCATGAGCTTGATCATATACTAGAACTAGGTCACCTTATGAATATATGAGGGTTAACACTGATCATATTGATCTTTAACACATTTTTTATGAGCTTCGGTAGCTAATGCAACAGTGCGTCGAGTCGCATCTAACTGTGCTAAGTATAGAACGTGTTTCTCCTCTTCAGAGGTAGCTGGTAATAATTTAATGGATAATTTGAGTGATGGTATTTCACATTCAATGGGTAACACAGCTTCTAAACCATAAACAAATTGAAAAGGAGTGAACCACGTGGTAGTTTTTGCAGAGGTACGATATGCCCATAATGCTGAAAAAAACGTGGTATGCCAATTAGATTTATGAGTTCTGACAATCCATTTAATCATGGTGGTTAAAACCTTTTTGACGACCACAATCGCTAGATTTTTTATCAAAAGATGTGTGCACCTCCATCTTTTCTTCACCCGATCATTGTTGTCGTTCCTTTCGCCAAATGGGGCATCGATTTCATTACTTGTAACCCTCACTCGGTCAAGGGGCATGGGTATATTATTCTCGTCGTATATTACTTTACCAAATGGGCCGACGTGATGCCTACATTCGTGATTGATGCAAAAGCTGCATCAATTTTCATATTCAATCATGTCATTGCTCAGTTCGGTGTCCCTCAAGCTATCGTTACGGACCATAGGAGCCATTTTCGAAATATTATGATGACCGAACTTTATGATCAACTTGGCCTATGCCATGATAATTATACACCATATTACCCACAGGCTAATGGTCAAGTTGAGGCCATCAACAAGGTTTTAACCACCATGATTAAACGAATTTTTGAAAATCATAAATCTAACTGGCATACCATGCTTTTTTCAGCATTATGGGCATACCTTACCTCTACAAAAACTACCAATGGGTAACACAACTTCTAAACCATAAACAAGTTGAAAAGGAGTGAACCTTGTGGCAGTTTTTGTAGAGATAATGTATGCCCGTAATGCTTAAAAAAACATGGTATTCCAGTTAGATTTATGAGTTCTGACAATCCGTTTAATCATAGTGGGTAAAACCTTGTTAATGGCCTCAACTTCACCATTAGCCTGTGGGTAATATGGTGTAGAATTATCATGGCGTAGTCCAAGTTGATCATAAAGTTTGGTCATCATAATATTTTGAAAATGGCTTCCACGGTCTGTAACGATAGATTTAGGGACACCGAACCCAGAAATCACATGATTGAATATGAAATTTTTTGCATTTTTTCCATCAGCCACGAATTTAGACATCACCTCGGCCTATTTGGTAAACTAATCTATGGCGATAATAATATACCCATGCCCCCCGGCCAAGTGAGGGTTGCATGTAATGAAATCGATGCCCCATTTGGCGAAAGGACCGATAACAATGACTGGGTGAAGAGGAGTTGGAGGTGCACGCATATTTCAATCAAAATTCTGGCAATTGTGGCATTTTCTAACCGCAAGAATACAGTCTTTGAATAAAGACGAAAAAAAATAGTCAGCGCACAATATCTTTTTGGTTGTGGAAAAGCCAGAAATATGACCACCACACGCTCTAGAATGGAAATCATTCAAAACCCTTTAGGAATCTTCATGAGTTATACAATTTCGAAACACAGAATCGGCACCACGACGATAAATAATGTCACCAACAATATTGTATTGCTGAGATTGGTATCGAATTCTCCGTCAATTTGATCGTGAAATATTTGTTCAAAAGGTTTGTGTCATGAGATATATAATGATATCTCCAAACCAAGGATCTAAATTACTGATTAGAAACAGAGATTCATCAGCGAGAGGATTTTCCGCCACCGTTTCAAACTCTGTATTGGGAAAATCACACATAAGTTCGGCAAATACCAGTGATTTCTTAGACTTGGATTTCTCGAACTCCAAATCAAATTCTTGCAGCATAACGATCCATCTGGAGTATTTTCCCTGAGCAATTTCTTTGTCAAAATATACATCATCAGGTTGCAATTAGATATCACTATGGTTTTGCATAATAATATTTAATGACAAAAACGTTAGACTGCTTGAACAACTACTAAGGCCAATTTCTCCACGTGAATACTTGATTTCTGTCGGGTTGAGATTTCAACTTAGGTAATAAATCACATTTTCATTATTAGATTCATCCTCTTGAACTAAATCCATTCTAATCGTGGAATCGGATGCAGCTAAGTACAAAAAGTAATCCCGGTAGTAATTGGGCAGATGCAATAACAGTGCATGGGTCAACGCATTTTTAAGTGCATCAAAATATTTATCGAAAATCTTGTCCCAAATGAATGGAACATCTTGTTTCAACAACCGAGTAAAACCTTTCATTAACTCTGCATAGTTCGAGATAAAACGATGAAAAAATTTTGCTTCCCCTTGCAAAATTTGGAGTTGGTGAAGAGTGGAAGGAGGAGGTAGATTAATAATAGCCTTGACCTTCGATGAATTGACATGAATGCCTTCTTTTGAAACAATAAACCCAAGTAAATGTCTTGATTATACACAAAAAACACATTTTTGTGAATTCAAACTAATGTTGCAATGCCTACATCTCATAAAGATAGCACGTAAGTGCATAGGATGATCTCGTCTGTGTAAAGAATCAGCGGTTAAGTCATCCCGGTAAGGCTGTACAATATGTTTGATATTGTGAGATGCATAAGACATAGCTCTTTGAAAATTTTAGCCAGCATTTTTTAATCCAAAAGGTAATTTACAATATGCAAATGTGCCCCAAGAACATATAAATGTTGTTTTAGGTTGATCAACAAGGAGCATGTTGATTTGATTGTAACCGGAAAAACCATCTATAAATGAGAATATTTCATTTCCGGCACAATCATCAACAATTTGATCGATATAGGGGGTAGGATAATTGTCTTTGGGACAAGCCTTGTTAATATCCTGATAATCGGCACATACTCTGATAGTCCCTTGTTTTTTCGTTACGGGAACTATATTAGATACCCAATCCGTCAAAGGAATACGATAAATAAATCATGCTCGTAATAATTTTTCAACTTCAGCTTTGATTTCTGCAGCATTCCACTGATGTATTGGACGTAATCTATGTCTAATAGGCTTAGCATCTACGTATGTATTAATCTCATGAATAAAAATCTTATGATCAATACCTGGCATTTCTTCGTAAGACCAAGAAAAAACGTCTCGGAATTCTTGAAATAGGGCTTTGTAAGTTTTGATCTCTTCAATCGAACAAGAAGCACCTATATGAATGTTCTCAATTATTCTAGGTTTAATTGATGTCAATAGGAACTGTTGTAGAAATATTTCCCAGTTTTTTCTCAGAATCCAAATGTATAATCGACGTGAGATTTCGAGGTTCCTTAACATAATCAATCGTAAATTTAGATGAAAAATCATTTTCAAGTTTATCAAGGTCAAGGAAAAAATAAGATCGATGATGTAGATTGTCCCACGACAATTCGTCCGATGACAAGATTTCTCGAATATTTTCATCAGTTTCAAATACGTGTTGAAAAGGATTCGGAAATGATGTCAAAGTTGAGCTTGATATAAATGATGATTCTTCACTGGCCACATTCATTTGATCAGTAGAAATTGACGTAGTGTCAGAACACGATTGTGCTGCTACATATGCTGATTCAAAAGGACTTAAAGGCATCTCACCATCATAAGGGTCCAATTCTGATTCTAAAGGCATAGTCCATGTGTCATCAAATGGCATTGTGCTTGATGTGATCATATTTATATTGGAAATAATTCATAGTACATTGGGAGAGGGCATAGCGAAAGTTCCCATTAGAGCGGAATCCTTCACTAGCCCTATGCCAACATCTCCGTAAGGGATAACCATTTTTCTGCCATGCTAGATATTATCTGTAGAAGTAGGGTCTGAAGCGAAATAAGACAACTGATCGATTTTAACAATCTTTCCTTTATGAGGAAACATGATAATCCTAAAGACTAATGAAATAACAATATTCATAGCATAAGACCAACTGCGACCTAGGAGAAGGTTGTAACCAAGAGGGGCATCAACAACTTCCACTTCTAGTGTTACGGTTTTTCCTTCTACTTCTATAGGCAAATCCTGGAATATTCTGAATGGGTGAAAACCTCTTCCATCAAAGGCTTTAAGGATGGTCGGTGATTCATTGATTGTCGGAGAAACAAAATTTTTCCAACAAGCTAATGACATTATACACATAGATGCTCTCTCATTAATTATAATGCAAAAAACTCGCCTTGATTTGACTAATACTGGAATTTGAAAAGCCATTTGATGTGGGAGTCTAGGTACAAAACTTTCAAAATCAAAGACCATTAGATTCGAGCCTTGAGGATCAATAGCTCCTATTGTTGATAATAGTAATTTCCTCTAAGCTGGATAAGATTGCAGCACCTCAAGGGCCGACATTGCTGAAGAGGATATGGCCAAATATTCAACAATGTTGTAATTCTAAGCAACTCTCGCATGAGGATTGAAAGCTGATTTTCAAAGTACACCTCTGGCAAGCGACTTAATCACTAAATCAAGGTTAGGTTTCTCGATTTTCAATGGTTCAGAGACTAAAGGAGTTGTTGTTGGTGGTTGACGGGATGATTCAGTCTCTTTACCAGTTACAAGACTCTTAGATACATAATCTTGAGATCGTCTCGCAACCATGACCTGAGACATTATCAAAGTATCTGTCGATGAATCGGAAGAAGATCTGATCATTTTTCTATCTTGAGATGGATATTTCAAGACAGCAGGTCTGGATGAACCTTTGACAAATTTGGATACCTCGGCCCGATGTGGACACTCTTTGGTGCAGAGATCCTCATCACAAATAAGACAAGGATAGCGAGGTTTCCTTTTTCTCTTTGGGATAAGTGTTTTGTTTATTTTTACCCTCCCCTTTCTTCTTATTTCCAGATTTATCTTTAGTTGTGGATTATTCTACAACCTCAATTTCGGCAGAAGTTTCAAGAGAAGAGTTTCCTTTTGTTGAAATTTGGTTACCGGAGGACAGGTGGTTCCCTAAGGCTTTGATCTTTGGCCTAGGGAAAAGTGTCCAAAAGAATTTAATTTTTCTCCTAAAGTGACTTTATAAAGTTATAAAGTCAAATCTAATTTAAAAGTGACTAAGTGATAAAGTTACTAAAGTCTAATTTTAAAGTGACTTTAATAAAGTCAATGAAAAATTAGAAAAGAAAAAGTGACTTTGGAAATAAATAACTAAGTGGGTCTTTATTAAAGTGGGGTGAATTAAAAAAATAGAAAGTGAGATTTAAATGAGCATTTAATCTCAGCCCTAGATCTCAATCTATTTCAACCATTGGATTTAGGGATTCCTCAAAAGTCACTTAGAGTTAGGTTAAAGGAGGAAAATGAGGGAAAAGGTCATTCATTCTTTCATGAGTAGATTGAGAGAAGGAGAGCAAGAAAACAAGGGAGATTTCTGAGCAGTGAGGAGAAGGAGGCAGCAGCTTGGCACATATTCCAACGCAGTATTTCAGCAAGTCCATACAGCAGATTTTGCACACAGTTCAAGGCATATTTGGCACGATTTCCAAGGCAAAATCCGTACAGTAGCTTGTGGCATGTTTTCCTAGGCAGTCGTACCATTTTATGGGCACAAATTTCGAGGGAGAGGTTGTTGTTTTTGCTGCATGCTTTTCCAGGCAGGCCGTACAGCCTGTAGCTGATTGCTGGCACAAAAATTGAGGCAGATTTCCGTACAGCAGCATTTAATACAGCTGCACGCATTCCAATGAGGTCGTACAGCAAATTTTATTGTTGTTCTGCATGCAAAAAGAGGAGGTCATACAGCAGAAATTAATGTTGTAATTTTTGGGCAAGTTTTTCAAGGAAATATGCACAGCATTTATTGCTGGTTCAGTTTTACTGTTTGCACATTTTCCGAGGCGATGGTTAAGCACGGAAAACGAGATAAGTTGTATAATTTTACTTTCTGATTTTTCTGAATATTTCTCTCATTGTAAAAAGCATTTTCAGAAATAAGAAGGAGCTCTCAAACTGGTTTCCCCAAGAGTTGTAGGGGGTTTTTCCAGGGTCATGTTGACCAAAAATCTCAGTGTTCAAATGTGTTGAATCACTGTTTCAGCTTGCTGTGTTTTGTTTTGTTTCTGCAGTTTCAGCATTCTGTAAAGTTTTCCATAAGTTGTGTTTCAGCAAAGTAATTTGTGTTTCAGCAAAGTAATTTCTGTTTCAGCAAATAAAAATTACTTTTCCTGATTGTTGAATGTAAGGATATGGGAAAGGGCATTTAACTAAAAGGAGAATAAGTGATACTGAAACCGGGGTGGGAAAACAGAAAATTTCTACATGGTATTGGATCTGAGTGATGAAAGTGCAGTTTGGGACAGCAAGGAGAAAAATACAGCCTGCTGATTTTTCACTCAGAAAATTCCAGCAAGCTGATTTTTCACAAACAGAATTTTTATCTTTACTACAGAAGTGCTATTTTTCATTTTTAAGACAGCAGGATGTCATTGGAATTGAGGGTGCAGGATAGGTTGGATGGGCATCCCAATTACAACGTTTGGAAGGAGAGAATGCAGAGTATCTTTGAGGAGGCAGAAGTCTGGGATATCATGGTTCATACCACACAGCAGCCTGTTAATGTGCCTATTGATGCTACTCAGTTGGAAGCATATAATAGGAAGAACAACAAGGGTAAGAAACTGATTCTAGATGGAATCAAAGACCATTTCATTCCTCATGTGAGAGGAAAGACAAATGCTCATGAGATGTGGACAGCATTGTCCAATCTCTACCAAAGTACCAATGAAAACCAGAAAATGGTCCTGAAGGAGAAGCTGAAGACCATTAAGATGGGTAAGACTGATAGTGCAACTGGATATCTCACAAAGATTACTAATGTGAGAGATGAATTGGCAGCAATTGGAGAGGTCATTCAACCCACTGAGTTGGTGCAGATAGCAGTGAATGGCCTCCCTAGTTCATGGATGAACTTTGTTGATGGGGTTTGTGCACGTGAGACCCTTCCCACATGGGAGAGGTTTTGGGATGATTGCATTCAGACAGAGATCAAGAAAGGTCAGCTTGGGGCAGCAAAGTCAGTTGAGCAGGATGAGGATGTAGCATTGTTGGCAGGAGGCAAAAAAGGCAAAGGCAAGAAGCAGGGTGTTGAGGAGGTAAATCCCCTCTGCGGACAGAGGCGATCCCTACTAGCCCAGCAGGGGTCTAGCAACAAACAAACAATGCTATGACGCAAGCTCCTAGTTACGAAATGAAAGACTTGGGATAAGAGCCTACCTGGATTCCAACGCTAGATCTGAAGAAGAAGATGCCGAGTCGCCCGTACAGCGGATCACAACGTCCTTCCGATCTCGGTGGTGGAACACTGCACACGAAGAGACGGTAGGATACATGCATGGGAACCGGCCATACGTAACTAAATATCGGTCGGAAAAGATATTACTCGCATTAACATGATTGCAAAGGGAGTGGAACCATAATCATAGTCATCTATTAAAGTGATAAACGAATAGAAGTTACAACCGAGTTCTGACGTCGCTTAGACATCTAATACTATTATCAATTTAACACCTGTTATGAATATTTTATTAATTATTAGTTAGATATAGTTATGTTAGGTTTTATTAACTGAAAGGGCATGATCAAAGATCATGCCTCTTCACCAAGGGACACCTTGAGGCTATATTTAAGTGTAGGCGATCCCTCATTGTAATCATCTTTTCATCTTCATCATTAATAATATATATTTATCAAGTTTACCAAAGTTTTTACACTCCATTGGTATCGGAGCCATCACTCTTCAGGATCTGTGTGATCACCCAGGAATTATAGAATTCCAGAATTGCAATTCCAGAATTGCAGATTTTTTCAAGGCTTGTGGACAGTATTAGTTTTAAAAGGAAATTTGTAGCCATCTCCTCTCATATCCGATCTGTCCCTCACTTCCGCTCTGTGTTTTACCCATCCCCCTGACTCCCACTCTGTTTTCCCTCACAACCCTTTGCCTTCCCTTACAAATTTTTTTTTACCCACTTAACCCTTAATAGCTTCCACTCTGCGTTTTAAAAAAAAAATATGTAAAATATATTTTTCCCTCCCAACATCCACTAGCTGGCAGCCTTGTTTGTACTCGACCTGCAATTTTCGGAAGGAATTTTTCATCTTTCCGCAAGGCTGAAATGCCGGAGGACCGTCCATTTCGAATTTGAACAGAACCGTAGGGAGAATCTCAGCACAATTTTCTTAATTGACTGCAAATTTGCAGAAAGATTTTCGTTATATTCTAATATATTCGTTATTGTTTCCGGTTATTACACACAGTCAACGTGGTCATTGTGAATCATATGATCTGGGTCAACAAACACAGTCAAGAGTAATTACTATTCACATTGCACATTTCGTAAATTTGAAGAAAATAAGCATAGAACTTAAGGAGTGAAGCAACCGTTGGATAGTTCTGGGTTAAAAAACAGAGATTCACACCTCCAGGCAACTGTATAATTCTCAGAATCGTTGTAACAGTCTCGAACCTGTTTCACAGTGTTTTACTTCCGAGCTACCACACAGTAACATACACGGATTAACAGTTAAACACTTGCAGAACTCAGACTTGGATTGGAGGCCGGCCGCCTGCGATTTCCCACCCGTGCCCACTCCTTCTGGGCCACCCTTCCTCGATCCTTCCGCGGCCAACCTCCCGGCCACCGTGGACACGCAGTCAACCACGCAGTCAACCATCGACAGCAACCCGGCCATCGATATATTAATACTTGATTTATTAAAGTTATGAAATAGGGCATCGTTTAAACGGAACGGGCATCGTTTAATAATCGATTCGTTAAAGTTATATAAAAACATATGTGATAGTGTGTCGTTTAAACGGAACGAGCACACTTTAAAAAAAAAAAATATGATTTTTTTATTATTATATAAAATATATAATATATAATTCAAATTGATAATTATATATATATATTATAATTATATAATTTATTTATATATATATTATAATTTTCATATAATAATTATATATATATATATATATATATATATATATATATATATATGGAAGAACCGAAAAAAATGAAATTTTTTTTTCAAAAAAGGGCAAAAAGTGTAACCCAGCTTCACATTTTCACCCACTAGGTATCTAATACTATTATCAATTTAACACCTGTTATGAATATTTTATTAATTATTAGTTAGATATAGTTATGTTAGGTTTTATTAACTAAAAGGGCATGATCAAAGATCATGCCTCTTCACCAAGTGACACCTTGAGGCTATATTTAAGTGTAGGCGATCCCTCATTGTAATCATCTTTTCATCTTCATCATTAATAATATATATTTATCAAGTTTACCAGAGTTTTTACACTCCATTGGTATCGGAGCCATCACTCTTCAGGATCTGTGTGATCACCCAGGAATTATAGAATTCCAGAATTGCAATTCCAGAATTGCAGATTTTTTCAAGGCTTGTGGACAGTATTAGTTTTAAAAGGAAATTTGTAGCCATCTCCTCTCATATCCGATCTGTCCCTCACTTCCGCTCTGCGTTTTACCCATCCCCCTCACTCCCACTCTGTTTTCCCTCACAACCCTTTGCCTTCCCTTACAAATTTTTTTTTACCCACTTAACCCTTAATAGCTTCCACTCTGCGTTTTAAAAAAAAAAAAATGTAAAATATATTTTTCCCTCCCAACATCCACTAGCTGGCAGCCTTGTTTGTACCCGACCTGCAATTTTCGGAAGGAATTTGTCATCTTTCCGCAAGGTTGAAATGCCGGAGGACCGTCCATTTCGAATTTGAACAGAACCGTAGGGAGAATCTCAGCACAATTTTCTTAATTGACTGCAAATTTGCAGAAAGATTTTCGTTATATTCTAATATATTCGTTAATGTTTACAGTTATTACACACAGTCAACGTGGTCATTGTGAATCATATGATCTGGGTCAACAAACACAGTCAAGAGTAATTACTAATCACATTGCACATTTCGTAAATTTGAAGAAAATAAGCATAGAACTTAAGGAGTGAAGCAACCGTTGGATAGTTCTGGGTTAAAAAACAGAGATTCACACCTCCAGGCAACTGTATAATTCTCAGAATCGTTGTAACAGTCTCGAACCTGTTTCACAGTGTTTTACTTCCGAGCTACCACACAGTAACATACACGGATTAACAGTTAAACACTTGCAGAACTCGGACTTGGATTGGAGGCCGGCCGCCTGCGATTTCCCACCCGTGCCCACTCCTTCTGGGCCAACCTTCCTCGATCCTTCCGCGGCCAACCTCCCGGCCACCGTGGACACGCAGTCAACCACGCAGTCAACCATCGACAGCAACCCGGCCATCGATATATTAATAATTGATTTATTAAAGTTATGAAATAGGGCATCGTTTAAACGGAACGGGCATCGTTTAATAATCGATTCGTTAAAGTTATATAAAAACATATGTGACAATGTGTCGTTTAAACGGAACGAGCACACTTTAAAAAATATATATATATGATTTTTTTTTATTATATAAAATATATAATATATAATTCAAATTGATAATTATATATATATATATTATAATTATATAATTTATTTATATATATATTATAATTTTCATATAATATATATATATATATATATATATATATATATATATAATTAAATTATATATATATATAATAATTATATAATTTAAAAAAAAAATTATTATTAATTAATTAATTAATTAATTCAAAAAAAAATTAATTAATTAATTAATTTTAAAGAAAAAGAGGAAAATTTGGCAGAAAAATATCAGTATGTCTTTATCAATGATGACGATTGATCAGATAAAAAGGCAAATATGGCTTAAACAAATGGAGGCTAAGGACAAGGAGAACAAAATATTGCAGAAATTTAATGCGGTCATGAACAATATGACAGAACTCTTCAGTAAGCTAAATGATAAAATAGATAAGTTAAGTCAGACACAATCCCCAATACCTCCTAACAAGGAACAAAATCAACAAAACAATTTCGCAGATTCAGGGAACTCAGAAGAGCATCAGGAAAAAGCTGATTCCCCACATCACCATGAAGATACAGATATTTGTAAACAACAAAATGTTCCATTCCCAGACTTGAACGAAACATGTGAAGCGACAAACACATCCGAAGCCACTGATATAACGACAGAAGCTGTTGAGGCCTTCGGTGATGAAGCACATATGGTTGTTAAGAAGGAAGCGTTTGATGATGAGAAGAAGTTGCATCAAACGATAATTGTTGGTAACTTACCCCTAAATCTAAAAAGGAATCACAAAAAATCACCAGAAGAACAAGGGATAGTTGGGAAACATGAAAAAGTATTCCAAGATCTACCCGTTAAGGTGCCTTCCGATAGGAAAATCAAACATCCAATAGAAGTCAAGACAGTATCCACCTCTGTTGATATCAGATCTTTTCACTATCCACATCACCAACAGATGGAGCTCGAGAGGATGCTTCACGATATTTTTAAAATGTGGGAAGCAAGAGCTCATCGCTTGAGAAAACCAGACATTCGTCAACATTGTCCATCATTACGTATGCTTTGAGGACAAAGCATCTTAAGAGAGGGGCAATGTTATGAATATTTTATTAATTATTAGTTAGATATAGTTATGTTAGGTTTTATTAACTGAAAGGGCATGATCAAAGATCATGCCTCTTCACCAAGGGACACCTTGAGGCTATATTTAAGCCTAGGCGATCCCTCATTGTAATCATCTTTTCATCTTCATCATTAATAATATATATTTATCAAGTTTACCAGAGTTTTTACACTCCAACACCTTGCACAAATTGACTACCTTGTCTATGAATTCATAATTGTTTACCTTTACAAGCCATACTTAGGCTTATAGGTTCTGTGTGCAATT